>JARYTB010000002.1:600000-1010287 GCA_031081865.1 Schwanniomyces occidentalis var. occidentalis
GTGCACTCTGTCTAATAATGGCTGGACAAATTCTTCTAATTCTTCACGAGTTAATGAAGAAGAAACATCAACATCATTCATAACAGATTCAATATTAAGTGGAGCTTGGGTGTTTGCAGACAAAACCTTCTTTAATCTTTCGGAAGCTACTAAAACTCTGTAGAATGCCTTTGGATTTTCTCTAACGTCAATCTTGTACTTACCTTTGAACTCATCAGCAAAGTGATTAGCAATAGCATAATCAAAGTCTCTACCACCAAAGTGTTTGTCATAAGCAGAACCTAAAACTTTTAATTCTCCTCTCTTAACAGCAGCAATACAAATTTGATAAGATGAGTGACCAATATCAATGAAAACAACTTTCTTTGGTTCATCTTCTGGTAAATCATTAGCTTTGAAAACACCATATCCAACAGCAGCAGCAGTGACCTCGTTAACAATTCTAACCGGGTTTAAACCAGCAATTCTACAAGCATCAGCAGCAGCACGACGTTGCTTCTCAGTGTACCAGACTGGGACTGAGAGACAAATGTCAACTATATTTCCTTTAGTTTCCTTGATAGTAATATCCTTGATTTTATTGATGAACATGGCAGCCAATTGGGTTGAAGTGAGTTCTTGTTGTTCACCTAAGAATCTGACTTTCGCAGAGATTCCACCCTCTTTGTTTTCAACCAACGGTGCTGTGAAGTATTTCTTTTCGATTTCAAAATCTGGATCCTTATAATCTAATCCTAAAATTCTTTTTAAATTATTAACAGTATTCTTTAAGTTGGAGCTTTGGTGGTTTTTAGCCGATTCTCCAATAAATCTATTTTTCATACCAAAACTAACTAAGGAAGGAGTTGCACGGTTTGAGACTTCATTGACAATGATGTCAATACCTCTGTTTCTAGCACAACCAATAACCGTGTTCTCATTACCGAAATCGACACCGAATGGAGTAGACATATTTCTATTATATTAATTACTTTAATCTGATAATTGAACTAAAATCTCAAAAATTCTTCTTCCGTAGAATTAGGATTGATGAAACTTATGATAATATATCTTCTTTATAAAGGCTGAATGTTGGCGGCAATCAAAATTTTCTCAAAAATTCTCAGCTCAGCTTGGCTATTACGTGAGCTCACAATGAAGTAGGGGCGGGTAACAGTACAACTAGAACATTCCAGAAACTTCAGGTAATATTATAGAGAGTAGTACAGTTTATCGAAGAATTAATTAGTGTGTTATCATTTGCTATGTATAGATGAAGTGCAGATCGATTAGAATACGCCTATTAGATTCTATGCGCTGTGTTCTAATATAGTCATTAAGGTCATCCAACCTGGACTTTCGACCAAATGTAAATAATCTTCGTAATTTCGATCTTTAATGTATCTCAATAATAATGCGAACTCTTGATCTCCTAAAATTGCTAATGTACTTAGATAAACTATGAAATGGAAGTCAAATAGCTGGGCACCTTCCTGAAAACTATTATTGTTCAAATACGTATAAGCCGATTTCAAATCTTGTGACTCGCCCATAAAAGCCCTGTTTTCAATTGCAAAATTGGATGTGAAAAAGGGATTAGTATTCATTGGGACTGAATCCAGTAATGATACTAACAAGAAGTCAATAGGGAATGCTGGTTTAGCGTTACTTTTGACTTCTAGACCATATTCGTTGACCTTCAGGTAAAAAACGTCTGGCACATACCTTTTACCTTCATTGTTGTTAATGTATAACATTGAAGGTTGAGTTGAAGCAGTTATAATGTCAGCTTTAACCAATGCTTCGGCACTTGTAGAAACTTGATAAGACCTAGGTTCGATTTCACCGTTTAAGCCACCACTAATAACACATGTTACAAATTTAGAAGAAAATTTTCCACTATCAGAATATTTGGTAATATTTGGATTTGCATTTTGAATTTTAGCGGCCATTATAACTTCTAAACAAGACAAAAAGTAGCTATTTTTATGCCTTTTACACAAAACTGAACCATCGTTAGCACCCGAATCTGTCAAATCAGTAAATGTTACACCAACTTTATACAAACCTAAGGCCCTAGCAATTGAGTCCACTTGATGTTCATTTTCCCAAGGTAACAATGTTATTCCATCTACTTCACCTGATTGCGGTGGTTCATATATCGCTTCAACGACCGCCTTGATTCCTAATGGAACTTTATCAAATGGCTCATATTTACCATATAATATTCCATATCTTTGAACACCAGTTTGTCTCCATGAATCTATGAACTTGTTTAGGATTGTCGAATCAGAAAATTCAACATGATCGACCATACGGAACTGTTGCTGTTGTAAAGTAATGACTGGTGGTTGACATTTGGAGCAAATTCCTTTAGGATACGGAGCATGCCCACTAGGACAATTTAGGTTTATATTGAAATTTGGTTCTTCCAATGGAGCTATATATGATGTAGCGCTATTTTTGTTATTCTTCAGCTCATTAATTTCCTTTAAGTAAGCATGAAAAGACATATGTTTTAAACCTTTTTCCTTTCTATACTGTTGATCCCATGGAGGTAATGGAGAGCAATATTCACACATACCCTTGTCACCATGACGGCATAACTTAGATCGAGAACGCTTGATCAATCCATCCTGTTTATCCAATATATCGTCAACTGGTAATTGTCCAACTTTTGATGGGCCCAGGCTTGTCGGAATTAAGTTACCTTTCATATTAATAGAAATATTACTTGATGATAATGGAGTTGAAGAAATATTATTTGAGACTTGCAGCTCCGAAGTTGGTACTCCTTCTAATTCATAACTGACGAATAACATGTCACCATTCTTCAAGCCTAAGTCTTTTACAGTTTTACCACACAAACTATTGGCTTGTTGACCCTGAGCATTCGGCCTGTCACTAATGTATATTGATTGAATGTCATTAGTGTTAATCTTCTGAACCAAATCTTCCAAAACTAGCAAAAAATCACTTGACGGATCAGCATTTATTCTAAACGTTCCCTCTTTAGATCTAAATCGAATAATCACCATTTTGAGTGTACCAATTGCCACTGAGTAATATATGAATAAAATGCCTAAAATAAAATAAGAAAAATAAAAAGGGTAAAAAACTTTTAATTAATAAATTCAAGATAATTTATAAACACGAAATTATTTTAGGACCTTAAAAAATAGATAAGTTGATAATTTAGTAGATATACTCTTATTGGATATATCTTTATATGGTATGAGGAACTAACAGTATCAGCTCTTTAGGTCGTGGAAATATCAATTTGTTCTTATTCTGCTCTATACATAAACTAGAGTAGGATCTTTTATTGATATGAACATTCTTATTTATGATTGAATATGGTTACCTTCAACAGCTTGTTAGGTTTGAAAGGAAAAAACTTCAAGGTATGCTGTTTTAACTTTCATAAATAAGACTCGTTCAGAATATCAACTATATTCGGAATAAAATAAAGTCTACAACTTCGCCTACAGTTTTCGACGAACATGGCCATATAACTATTTAGTCAAATTACTGTTTCTTAATCTTTAATTATTATTATGAAGCAATGTCTTTTAATGGTAGCTTTTCATGGTAGAATAATCATAAGAAAATGTAAGCTTTTGAAGGTACTGTATATAAAATTTATTTATTTCTATATATTTTGATTTTGATTTAAATTGTTTGTACTATCCTTGCGGATGGTACACTTGTCAATTTTAACAATACAGAGAAGATTAGCATTGTCCTTGCATAAAGATGACACGCTTTACAAAGAGATTTACCATTTTTTTTGAATATTCATGGTAATTGATATAACTCTAATCTAAATTAGATTCATTTATAATGGAATTCTTTGATATTTCCAAGTTAACAGATATTTAAGATGAAGGTTATTCTTGATGAGGTTCCTGAGTTCGAACTTGATCGGCGCGCACTGATCGTATTTTTTATACGATGTATCTTTTGCCATGACTTATTATCGATTCATATACTGTGATGTTATTCCATACTATCATTGGTCATATTAGCTCTTCATCTATATACATATATATCAAAATAAAAAATTGTATATGATAGGATGAAACAGAAAAAATTATTCCCAAATGAATCGTCAATTGATACCTCGAAATCTGATTTGTTTGGCTTATCATCTAGTCCAAAATCATTATCAGTTAGTTCTTTAGGTGGAAACTTGCATCAACTATCAAATCAACAAATTTACAAATTAATTAATCTAAAATTCAATAACGATCCTATAGCTTTAATTAAACAGCTATCATATGATTTGGCGGTAAAAGAATCTGAATTAATATTGCTAAGAAAAGAAAAGTTCATTAGAGAACAAGAATTATTAAAATTGTGTAATGAATATGGGAACTTATCAAGCTTAGAAATTGATAAGAAATTGAATAACTTATCGATAGATAATAATGTTGATAACGTTTTACTGGAGTTAATAGATAATGCAATTAATGACAATTTATCTGATATGTCGTATTCTATTTCATCATTAGCCTCGCCAAAACAAAGACCAATAATTCATAGAAACGTAACGGCGCCAACTAACAAAGTATCATCCCCAGATCCTAGCCCTCCAAGGATTAATAAATCATCCAATTGGCTAGGTGTATGGTTCACTTCATCAGAAGACTTGTCAACCTTGAAAAATTCAACTCCAAGTTTAATATCAGAAACTTTGACGACAAAGACAACATTACAAAAGAGACCTCATTCCAGATCATTTCCTTTAATACCGGGAATCATTAGGTCTTCACAGAAGGACGCTCCTTCGATAAGTTCAAGAGTTCCAGTTGAATTAGAAAGCATCGATTTGAATGAACCGATACCTAAAACTCCACATATTTTAAGCATTGACAAGTACGGGTTTTTTAATGATGCTGATAAATTTATTGAAAATAAAAGACATGAAGGCGTTAGCGAAGAAGTTGAAGAACAAGGACATCAAAGAAAACGAGGAGAAGATATGGAACTTAAACAAAATAATAGAATTGAATCATTACCCAGTATAAAATCCTCCTCGTTTAATTCAAATTCAAAGAACTCAATCACAGATTTGGAGGTGAATGGCACAACAGATATAGCAACAAACAAACCCACAATTGTCAAATTAAAGGAAATTAGTAAGTTGGATGATGCAAACAATCAGCAATTTGAAAATAAATGGAATTCATTTTTCAAAGAATTGACTAAAGATTACTACGAATTAAATAATAACTTAGAACCGCAAACTAATGACTCCTTATTTACAAGCAATGAAATCTTTGGTATACAAGGTTTAAATTTAATAAAATTAGATAAGTCATTACAAATTAACAATATTGAATTCAAGAATTATAAAACTTTACATAAATTAATTAATCAATCAGGTATTCCGCATAAGTATCGATATAATTTATGGCTAGAACTATCTGGAGCAAAAAATTTAAAAATTAATGGAGAGTTCCAACAGCTATATGAGATTGCAACAACTACAGATGATAAATTAATCATATCGAATATAAATCAAATTAATTTAGACTTACATAGAACCATGCCATCAAATATTTATTTTAATGATTTAATTAATTCGCAACCAGGACCACATTTTTATAAGCTAAAGAAAATTTTATATTCGTTTGTTGTGTACAAGCCAGAAATTGGGTATTGCCAAGGAATGAATAAAATAATAGGGAATTTGTTATTAGGCGATAATAAATTAACAGAAGAAGACATATTTTGGATTTTCATTGGGTTGATTGATGAAATACTCCCCCATTATGAACCCAATCTAGACTACTTCAATAATATGTCTTTGAAGTTCATTAAGATTAATCAGAAAATAATGATTGATTATTATTTTCCAAAGTTCATGCCCAAATTATTTCAGCATTTGAAAAACTTAAACATTCAAATTGAATTTATAACAATCAATTGGTGGTTATCACTCTTTACAGAAAACTTTTTAAATTTAGAAATCTGGTTTAAAATATTTGATAATTTTTTAGTTTCTAACATTGAGATTAAATTAATTAGTTTAAGCTTATCGATTTTCAAAATATTTGAAAACTTTCTACTTAACTTAAATAATTATGACGACGTCTATTTAATTATGAAAAATTTGAACCATAATAATGCAACGAGAATGAACTTAAAGTACCTGGAATTAATCCAAATTAATAATTTATTTGAAAAAAAAATTGATAAAAATGAATTATATAATCTACGAAAATTATATACTTAGAGAATAAGAGCAAATAGTTAGTGCAATTGCTTACGAATTATAACAAAATGTTACTTAGATAATATGCTACTCAAACAACGTTGAGCGTATATTACAGCTCGTCCAAGAAGTCGTCAGTAGAATACTAAGAAGTAGAATAATATTACTAGTGGTGTTGCTAAATATAAACAAATTGATAAAAATTTTGTAAAGTTTTAAAATTATAATAGGACAGATTAATATACAGGTGTTTCAACATTATGATAAACTATAAATTATACATAAAAGATAAATGAGTATTTACCTCGACAAAAATAAACAGTTCGCGCAGCCATAATTTGATTATTCTGTTCTAGAAGGAAATTACAAATTTCGTAGACATGCGAGGAGGGACATCCACAGGGACTTACAAATTGCAATGCAAGCGGAATATACAACTGCAACATATCTTCCATACTATTATGTTTCCAGGTAATAATAAATACCTGATCTATTCTACAAAGGAATTTAGTACATTATTTGTAGTATGATAGATGACCTAAAAGAGAAAACCAGATTTATACAATATTAACTGTTTACCTTGCTATAATAAGTAAACATATAATTGGTTAAAATTACCCAAAAAAATGGTAAGGCTTTTTCAATACGTCAGCTATTATTGAGATTTCTGTAGTTTCCACCCTATGCAAGACTATTATTCTAATTTTCCCTCAATGAGGTTTTCAGTTATTAGCCCAATGTAGCATGGGATGTCTGATCTACCCTTTTTTTCTTCTTTCAAATGATTCATTAGTATTTGATTAATTATTTTTTCTTCTTTTTTTCATTTATAATACCTCTTCTAGGTACTGCTCCAATATGGCTAGAATCTTTGCTATAAGGTCAATAGCGTTAATTGCTGTTTTATTGGTATTGTACTCACTCAGTTTTTTTATTCAACCACAAGTAGTTTATATAGATAGAAATACTAATGAAATCATCAAAGATTTTACGTCTGTTTCAGCTAATAACAACAACAATAATAATAATATGGCTGATGTTCCCGGTCAATTAAGTAATAAAATTAAGGAGCTGGGACAATCAATTAAAGATAATGCAAAGGAAGAACAACAGGCACTTATACAAATAGAAAATGCAGACATTGAAAACGCACAAGCTCAGTCACTTTCAGCTAAACCATCAGCAGAACTTGAAAAAAATAATGCCAAGGAAGAAAGAGTTAAAGCTGCATTTGTCACATTAGCAAGAAATTCAGAGTTATATGAATTGATCAAATCAATCAGAAGGGTTGAGGATAGATTTAATAGAAAATTTAACTATGATTGGGTCTTTTTGAATGATGTACCTTTCACTGAAGAATTTATAAATTTAACTAGTGCAATAGTTTCTGGTAAAACAAAATATGGTGTAATTCCCGAAGAACATTGGTCATACCCTGACTGGATTGATTTGGATAAAGCCGCTGAATCCAGGGCGAGAATGAAGGCTGCCAAGATCATATATGGTGAGTCTGAAAGTTATAGACACATGTGTAGGTTTGAGTCTGGTTTTTTTTGGCAACATCCTTTGTTGGACGAATATGAATGGTATTGGAGAGTCGAGCCTGGAATTCAAATACATTGTGACTTAGATTATGACTTGTTTAAATTTATGAAAGATAATAACAAGGTCTATGGTTTCACCATATCTATTTACGAGTTCGAGGCAACTATCCCTACGTTATGGAGTCATACAAAAGAATTCACTAAATTGCACCCAGAATATGTTGCTGAGAATAATTTGATGGACTTCATCTCAAATGATAAAGGTGAAACCTACAACTTATGTCATTTCTGGTCCAACTTTGAAGTTGCTAGTTTAGAATTTTGGAGGTCAAAAGCTTACAGAGACTATTTCGAATATTTGGACAAAACCGGTGGGTTCTTCTATGAAAGATGGGGTGACGCTCCAGTCCATTCACTTGCCGCTTCCTTGTTCTTACCTAGAGACAAAATTCATTACTTTGAGGATGTTGGTTACAACCACGGTGTTTATACTCAATGCCCATTAAATGCTGAGTATAGATACGAGCATAAATGCCATTGTAATCCTGACAGTGATTTTACTTTCAGAGGATATAGTTGTGGTAAACGCTATTACGAAGTAATGAAATTGCAAAAACCATCAGAATGGGAACAGTATACATAGGGTGGTGTATATGGAAGATTAATTTAAAGGATAATTACAAGAGACAAGTAATATAATCTTAAGAATTTTGTAGGCTACATATATCATGTAGTGGAACTAAAATTATGTGCGATTGAGCCCTTTCAATTTTGAAAAAATACCAAAAAAAAAAATCGTGTTGCGTGTTCATATAAAAAAAGTATTATCCACTATGAAATAAGCCTAATAAGTATGCTATTATTTCGTTGAGTATTTTTATTCATCTTTTCTTTATTTTATTTTCTTATAGTGTATAGTAGCCAATATTAATGAATATTAAACATGGGCTCATCTAGATCAAATGCCCGTATTATAAGATTCCTTGTTTTTGCTCTTGTATTGATTGGTTGTGGATATATTCTTTCTAGGGGTTCATCATATAGTGTTAGTAATATCCCAAATCAAGCTAGTGTACCAAGTAATCTGGAAACCAATATTGCTAAAGATGTTGAATCAGCTGAGAAAAAAGTTGGGTCAGTTTTAAACCAAAATCAACAAGTTCCAGCACAAACCAAGCCTAAAGCAGCGGTTAATAAGGACGAAAAGATCAAAGCTACATTTGTCTCTTTGGCTAGAAATTCGGATTTGAATTCCTTATTGGGATCAATTAGACAAATTGAGGACAGGTTCAATAGCAAATACAATTACGATTGGGTTTTCTTGAATGATGAACCATTTAGTGAAGAATTTAAAAGAGTCACTAGCGCTATTGTATCAGGTAATGCAAAATACGGTTTAATTCCAAAAGAGCAATGGTCCTACCCGGACTGGATTGATCAAGAGAAAGCTGCATTAGAAAGAGAAAAGATGGTAGAAAAGAATGTTATTTATGGGGGTTCTGTTCCATACAGACATATGTGTCGTTATGAATCTGGCTTCTTTTGGAGACACGAGTTAATGATGGATTATGATTACTACTGGAGAGTTGAACCTGACATCCAAATTTTCTGCGATATTGATTATGATATCTTCAAGTGGATGCTGGATAATAAGAAAGACTACTCTTTTACTATTTCTTTACCTGAGTATCAGGAAACTATTCCAACTTTATGGCAAACTACTAAACAGTTTATCACTGAAAACCCACAATATGTTGCTGAAAATAATTTGTTGGAATGGATTTCAAACGATAATGGTGATACTTATAATGGTTGTCACTTCTGGTCCAACTTTGAAATCGCCAACTTAAACTTCTGGAGATCTGAAGCTTACACCAAATACTTTGAGTATTTAGACAAAGCCGGTGGGTTCTTCTATGAAAGATGGGGTGACGCTCCGGTCCATTCAGTTGCCGTTGCCTTATTCTTACCTAGAGAAAGAGTTCATTTCTTCGAAGACGTTGGTTACTTTCACAATCCTTTCAATAACTGCCCAGTTGATGAGGGCACAAGATTGGCTAAAAAATGTGTTTGTGATCCAAATAAAGATTTTACTTGGAAAGGTTGGTCATGTACTACAAAGTATTATTCTGTTAATAACTTAAAGAGACCAAAGGGTTGGGAAAACTTTACTGATTAGAACATCGGTTGAGACACCTATTCAGTGATAAAAAATAACTTGTTTGGGGGCACTGTTTTCCTCAGTTTTTCTTGTCTCATTAGTTCCGTTACCACTAAGTGTCGCATTTATAAGCACACCCGTCTAACGGACTATAATTACCTATACGGTATTTATCCAAACACATCTCCTAGTTATGTCTTCTGACAATTTTCTTTCTACAGTAATCTACATTGTACGTTACAATGACTTTTTACTTTTCATTCTCATCACCTTGTTTGACTTTTTTTATTTTTATGTTTTATATCCGGTTTATAGTTAATTTATTACAACGACGTACATCTTAAAACATCCTTACTTTGTACTGATTTTGTTAAGTCTAATGCTAATTATCAGACCAATTATATTCGTTTTTGTAAAACTTATGAGACATTCGAATCTTGCAGAATCTGAAACAAGGTGTGTGAAATTGAAATTAGGTTGTTTTATATACAGTTCTTACTAGCTTGTCATTAATGCAATTTCTTACATACGAACATGGCTCACAGGTTATTGTTTTTTTATATAGTTGAACACTTTTCCTTGAAACAATTATCAGTTTAACACTTTCGGTTTAGAGTTATCTTATATATAGTATATTATTTTTGAAGATTCGTTTGTAATAAGTCGTCTCTAGATTAAATATTAGTATTGCGGTTCCGATGTCCCAAAGTCAAATAGACATGCCTCCTTCTTCTCATATAGGTAAGAAGAGGCATAGGCCAAAATCTTTGAATTTATCATATCAAGGAGATAAATCGAACTCAGATTTAGCATTAAGGATTGTAAGTCCTGGGCTACCACCGTTAAATGAAGAGATGAAGACGACAGTCAATATCTCACAACAGATAGAACAACAGCAAAGAAGTCTAATAGCCGCTAGACAGGCGAGCAATTCTAGCACATCATCATCTGAGCTGAACACCGCTAACAACTCTTATAATGATTTGCCTGCTACCAATGATAGTAATACCAAGAATGACAATGGGGAGGGATTGAATAGTAATGACGCCAGCAAGGAACGATTAACAGACGAATTAGATAGACTAGCTACGCCAATTTCCGCTAAAAGGTTGAAAAGGGATAACATACCAACGCCGTTAAATATCACTTCACCAAACAACACATCAAGCTTCCAACCGCTGGTACAGTCAGCTCCAATTAGACAGTTGAACAGATTACCATTCCCGGTAGTATCAAGACAATCGCAGGTTCCGCCAAGAAGATACCTACCTCCAATTCAACAACAAACAAGTAAACAACAATATCAAATATCTCCTTTTATTACTCAAATGCAAAGAAGGCAGTATAAGCCGTTTTCCCATACCCAACTTACTTATCTGACTTTCCCACCATTAGTTCAATCTCAACAGGGTAATGGTTTTAAAAGAGTCAGGTTAGTAGCTCCTTATACTACAACAACTTCGATGTTCCCAAAAGGCATTAGAAATTTCCAGCAACAATTATCTAACAACCAATCAATCCAATCTTCTCAGCAACCTCTGAATTTTGATTCGTCGAAGCCTATACTCAATCCAGTTACTGATGTATACCATGGCGACTATACAAAAGCAGCGCCTATTCAATCACAACCTTTGTCAGCGCAAAGAGAATATATGGACCTGACTGGGAAGAAAGAATTAATTGATGACGATAGGCTGCCAGTTTCTGAACAAGAAATCAAAGAAATGCAAGAGAAATATAGAAGTAATGAAAGTAAAGATGAAAATGCAGGTTCATTAGATCACTTAAGAAATGGCGAAATCTTCGGCTCCATCAATCTAATGAATGAAAGCATGTTTAATTTTAAAATCTTTAGTCAACTCTCTTCTGCAACTACAAATGGAGAAAGCTCTCCAAATAGTACATCATCTTCTTCCTTTAAAGATTCATCAAATGATGATTGCCTATCTAAGGAGAAAGAAAAGTTTTTAAAAATATGCGAGACAAGTTGGGATGAGTTCATAAATAGTAGAAAGTCTACTTATTGACAAACAACCTTCACAACTAGTTATATTGTTTTCTCGAATTTGAACCTTTTACAATATTTTATTTTTTACTTCTACTTAGAAATACCTACCCCTTTTATTGTGCTAATATGCCTTGAAAACATCTATTTATAACATAATAATATATAAAAGTTTCCGTATTGACATATCGGTTCACTATATAATACTCCGTAGACTTATACTATATAAAAATATGTCACGTGCTTAATATATTTTGTGTTCTTGAAATTTTATGGAGGGCGAACTTGGAAGAGAAGGTCCAGATATGTTCATAATGAAGTAGAACGTCTATGTTTTAGGAAACCTTCTTTTATATTCTCTACTTAATGCTAGCGTCGAGTTCAATACGTATATTGAAACGGCCAATAATAAATCCTACTTTTCGGTCAGGGTTTATCAGGTCGTCAATACCATCATATAGAGTTATACCAATAGAGTCTGTTAAGAATTTCACTTCTTATACTAAACCATTATTATTTAAAGGATCGTTATATTCATTGAACAAACATGAAGACCCTAAAAAGAATAAGGATGAAGAATCCCAGAAGAAAAAGGAAATGGACGAAGAGGAAAAGAGGTTGCGTGAAGAGATTAAAGAAAGATTAAGGAAGAAGAACCCGAATTTAAGCTCTAATAATATAAAAATTTACCAGTTTGACAGTAAATCTATTGCCAAGGGCTTCACAACTTTATTTTTACTTTCAATGCTAGCTACATTTTATTTGTCGTCAAAGCAAAGAGAAAATAATGAGCTATCATTTCAAGATTTCAAGACAAATTATCTCGAAAGAGGTTTAGTTACTAAATTGACAGTTATAAATAAGTTTGCTGTGGAAGCAGAGTTAATCCAAGGAGCTGTTTCCGATCAAACTTTCCAAACTTTAAATGGACATCCTGCTGTTGTATTTACTATTGGATCTGTTGAATTTTTTGAAGAAGAGATGAATAATATTCAAGAAAGATTAGGCATTCCGATAGATGAAAGATTACCGATATCTTATGAAGAAAGGGGATCATGGTTGAACTATGTCTTACCAATTTTACCAACAGTTTTGTTAATAGGAGGCTTATGGTATATGACTGTTAAAAGAGCTTCACTTCAGGGTGGTGCTGGACCTGGTGGACCTGGTGGAATATTTAAAATCGGTAAATCAAAAGCGAAGTTATTCAATCAAGAAACAGATGTTAAAATTAAATTTAAAGATGTTGCTGGTTGTGAAGAATCAAAAGAAGAGATTATGGAGTTCGTGAAGTTCTTGCAAGATCCTGTTAAATATGAGAAATTAGGGGCTAAAATCCCTAGAGGAGCTATTTTATCGGGTCCTCCAGGTACTGGTAAAACTCTTTTAGCCAAGGCAACTGCTGGTGAAGCAGGTGTACCATTTTTGTCAGTTTCAGGTTCTGAATTCGTTGAAATGTTTGTAGGT
Source organism: Schwanniomyces occidentalis var. occidentalis (assembly GCA_031081865.1). Classification (NCBI taxonomy): domain Eukaryota; kingdom Fungi; phylum Ascomycota; class Pichiomycetes; order Serinales; family Debaryomycetaceae; genus Schwanniomyces; species Schwanniomyces occidentalis. Next base: position 613,377 of record JARYTB010000002.1, read on the forward strand.
GTTGGTGCTTCAAGAGTTCGTGACTTATTTAAGACTGCTCGTGAAATGGCACCATCAATTATCTTCGTTGATGAGATTGATGCTATTGGTAAAGAAAGAGGAAATGGAAAAATGGGTGGTAATGACGAAAGGGAAAATACTTTAAATCAATTGTTAGTTGAAATGGATGGGTTTGACAGTTCTGATCATGTTGTTGTTTTGGCAGGTACCAATCGTCCTGACATTCTAGACAAAGCATTATTAAGACCTGGTAGATTTGATAGGCACATCTCAATTGATATTCCTGATGTCGAAGGTCGTAAGGAAATTTTTAAAGTTCATTTAGCAAGATTAACTCTAAAATGTGATGAGGATATTAAAGCCGCACAAAAAGACGTCGACTTTAATAAGTATCAAGAGTTAAAAGCTAAAGCAATAGATAATTTAGCAGGTAGATTAAGTGCTTTGACTCCAGGTTTTGCCGGTGCGGATATTGCAAATTGTTGCAATGAAGGTGCATTAATTGCAGCAAGAGAAGATGCAACTTCAGTTGATATCTATCATTTTGAGCAAGCAATCGAAAGGGTTGTTGCCGGACTAGAAAAGAAATCAAGAATTTTAAGTCTAGAAGAAAAGAAAACAGTGGCTTATCATGAAGCTGGGCACGCAATCTGTGGTTGGTTCTTAGAATATGCTGACCCATTAGTTAAGGTTTCAATCATACCAAGGGGCCAAGGAGCTCTTGGATATGCTCAATATTTACCAAAAGATCAATACTTAGTTTCAAAGGAACAATATAGACATAGAATGATTATGACCTTAGGTGGTAGAGTAAGTGAAGAACTACATTTCGATACAGTTACCAGTGGTGCGGCTGATGATTTTAAAAAGATTACCCAAATGGCTCAACTGATGGTATTAAAATTAGGTATGTCTGATAAAATTGGTAGTATTTACTACGATACAGGTGAGGAGGGAAACGGTTTCAAAGTTCATAATAATTATTCTGAGAATACTGCAAGGTTAATTGATCTTGAAGTTAAAACATTTATTGATGAAGCATATGAAGAATGTCATAAATTATTAACTGAAAAGATTAATCTAGTTGATAAAGTTGCTGAGGAATTATATAAAAAAGAGGTATTAACTAGAGAAGATATGATTAGATTGGTAGGTCCTCGACCATTTCCTGAAAGAAATGATGCATTTGATAAATATATTAAAGGCGATGATGCATTTAAAGGAAAACCTAAGCCTGAAAAGAGTGGTAAAAAGTATGAATTACGAGATGAACAAGAAAAATAAATACTTCATGGGATGTTCTTTTGATACTTATACTTAAATTCTTTGTACATAGTAGAATCTACATATTTGTTTATAAATTAAAGAATTATGATATTAATTATAAATGCAAAAAAATCTAAAATCTAAAACTTTTATAAATATATAATGAACATTAGGAATCAAATAATTCATCTATGGATTCATACCCTATTGCATTCTCTTGGTTATCCAATATTGGTGAATCAGTTACAAAACTACTGATACTTGGGATTTCTGTAGCTGATACTTCTCTCTGCTTGGTTATTTTAGATAGTATATTGGATAGGTCTATTTCGGAAAAACTTTCTTCTCTCTCCGCAGGCTTTATTTCTTCCTGATCAATCCTCTTTTCACCATAATCCATTTCTTCTTGATTCATAGAGTTTGATCTATCTGTAATGGTATTTTCCACAAACTTATGTTTCTTGGCCCCATTTTCAAATGAGTACTCCTTCTCTTTTTCATCCCCTTCACCATAAAAGCTATCACCCAAATCTGAACCAGAATCACTAAAAATTTCATTAATTTCTTTAGCAATATCCTTTTTAGTAACAGCGTTTGGTGATATTTTATCTATCTTAGCTTTATATGACTCAGAAATTTTAATATACCTTTTGTAATTTGGATCATTTAAAAATTCACGTTCACGATCAACGTCAAGATCTGAAGCAACGAAATCACAACTCGAGTATTTCCTATATTTTGGGTCAATATGATGTCGCTGTTTAATGAAATGAAACCTCCATTCTAAGTAACCGTCATCTGTCATATATCCACATCCTAATACTGGACAAATAAATACCTGCTTTTTAGACGAACAATATAGTGGATGTTTATCTTGATGCTGAAATAAATCATTTTTTGTAAGGAATATTTTTTGACATGGCCTGTTATTAACCAATAATTCACATTTGTATGGATTGCTATCTTCCGATAATGGTAGTTTAGGAACTTTGTAAACTAATGGAAATTGTTGCGTTAATGTAGAAATAGTCGATTCAGAAACTTTTGGTTTCTCATCATACTTAATATTACCAAGCAATACAGGATAACCTAAAAAATTTAATGCACAGATGTGTTTTTCAACCAAATGACTCTGGTATAATAATTTGTTACCAGTACAATAACAACAATCATCAAACGCACAGTGGTATATGTTTGTTGACGCACTTGTCTCTTCATTTGGGATAAATGGGTCTGTAACTATCAGGAATTGATCATCAAAATCGATACCGCTATTTATTTCCTTTTGGGGTGTATCTTCTTCCCCCATTGAATCATGTTTTGAGAAAACACCATTTAATAATATATCATTCGTTTCCCCTTGTATTGAATTTACATATGAGATATAACTAGGACTCGTTATGTGTTCATCATTGGGAAAATCATCTTGTGAACCTTCAAATTGTTTTTTCATAACTGATTTTACATATAAAGATTCTTCATTATCAGGAGAGTCAATATGAGAAGTTTCTGAAGTTTCACTTTTCAAATCCTCTTCACCGCCAGGACTTTCAGAGGAAATAGATTTGACGGAACCATTTATTATACTGTGATTGAGGATAATTTTATATTCGCTGCTTCTCGAGTCAAACAGATTGTGATATGAATTGTTGAGCACAATTTCCCTCTCGCTATCATCAGAAAAGTAGGTTTTGAGCTCATCATTGGAAGTTGAACCCCTGGCTACAGTTATATTAATCATGCGACGTGCTAGAGAGCTTAAATTTGCTTTTGTAGGAGAATCATTCTCTGTAAAGGTGGGGACTTTTCTCTTAGTTGGCGTTGAAAGTAAAAGATCATCAGCTTTTAACGGACTTGAACTTCTGAACTCCTTTGTTGGTGATAGTTTAGCTTTCTTAGTAGGTGAAGGATTTAATAATAATAAATTGTCCTCTAACGAGTTGCTTGAAGAATTCTTTTGCAAGTCTATTACATCTACATCTCCAAACAGAGATGGCTCTTTTTGCAAATTAGGATTATGAAACATATGCTTCTCCTTCAATTTCAACTTCAATTCTCTTTTTCTCTCTTTATTTCTAAGTTCTTTTTTTCTCCTTGAAGCAAAATCTCTATCGAGATCGTAAGTGGCAGACCAGATATTACCATCTATTTGAATATCACTTAAGATAGTAGTTCCAGTTCTTAAAGATCTCAAATGCCCATTATCTTTGACTATCTTACCTGTTACCAAATCAATTTCGTCACTCTCTATTTCATCATCAATCTGTGAATACCTATGTAGGATCTCATCCCACTTATCCTTAAACCTTTTGGTACTTTGCAACTTCAACCTATTTATTTCTTCCTGGAATTCTTGTTCATTCCGATATAGTTTACTTTGGTCATGAATTGATGGAAATATTCTTCTATTCAACTCATCTTGACTGTCATCATCAGTTGTCTCAATTGAAATCAGATTCTCGTGAAAACGAAATGGAGTTCTACCTGAATAGATTACTTTCTGAGAATCGCTCATCGACTCGTAAGACAAGTTGGGTATATCATCCATATTATATACTCATTGAAGCACTGCGGAAAATATAAAAGCTTGAATAGATACGTGTAAGAATAATAAAGTTTTGTAGTATCTGTTGTATGTTTATGTTTACAAAAGTTTTTTTTTGAGAGTCGCTTCTAGATAAATTGGTATTCCCAAAAAAGATACTTGTAATATTGTACTAAGAGTGCAACTAATAGGATGTCGCTGTCATCATTGGACCAGCAAAGGAAGCAATTGGAATATCTTATGAAAAAGAAACCAAATATACTGCTTAACGATAATGAAGAGAAACATATAGATAATGGTGAAGATATTACTAAGAACAAACGTACGTATTTTAAAGTCTAGGGGAGGCAACCAAGCATATTTACTGACCTTAATAGCCCAAAAAAGGTCATTTGATTATTCGAACTACATAAGAAATAAGAGGCATCAATTGGATTTGTCCAAACAAGAAAAGGAAAAACTTAAAACCACAAAAGAAGAAGAAGAACATATGAATAAACAAAAGTACATAAAAGATGCATTAGTAGCCAAAACTGCCAAAAAGAGGGCAGCACGGCAGAAGAAGCTTCAAAAACAAAAGCAAAATAAGTTGAAAGTCAAAGAGTCTTTGGATGCCTCTAAACCTGATGCTCCAGCCACCGACGTACAACAATCTAATTCCAACGAAGATCTAATGAGAGTCCTACATGAAGACGAAGAATTAAAAGAGTTGGGAATATAGTGGGTTTATTCATAATCTATATTTTCAAACGAAGCATATACAAGCAAAAATAGTCATACAAGGTGCTTCTTTTTTCATCAATGTCATAAAAATTTTGTAAGGATGGTATGAAAAAAAAGAGCATGATAAAAACTATGCATCATCATTGTTAACTGTCATAGTTCTTTCGTTGTTCTTATTATCTTCCCAGCATTTCTTGAATGCTTGCATCTCCTTTAGACATTGTCTCCAATCGCCAGTATCTGCATGGCAAAGTTGTAACTTAAGATTCTCATCATGACATCCAGTCTTAATGATTCTCTGATCCCAGTCGTCAGGTTCGTCGTCATCGTCTGCTTCTTTTGAAGAAATATTATTATGAGAAGGTTGCATGGTTATATAATTCTTTATACTTGGTTAATCTTGAAGAGGTATGTTAAATTTTGCCTTAGTGACTTTTTCTACCTGTACATAAAAATCTTATTAAGTGTCTTAAATATTCAATATACTACTTGGAAGATAATACAATAATATGTCTATGCAATATGTATGAACACTATTATACAAGTTCTAAATATTAAAATCCGAAGCCACCCTTAGAATAAGCCATTGGTTTTAAGTCAGGATGAGGAACTGCTTCGAAAGTCTCAGTATCTAATTTCCATGGACAGTTAGGGTCATCTGCGATTCTATAGCCTTCTCCATCATCTTTTTCTGCATCATAATTTTCGTTTTCAGTAATATGAACCACACCTCCTAGATTACCTGTAGCATCACAATAATTTGGGGCACTGAAGACAGTAATTAACCTACCATTATGCTCAGCTTCAACACCACCCATTCTAACTTCATGTGATCTTAGAATCTTTCTTACCTTATTACTCAAACAGAATCTTTCTGTGATGTCAGGGCCAAACTGCATACCAATACCTCTCTTAGATGGTGAGCGTCCATTAATTGGTTGTGGGTCGGCCCATAATAACTCCATAGCAATACCTTCCCTTGGCGGTTGGGTAGAACCTGAAGTTGGGAAACGATTGAAGCTCTTGATATCATTTAATGTAATATTGTCTTTTGAGAATAAACCACCATGCATGCATAAATAAGAACGATTTATTAAAGTAGCCAATGGTAATGCACCAAATGATTCAGCAAAAGCTTCAAAAATTTTTTTAGAATATTTATGTTCACACTCATCGGTGAAACCATAAGTTTTATTCATATCGTTAGTTTCATGATTACCTCTATTAATGTAAACAGACTTTGGATATAAAATCTTTAAAACGTACAAGTACAAAGCAACTTCACATGACCAGGATCCTCTATCGACAAAATCCCCATTAAATAAATAAATATGATCATCAGAAATATAACCAAATTTCTCGAATAAATTTAAAACATCATAAAACTGGCCGTGTGTATCTCCTACAACTGTTAATTTTTTACCATTTTTTAATATTATTTCATCTGGAGAACTCTTAGAAACAAATTTTGAATGAGGTAACGAAACTTCGACCATAGAATTTTCATTTTTAAATAATTCATAAACTTTGGCAATAATAGCGAACACATGCTTTTTAGGTAATTTCTCGCCATCTTTGAAGAGTTTGATCATGTATTTTAAATATCCTAAATCCAAACCTTCAATATCAACCTGTACATTTGCTTTATCTTTCTTTGCTGCGCTAATAGTTAATGAAGGTCCATCCCAGTGTTTCTCAATTAACATTCCTTCATAATCAATACTATTTATAACCGACACTTTTTCCTCACTAGCTATTGCTCTTTCAAAAGCTTGTCTTTTTAAATAATTTGTACATTGTCTGTAATTTTCTAATGTTAATTTGTCATTAGGCATTTTCTTTAAAATAATTTTAAAGTTAGCTTGAGCTTCTTTATGCTTCAAAATCGCCATTAGAGAAACACCCTTACGATAGTGAGCTTTCATCAAATTTGGATCAACATTTAATGCTTTATCACAGTCTGAAATTGCAAGACCATAATTTTCTAACTTGATATGAACCTGTGCTCTGTTTGAATAGAAAATAGCATTAGTAGGGTCCAATTCAATTGCCTTCGTATACGATGAAATGGCCTCATTATATCGTTGCTCCTTTAAGTGAGCATTACCCTCATCTTTACATTGTATTCCAGCCACCTTATTATCAGACATCTCTAGCTTCTGTTACTTTCTAATTATGTTTTCTAGATATTGGCTAGAACCAATCAACTTCAGGAAAAACCTTGAAGAGCAAATCCACCCAAATTATAGAATGCTCACGTGCTTGAAAAGTTTTATGTTAAAGCTTTATCATATTTAAAATAACGATACTATAGAATGAAACAAAAAGAAAATAAGTATTTATATAAGAAATAATATCCAGAATAAACAAATTAATAACGAATAAACTTTTTATCTTTTTAAATTGAACACGGTAAAAAAAACTAAGCTCTAATTCGTAAACCAGAAGCAGGAGCACCAATCTGAGTAATACCAGTTATTCTACATAATTTACCCTTCTCCTCAGGTTTATATTTAGCACCAACCAACTCTTCAGAGACCGATGGCGAGCCCTTATAAATTGGGGTATAAGTAGCAGCACAAATATCAAAGTCAGCATAAGGGTCAAAATCAATTTCGATAGCATCGCTGGAAACCGAATCAGCCTTAGCCTTTAATTTTTGAGCTTGTTCTGCCCGTGCACCAGACGAAACAATATTTAAGAGCTCGCCTGCAAAATAAGAGGCACTAGCATAGTTTTTGTTTTTAAAGGATTGAGTCATAGCAACCTGTAATGCGTTAACTTTGTGTGGATTTTGAAGTTGTGCTCTAGTGAAATAGGCTGCCAATTCCAAATTACGTTTAACGTCTGAGGGATCTAAAGCACGACGAGCTAATTCAATTGATAAACCTAAGATATATTCACGGCATAAGGTTAATATGTCTTTACATTTAGCTTCCTGATCCTCATCTTCGACTGTTATAAGAGTGATAGTATAAATAATGTCTCTGAAAGCGTTTATGGCATCTGGCAAATTATTAGACTTGAACTGTTTAAAACCAATTGCTAATTTGTCTTCCAAAGTATCATAACCTGGAATATATGGCTTAAATTTGTTTGGATTATCTTCATCATTATCAGCTCTAATGAAACTTTTCATAGCTGGTAAGTCATCAATACCTGGTAAGTAAAGTTTTGATGCTTGGTACGCTTCTAAGAAACGACCTCTCAATGGTTCAAAATTAACAATACCAAGTTGTTTATGTAACAATGAAGCCGCTTGGTCGAATGCACCAGCAGCAGCATAACCGGCTGGAGTCTTCGCATTACGTACCCAATGGTTAATTTCACTCTCAGCAGATGCGGTAGTTGGAACTTCAACATTGGAGACGTCCTCGACTTCATCTTCGCCGATATCTAATTCTTCATCCAAATCCCAAGCACCATCTTCTTCAGCTTCTTCATTGTCTTCATTAAATTCAATGGAGCCAACATCTTCAAACTTACTTGGTTCATTTTCATCTTCAATTGATAAATTTTCTACTTGTCCAGTTAACAAAGCGGTCTCAAAGAATGACAATGATGATTCTTTTAATGGCCAATTACCAATTGGTTCAGCCAACGGTTTTGGTAATGGAACTGGCTTTCCTAACTCAGGTAATTCAACATCCTCTTTTTTAATGCCAGCCTTCTCCAAAATTTGTTCAGCCAAATCAGTTAAACCATTCGATTCAGCTAAAGTATAAGCTAAGGGCAACATACCACCTTTAATATAAACTTCGCATCTCTTTTCAATGTCATTAGTATAGAAAGTATTTTGAATTAATGATGAGTAATCACCACGGTGCTCAGCAATGGTTGACATTTTATTTAATCTTTCTGCATCACCTTTATATAAGTAAAGAAACGATAATTTATCAAATAAATGCAATTGTTGATAAACAAATTCAACAATATCAATGTTACCTTGATTTAATGCTTCTTCTCCTAATTTTTCCCAAATACTATTATTATTTAATACTTTAGCCTGTTCTAAGGCGACTTGTAAGTTACCACATTCTAATGCCAACTCAAATCTAGTTTCTGGATCTTGAACGAATTGCAAAGCAACTTCAGGATAGCCCTTCTTTTGTAAATAAGCAATAATATTTTGACCAACTAAATTAGAGTTCTTTATAATTCTTAAAACTTCATTAAAGTTTTTGTTAACTAATGACTTTTTAAATCTATATTCAGTTGGATCAATATGAACAACTTCAACTTGGCCAGCACGATTCAAGCAATAAACTTTCTTTTGAGACACCTTAGTTATATAAAGAGTATTTTCCAATGTTTTTATAATACCATTATCACCATTTAGTAAAGTATACTTTATATGGTTTAAAGTTGAGTATAATAAGACTCCTGAGTCATCCCAAGCAGCACTCTTAATTCTGATTGTTTCATGCATTGACGTGATTAATTCTAAGTCTTTATTGGCAATTGTAATAGTATGTTTAGATAATAAAGCTAAGTACTGTCCATCGTTAGACCACGAGACGTATTTAGCATTATTGACATTCATCTCTGACAATTCCTTTCTTTGTTGAACATCATAGTTTATGACTGAATGGCTCTTAACTAATAAAACACGACCCGGTCCACCGTATAAGACATCATTAACCGAAGAGTCCAACTGAATAGACTTAGTGGTATTATTATTTAAGTCTTTAACATGTAAAGTTTTAGATGATTTAATGAAACTAACAAATCTATTACGAGAAATAAAACAAGCAAAATTACCTTCACCTTGTCTAACATCCGTTGGTTCAATTGCACCAGTGACATGTTTTGGTAAAGTAATTAAGGCATATGAACCACTATCACCTTCACCATGAGTAACTAAAATTGAGTTGTCCGATTGATTATAAGATAAAGTCCTCATAAATGACCAAGTTTTACCAATTTTCTTCAACGATAACATTGGTAATGAACTTTCATCCCTTTGGAAATCATAGCATTGAACTTGCTTATCTGCGTTAACATAAAATAACTTGTTTTGAAAATTAGCATGTGCTGGTCTTTCCCTTTCTAATTTAAACACCATAACACCAGAATCATGGCAAGTTGCAAATAGGTTAATATTTGGATGTGAAGCAATTAACCAAAATCTATCGTGTTCACGTCTAAATTGTTTAACTGGTGTTCTCTTATTTAAATCCCAAACTCTGATAGTTTTATCGTCTGAAACTGAAAGAATTAAATCTTGTTGGGGATGGAAAACAGCACTTAATACATTACCAGTATGGCCCCTACACGTATCAACCTCCCAAGCTTTAGTGTCACTCATTCTCCATAACTTCACTAATCTATCATCACCTGCAGAAACAATCAATGGCAAAGTTGGATGAAATGCGGCCCAGTTAACACCCTTATCATGGCCCTCCAAAACATACTTCACAATAGCATTGACATTACCGAAAATATCTTGTTGAGGCAATTGTTGTCTTTGTAATTGGTCTTCAAATGATCTTGTAGTTGGTGCAGAGTGCTTTTTTCTTAAACCTGAAATATCCCAAACTCTGACAGTCTGATCTAACGACGCAGAAACAATTAAGTCGTCTGTTGGATGGAACTGAGCAGACATGACATAATGGTTGTGACCCGTTAAACATGCGATCTCTTGACGGTTCTGCCAATTCCAAATTCTAATAGTTTGATCATCGGAACACGAAATTATCCATGGTAAATCACGATGAAAAAAGACTGTTCTAATATAATCCAAATGGCCATTTAAGGTAAAGATACATTTACGTGTGTTTAACGACCAAACCTTGATCGAGTAATCATCACCACCTGAAACAAACAATGGCTGGGTTGGATGGAAGTCAACACATCTAACCGGCCCTTCATGATCTTCAAAACGATCAATCAATGTACCCATACGGTAATCCCATAACTGAATAGTTGATGAATGTAAAGAAACCAAAACCCAAGGCCTTTTAGGGTGGAAAGCTACACCCTTTGCCCTTGAAGATTTTGATTCAAACTTTGTTAACATCTTCATTTTGGCTAGGATTAAATTTTAATATATATCGGTTATAGTGTAAAATTTTATTATACCAAACACTTAAAAGATATATATCACAATCAAATTAATGTACAATTGTTTATGTAAACAACGATAGATCAAATGTTCAACATGATGTCGATTCGTGGTCAATAGTTGTTCAAAATTTTGGACACGCTAAAAAACAAAATCACGTGATCCAAATATAGTATGTATTGTCTATATGTTATCGAAAGGTTCCATTTAAGCCATGAATAGTCTAGGTTAAGTATATATTATAAGTAACACTATGTAGAAGTTTTTATAGATGTAACTATCAATTTTGAAACATTCTTAGTTTGTTAAAATTAAGCGAATTTAGGCGCCTATCAGTGCCAAGATTAAATAAGTGAGAAGGAACCAAGTATAACTAAACTGATCAAACCAATGATGCCATCAAATTTATAAGATGAAGCATCATTTGAAGAGGTCCTTGGATTGCTTCCATCAGGTGAAGATGTTGCCCTGGTATTTTGAACAAAACCACCGATAACACCGGAAGTATTGTAAGTATCGTCAGTTGAAGTTGTAGTGGTCCTGGCCAGTGTTGGAACGTTAGCAGTTTTGTGCGTGTTTTGAGTTTGCTTGGTGCTGGTTGTAGTTCCGGAAGTTTTCTTTGACCCAGTACTGGATTCCTTAGTGGTAGTGTCATTCGTCTCATCATCGTCATTTTGAGGATCAAAACCAGTGGCTTCATCACTTCCTAACCAAGTCTTTTTATTAGTCAAATAGATGTTGTCGGCGTTACCGTCGGTGGAATTATAGAGGAACGCGTGTAAATCAGACTCTCTATCTGAACCTTCTAACTTAAGACCGGATGGTAAATCATAAGTTGACACTGTAACATTCTTTAAGTAAGCGTAATAGTAACCATATCTCTTAATGTCGTCACTATTCCAGTCGATTACACCACCGGCCCATTCGATCGTACCTATAGCATTGGACGTATCACCACCTGGCCATAAGGACATTTGAATTCTTGATGGTGTTTGTGGGAAGTCATATCTCTTAGTTGTTGAGTTCCAAGTACTGTTCCTTTCTAAAGTACGTACTTTCTCACCGTCAAGGTACCAGTCGATTTTATCTTCACGCCAGTCAAGTTCATAAGTATGGTAGTTACTAAAAGTATTTGATGTAGAAGAGTTCTTAGCATTATCATAGTCCAAAATACCCTGTGCATAGTAATTAGACTGAGGATGAGTCAAGTTATAACCAACAAATTCATAATCAATTTCATCTTGAACATCTGAGAATAAAATAAAAGCTGTAACGACACCTCTGTCATGAGAAGACCTTAACGTTGCCGAAACTTTTCCATACCATAAGTACTTAGTTGAGGAAAGAACCGTACCAGTAGTTTCATTTGGCATCTGCAACAATAAGGCATCGTTATGGATATCGATATAACCGGTGTAGACCCAATCTGATTCGGATGAATTACCCAAGTACTCAGTTTGCTTTTCGACAATATCTGTTGAAGTAAAGGTAGTTTCAAAGTCGAACATTCTAGGCATTGGCATACACGAACTCAAGTTATAAGAATATCTAATATCACACCCACCTAAACAGTAGGCACCCGTACCGCATACACCGTACTGAGAACAACATGGTTCTGATTCTGGACATTGAGTAGTTTCGTTACAAGAATGTTGAGCAAGTGTGAACGATATCAACGATGTTATGATAAATGGTATAAAGAACCAGTTATTTTGGTTTAGTTTCATTATTATTATAATAAAAATATGGATGTTTGAACTGAAGAAAACTTCACTAATCAATAAAAGCGAAGACTCAAAACACCAAATTAAAGAATAAAGCAAATGAAATAGCTAAATCGAATATTTAGACAAGATAAAAGATAATGATAATGAAGATACTAGAGAAAAAGAAAAAGAAAAAGAAAGAAAACTAATTATAGATCAGGCATTCTCATCGTGTATCGAAATCGTCTCGAAATAAAGGCGTTTTTCCAGATTTATTGTCCTTTTTCCGAATCGAGGTAAATTGAATAGATCGAGTTAAAACAAGCAAAGAAACTTTAAAAAACATAATTCATTGATTGCAAAAACATACTTAAATAAAATATACAATGCCACAATGTAAGAGGCTTATTCTATTATAGATTGTTTACATCTATACTAATATTGGCTTCTAAGATGGAACCTATCATTAATGAAGTAATTGACTCTCCATCGTAAAAATTTTCGTAAAAATTTTCAAGCATTTCGAAGGTGGCTGTGGAAAGACATCATTTGCAGTACAAAACAGTTTCATCCCAAATATAGAGTTGGCCTATATTGCAAAATATTAATTTAAGATACTACTTATTAGAAAAGAAATTATACATATCAGGTTGATAGGTCGAAGGTTGATTATATATTAAGTCATCTGGCTTGTTGGAGTCTGTGGATAACTTAGATTGGGGTTTAAAAGGCTGTTGAGTTTGCTGGAATTGAGCCTGATGGTGTGTTGCGTTTTGTGAGGGCCCCTTTGGAGGTAGCTCCGGAGAAGGTCCAGGATAACTACCAAAGTTAGCATTAGGCAAGTAAGAATAACTGCTAAAACTTTTATCCGCAGAGGATATATTCGACGAAGGTTGAATAAACTGCTGTGGTGGTTGATTTGGCAATACTGGCCGGTTACTTGCAAAGTAAGTTCCAGTATACTGCCTTTGTATTTGCTGCGGTAGTTGCGCTGGTCTTGGAGGAATAGCCGGGGCATAGTTCTCAGACGACAAGGAGCGATTGGTATTTAAATTCAAATTATTAAATTTATCAGTAAAAGAAGGTTGCGGTTGACGTTGCAACGGTTTATTAACTTCAGCAATAATATTGTATCTCAAAGATTTTGCATAGCTTGCTAATTGACTGTAAAAATTAACACCTTTGCTTAAACCATCAGTAAAATTTTTCCAATTCTCTCTATAAAACCTTGTAATCTTTTCAGTTTGATCTTTAACTATGCTATCTCCGAACTTCTTTGATGACTGCACTTCTTTAACCTTGTGGTTCGATAAAAGGTTATCCCATTCACCTTTTAGATTGTTAATCAAATCTTTTTGCTTTTCAATTAATTTGTCTAATTCTTTATTATAAGGTTCAAATTTTTTCATTTCTTCAGCAAAAATAACCGTCTTAATTTCATTAGTGGATTTTATTTTACTATTTAAGATCAATATATCAGATATGTCATCAGCATGGATTTCTTTCTTTAAAGTTTCAACCAATTTTGCTTTGTTCGCCTTGATGATACTTAAGTCATGTAAAATATCTTCAATTGATTTAATTTGTTTATGAACTGAATCCTCAGACTTCAAAAGTTGGGAATCATCAACATCTATTAAACTAATCTCATTTGAACTCAATTCTTTTTCATTATTTGACTTATTAATTGTGAATAATTGCTTAAATTCTGATGAAGATGGACCTTTGCACAAAATTCCATATAAGTGTGAATTATCATTATTGATGAGCCCAAATAATTTATTGTCTGAGTTCGTAGCATCATATAGTGATTTCTTTAATTTAATCAAATCATCTTTAAACCTAGTGAGTGATTCGGAAACCTGATTGGACAACATTGATTCACTTTCGGAAATAACATCATAAATTTCTTTCCTCAAATTTAAAATTTGCTCTTTGTTTGATAAGTCCTTATTATAATTTGTGGAAATTTCATTCGCATAATTCAATAAAACTGGGTCAATTTCAGATTGACCGGATTCCCATTCTTTATCAGCATTAAAATCTGATTTCAAATTAACTAATGCTTTTGGCATCTTTAAAAACTCTAAAACCGATGATAATACTTCATTTGAGACGTCAACTAAATCTAATTCATTTCTTAGAAATTGGGACTTTTCTTCAGAATAAAAACTTAATAATTCATGAATATTAATTGGCACAACATTATTTAAGAAATTCTGATAATTATAATCATTTATTTCGTTAAATAATGGATTCTGATTAATTGGAATAATTTTAGCACTATCCATTGGTTTAATATCAGGTAATGTGACAGTCGATGGAATAATATCATGGTAAATAAAATCATTATCCTTGTTCAAGTCATTCAACTTGATACCAATTACATTTTTTTGATATTTGAAGTTATCTAATAACTCATAAGCATCTCCAGATCCAGACTTGGCAATACTCTTTAAAATAGAACTTGAAATCTCATTCAAAATATCCAGTGATCTAGTCATGTAAGCAATCGCCTCCCCAAACTTTTTATTAGCTTCCAAATTTAAACCGTTAAAGTAGTAAGCTAATGACTTATAGAAATAAATTTTAAAATTAATTATAGATATCCATGAAGGATCTAATATAGCCATCTCTTCGTTATCATCTAATCCTTCTTGTTCTGAACCCTCTAAGAAATCTTCTTCGTCAGCATCCACAATTGTATACTCGCTGGCAGGAAATTCAGAGTTGGCCAAATAACTAATCATATTAAAACATTCTTCAAAATGAGTTGATGTGCTACGACATAACTTAGCAATTAATGAATTCTTCTTTTGCTCCATATCACCACTTATAACCTTTAATACAAAAACTTCCTGACTTTGCGCTAACATTAACTTAACCAAAAACTTAACAGTCGATTGACTAAGGTCATTTGATGGGGCATGTAAGAAATTTTCATTTAAAAATTGATAAATACCAGCGGCCTGTTGGAAATACTGTAATGAATCCTTGAAAGTCTCATCGGTAGCGGTTGCCGTAGCATTTCGTTGGGATTCCTCATACTTCAATGTTGCATATTTGGATAACAATGTACCTAAGTTAAATAAAATGTTTGCTTTTTCAAATGCTAATGCTGCTTGTTTGTAAGATATGGATGGCTGGAATGCATCATACCATGTAAAATTGATATTTTTATGCTTATTTACTGCAGGAAAAGAAATTCTTAAATCTAGTAATTCTAATTGACTATAATATTTATAATATAATCTGATACCAGTATTATCAGCATTAACACCTCGAATATCCTGTCTTAATTTTTCCAAATTATTTAAATCTTGTTGATAAACGGATGTATTACCATAAATCGATAATAAATAATTATTTAAGGGTTTCACCCAATTAGTCTCTTCGGTCTTCTTAATAGGCACAGATAGGAGATGAGTTTTCATTACCTTCAGAAATTATAACCTTTTAGAATAATAATATTAATCCTTGATTGATGATTGTATAACTTACGGTTCATAAATCTATATTTGATAAAGGGGTATTTTCGACATTTTATATCTACGACATTTTTATAACTGACATTGTTCTGATATAAGCTATTAGGTTTTGACGTTAACTACAGCATTGTTTGATAAATCAATGATATTTTATTCATTATTCATAACATGAATTCGAATGGATGAATAAGTGAATTTAATATTTCCATTTTTTTAAGCTTTAGTTTATTTTTTTATATTAAAGATTAAGTTAAATAAACTAACTCTTTACCTGCAAGTATTCAAGATATCCACCTACTTTACAAAGTGAGTAGTATATACTGTTCTTATATTTTAAAAGATTTCTACAGTATCAAATTCCTTCACTTCACCTTTATCAAGAACAATAATTCGATCACTATCTAAAATAGTCTCTTGTCTCTGGGCAATTGTTAATATTGTTTTCTCACTAAATCCTGACCTGATAGTTTTTTGAATAATCTTCTCAGTTTGGACATCGACTGCAGCAGTACCTTCATCTAAAATTAAGACTCTCGATGGATTCAACAAAGCTCTTGCGAGTGATTGCAATTGTTCTTGATAAGATGACAATTTCTAGATTCGAAGACCCTGGCTTGAAGACCCACATAGCTGATTCCAGTATGCTTTTTATCGTTTTGATTTACTTTTTCAGATATCATTTTTTCAATATGCTCTTTCAAATTGGCTACTTCCAAAACCTTCAATAATACTTCATCGGAGTGTTGCTCAAATGAGTCCAAATTTTGCCTAATAGTACCTTCTATAGTGCGAGAATCCTGTGGAATGACATTTAATTGGTGCCTTAAATTGTAGAGACCTAATTTACTGTTATCACGGTCATCTATTTCAATATGTCCACTAATTGCCTCAATAATTCTGAATATGGCTAAAGCTAATAAACTCTTGCCAGTCCCAGTTCTATCAACAATACCAACTTTTTCTTGAGGTTTAATATTTAGATGTTTTTTAATACGGGGTCCAAGTTATCTCTATACTTAGCACTATAATTTTTAAATTGGATTGGGCATGTAAATGGAGAATCCATTATCTTCGAATATAGATGCTGCTTCTGGTGGCAAATTACAATATTCTATTACTCTTTCCACAGCCACTGATTTACTTTCTACAGCAGCCCAATCTGTAATAATTATATTACAAGTACCAGTCAACTGGTCATATTTCCCTATCAATGTATGCTTTCTTGGCGTTAGAGTAGTGCATCCTATCACTCTCGGAGTACAGATGTTCAATTTGGCTTCCATGAACATTTATTCTTTGATAGATATGTGAAGATCTATTAGCCAAACCCTACTAAGGTTATGTGCTAAATTAATAGAAGTAATTATAGTATACATCACTATCGTAGCCGCCATGCCATCAAATAAAACAAAGAACTAGAGAGTAGTTTAGCAGCAACAAAACAAAAAAATGGCAATTTTACATCCTTACACCAGAAAAGCGCAATATATATTAATTAATCAGTAGAGTGACATGAAGACCTACATATCTATTTATCAACATTTGGTTGCAATATATCTGGTTAATTGATGGATCCATCTACGAAGATAAAAAATTCTTCGATATTTCACAAGATAATAAATATTTCCAATGAATTGACAAATCTAATTCCAGTAGGTACATTAAATTTTTATCAGTTGCCGTTCAGATATTCAGATTTAGGAGGGATCAGTACTATATTGCCCCCTTATAAGAATGATAAGGATTGGAAATGGTTGGATATTGATTTCTTGTTATACATTTGTAAAGATGAGGTTAATCCCATAATTCGGGATTTAGAATTCCTCATAAACTTTCGATATATAATGGCCACCTTCAAATATATTAAATTGGAAATCTTGCCAAAATCCTTTATAACTGTTTGTAGAGTTAGAATTTATTCTATACCATCAGATATTGACGGATCAAGGTTTTTTAATCAATGGAGATTGAAGTGGCCAAACAATTATAATTTAGATAAAAACTTTAGGAAATCTTGGCTAAGATTGATGAGTTTATTAGATTATTCAGACGATAGCTGGAACTGTGTTGTAGACACTATCGATATAAGAACTTATTCAAAAACTGGTATGTTATTAATTTCATGCTTCAAGGATACTTCAGATGACATCAATGTATCCAACGAATCCCAGCTAAATTTGCATATGGATCGATGGGCTACTAATAAGCCATACGTCAGGTTTGATGTATCCCAATTGCAGAAAAATGAGTCTTTAAGTTCAAAAGTACTGGATATTTATAATAATATAAAGTCTCCTGATTTGACAGTTTATGAAAATAGAACTGTGAATTATAATAAAACTTCACTTCCGAGTACAGAAGATGTATTAATCGATTTGGCGAATCTTTCCAAGGAAGAAACTACGTTATTAAAAGGATTGAAAACACAATTATATCTGTTTCAAATTAAATCATTAGTCAAAATGCTCGAGAAAGAAACAATAGTCAAAAAAGCATTAGTTCCTAATTTTATCGAAATACGGTCTCCAGGTTCTGATAATATCTATTACTTTGATCTATTACAAAATAGGTTTTATTTAAAACCTGAGTTGTATACTTTGCCAAGGGGTGGTTTACTTGCCGAAAATATGGGTCTAGGTAAAACTTTAATATGCTTAAGCTTGATTTGTTTAACAAAATGTGACTTTTCGGTTATACCAGAGGATTTATTATTATATAATGAAGAATATCAAACTGATACTGTTGTTGATCATTCAAATAGTGAACTCACAAAAATAAATAGACAAAGTTCAGCCCAATTTTTAAAATTAGCTGATATCTGTAAAGAATGTATTAATCAAAATTCTCTACCATGGAAATATTATATTCAAGATCTCCCTAGTTCTGTTGTTAATAAATTAGCTAATTCCCCTGGTTATTTTAGAATACCTTTAGAGAATCCAGAATATGACTCATCCTTGAGTTTAAGGACCAGAAAAACATCAGCAAAGAATCATTTTGGTCAAATAGAATTTGCAGAAGGAAGAATTCATAGAACATTATATCTATGTAATACCACTTTAGTTGTAGTTCCAGATAATCTATTGCATCAATGGAATAATGAATTGAAGAAACATGTTAAGGATGATTTTCTTAATAAAATTTTCGTATCAAATCATTTTAAAGGGCCAATTTATTCAAAGAATGCTCACTATCACAATGAACTTTATCGTGATCCAAAAGAATTAGTTAAGTTCGATTTAATTATAATTTCTATTTCATTGTTTGCAAAGCAATTTGATAAACCTGATAATGAAAATCCATTAAAGAGATTATATTGGAAGCGATTGATAATAGATGAGGGCCATAGCATGATTTCGAAGACCTCGAGGGCAAGTTTACTTTGTAAGAGTCTATATGCTGAAAGGCGATGGGCTGTAACGGGGACGCCAACATCAGGTTTAACCAGATTATACATGAATGAGGAACAACCTCAAGAAAATGTTCTTGAAAGTCCAAAGAAAGGAAACCAGTATGTTGTTAAGAGAAAATTCAATGAAAGAGACGATCTAGTTAAGCTAGGCACAATTGTGAGCAACTTTCTTAAAATAGAACCATTCCATTCACAGCCAAAACTTTGGACTTCCATTATAATCAGGCCATTAGCGTCAAATTTTTTTGGTTCAGAAGCTAGCTTATCAAGTCTACTTAATTCCATTATGGTCAGACATAATTTGAATGATATTAAAAGTGATCTAAAATTGCCTCAGCTACACCATGTTCCAGTCTTTTTAGAGCCTTCTTATCACAATAAGCTTTCAATCAACTTATTTACCGCAGTATTGGCTGTAAATGCGGTTTCCTCTGAAAGAACCGATATTGACTATATGTTTCATCCGTCAAATAGGCAACAATTGAGAAAATTAATTACTAATTTGCAAAGAGCAACATTCCATTGGACGGGCTTTAAACAGCTGGACGTTGAGACTTTAATTTATATTTGCAATTTATCATTAAAGAAACGGAAAGCAAATGGTGATACGATTTACAGTGATTATGATGTTTCATTATTAAAGAGATCGGTTGAAGCTTCTAAAAGAGCTCTAAGCAACGCAAGGTGGAGAACAACTGCTCTATTACACGAAATGAACTATTACGTTTCCGGCTTACCGGATGTCTTTACTAAAGCCTTTGGTACTGGTGTCTTAGAGTTAACTGATGAAAATGAGAAAGCTGATGATATCAGTGTATTTGGTGCACCCCACTTAAACTCTATGCAAGAATTCTTTTATAAGAATAGATTTATGGATATGAATGATGAAGAAAAATTAAGATCTAAACTTGAATCATCATCGAAACCCTTTTGGACATCATATTGGAAAGAGACGATAAAAAGAAATGCCGAAAAATTTAATAAGCAGGATACTAATCAAGATTTCAATTCCAATATTAAAAGTGAAGAAATTGAAGATGCAATTAATATACCACATGTTGTAAAAGACTTTTCTCCAGAATATGAACTTCAAAAGAAACCATTCTTTTCAACACCACGTAAAAATAGCACAAGTAACAAACAGACAGAAATAAGTCCAAAAGATAAATTAACTAGGAAAGATAGTGATGGTTTAAGGACTACTGATTCAATTAAAACAAGCTATTCATTAAAAAATCATAATATCTCATATCAATCAATTAAAAGTGCAATAATTTTAGGGACTGCGTCATCCAAATTATCATACTTAGCAAGTAGATTGCTTGAGCATCAATATCAAAAAATTAAATCAATAGTTTTTTTTGAATTTGAAGATAGTGCTTATTATTTAACTGAATTATTAGATATTCTAGGAGTTGACTATATTCTTTATGCAACATTCATTAACCCTGCCCAAAGAGCAAGTAATTTAGAAGAATTCAGTGATTATCCAAGTGAAGAAAAAGATGGAATAACTTTAGTTATGGATCTAAGGCTAGCTGCACATGGTCTAACCATAATTGAAGCTACAAGAATTTATTTTATAAGCCCGGTTTGGCAAAGATCCATTGAAGCACAAGCTATTAAAAGAGCCCATAGAATTGGTCAAACAAAAGAAGTATATGTTGAAACTTTGGTTTTGAAAGATACTTTAGAAGAAGAAATTTATAGAAGAAGATCTCAAGAGAGCGATGAGGAACAAACGAAGGACGAAAAGCTTCAGAAGAAATATGTTATCGATGATACAGGTATGCAAGAGTTTATATTGAAACATAAATTTTTAGATCATGATCCTAATGAATCTGAGTATGCGCCATTTGTTGCACCAGCCATTAGCTTAGTAGCTTCTGAGTCTAGTGATCTAAATGATGAACTGGAATATTCATTATTTAAACATAGGGATACAGTTCATAATAATGGAATTGATGGTATGCTTAAGGAATGGACAGCTTATCTACTCAATAAGAACAACTTAGCAAAATATGATAATGTGAAAAATCAAAAGCTAGCAAAAGTGCACAACAGAGAGGAATTTATCAGGAAATTTGTGGATCCCAGTGAAAGATATTATGATTCATATAAAATCAACAAAAAAGATCATCTACATCAAGACGAGCCAAAACGTAAAAAGGTTAGATTCTAAATAATAATACATATTCAAAAGTACTATACAAGTATGTCACGATTTTTTTTAAATTTCTCTAACTATGATTGAACCGTCTGTGGAAGTAGATAGTATAATTTTCTCATATGGATGAAAATCAACATCTATTACTGTGCCCCTATGACCAGTAAATTTCTTTAAAATCTTTCTTGAATTAAAATCCCATAAAGTAGCGGTCTTATCTTCTGAACCTGAACAAATGGAAATGTTGTCAGAACTAAAACAAGATCTAATTAGTTGAAATTCATTGCCTGAGGGAGCACCATCGTAAACGTTTGGGTTTATCCTTGGTATACCATCAGGTATAAAACCTTTTGCACTATACGTCTTAATTGCTCCATTCATTGATCTTGATAATAAGACAGAGTCATCATTACTTATGGCAATCGATGTGATTGAATCGATCTGACCTTCACATTTCCATAATGGTTTATCCATCAATCGCACATCATATGCCTGTATGGTTGGATCAATGCCTCCAATGTAAAACAGGTTGCCCTTATTATTAAAAGTTCCTGATAACAAAGGATATTCCGTTTTTATTTTGCTTATTGGATGTTTTTCTCTTTGATCCCAAATTAGTGCAAAACCATCATCACCCACACTTAAGGCAACCGAATCTCTAGAAATATCAATTTCATTGACGACTAATTCGTGTCCAAGTCCCTTTCGTAATCTCTTACCAGTCTGACCATCCCAGAATCCAATAGTTTTATCAGCACTGGAAGTGACTAAAGTAAGATCATCATATAGCCATCGCACTGAAGTTACAGCAGATTTATGACCTTTAATTAATCCATAATTTGGATTTTCATCATCTTCATCAATTGGCAACTTCCATAATAATATATTACGATCCACACCCCCTGATACTATATTACTACCATTATGACTAAACTTTGAACCTAATGCAGAGCCTTGATGACCTTCTAATATGACTGCTTCTTTATATAAAGTTTTTCCTTTTGAAGTTACTTCGAGGCCATGCGACTGTATCAATGATTTATGGTCACCATTTTCTATTTTCTGTCTTTTAACTAGGGACATTATTAATAAGATGTTTCGTTCTTATGACAACTTTGTTAGGTTAAACTTAATCTTTAGTATAAATGTGTGCGGCTCTTGTCTTCAAACTTGATTACACAAAGTAAATTAGTAATTTTAGATTGACAGAAGTATAAACATCGCTAAAAATATATATGAAGAGTTAATGTTATACAAACTAAGCTAAATATTCATATGAATCATTATTTATACGGCGAATATATTCCTTCTCGATTAAATGATCGATAACTCTTTTAATATCAATGATTTTAGCACGGAATCTAGATAATGATTGAGTCAAAACTTCATTAAGCAAATCATTGTGTTTCATCTCTTTTCTAGCTTTCATTATTCTAACAATACAAGCAGAAAGATAGTTCTTACGCGATTCATCGATTTCCTTATTGGCGTCTTCTTCTTCTTGCTTTTGCTCGGTTTTAATTGAGCTAACAAAGTTGACTCTTAGCTTTTTAGATTTATATTCTTCAACGATAGTAAACTTCGTGTCATCTTTATTGAAATTTTCAGGGCCTGGTGGGCTTTGGTCAAGTAATTTGTATTTATGAAATGGCAATAAATGAGCTTCAAGAACATTTCTAGCAACTCCAACAGTATTAAGTATTTCGTTAAAAGTGTAAGTGTTCTTGTTATTAAATGCTAATAAAATCATTAATTGTGTGTTTGTAACAGTAAAAAGAAATGGTGGTTTACCCTTTCTAGATAAATTTGCCTTAACCTCAGCTCTTCCATGATTCCATAACCACAGCAATTCCCTACCATTATGCTTTTTATTATAAATTTCTTTGACCTTATCAAATGATGGTTTTAGCTCTGGGGCTAACTTTAAATTGTAATCTTCCAGCTGCTTGAATGGCCACATACTTTGAGCTAATATCAATGGAGTGAATTCTTTAACTAAAGCGGAAGAACATAGCTCTTCTTTCACAATATTTTTTAAGTCTTCAGAGGCCTTCATATCTGAGAACATCTTAGTCATTTTAGAAGTATATTCTAAGGAATTTTCTTCTTGCAACCTTTGGATGATGCTTTCTTCCAATTCTTCTGATTTACAATTACCATTGATCAATCTCTTAGCTAATAAACGACGATAATGTTCTTCAAAGGCATCTTTATCTTCAACAAACTTAAAAACAACCATTAAGTCATCGGGGGTCATATCCGCTGTTTCTGATTCTTTAGAAGTACCTTTCAAAAAGCTGTCAGCATATCTTGCTAAATAGTCTGGAGTCTTACAACTTGCTTTTGGATTTGGCGTTGCGATTGGATTTTTATTAACAAAATGACGACATGCATTATCTAATGATTTAATAAAAATAGGGTCCTTATTGAAAGCTTGTGTAACAACAGTATTGAACTGAGTGTAAATTGAAATTAACGTATGGGTATAGGTTTTTGGGTTGACAGCACCCGCAGGTGATTTTTTAGATGGTTTGCCCTCAGCTGATTTAGGTGTATCTTCTTGATTTTCAGCTGATTTTTTTATCTCTTCTAAAGCTTTAGCCGCCTGATCTTTTATATAACTCTCTAATGTATCAGCTAATGGTTGTAAAGTCGATGGAACTCTTGATAGTAATTTATACATTCTTTGAATATGGTCAGTTTCATTTTGTTCTAATAAAGTTAAGAATTGATTATACATTTCCTGGGCATGATCTTGAATTAATGCCTTATTTAAGGTTTCCAACAAAAACTTTTTGGTATGATCTTCTAAGTAATTATTTGATCTGGAAACTTCTTCTACTAATCTAGTCTCACACTTTTTCATGTAGTCAACAATATTATGCTGCGAAAGGAATTTTTGACTTTCCTTACTGTAATATTCGCTAGTCTTTTCCAAAAATTTATGCTCAAAATGTTTAATGTAAACCACTAAATTTGGTTTTTTCAAGTCTTGCACATCAATACCCAAAAAAACTAAAGACTTAATGGCTGTTGAGATTAACGAAGTGTCGACAATTTCATTATTTCTTTGTTTTTCAATTTGCATTAACACTTGGTCAATTAAAATCTCTGCATTATCATTAAACATTTCTGCTTTCCATTTCAACAATGATAAGGTATTGACATCAAATACATCACGTCTGCCATCGGATCTCTCTTTCTGTACCCAATAACGATTCATATAATCAAACACATTATTCAAATATCCCGCACCTATAGTAAATCTCTTCCATTTTTTAACATAAAACTCTAAAAATGTTTCATTGGGATCTTGCTTCAAACTCTTGATAAATCGTGATAAATAATTATCTAACTTGGAGTAAATTTCAGCCCCAGCCAAGGAGTACGAATTGTTACCCGATGTGCTACTAAGCGTTAAATTGCTGGATCCATGGCGTGATTTGTTAACACAGTAGTTATACACCGCAGTATAACAATTCATGTACATTTTTGAAGTAACACCTTGATCACCCTGGGCACCTAAAATAAACTCTAACCCTGGCTGAATGAATGACCAAGTAGCATTCAAGTCGCTAGCCACCGGAAAAGACATTAGTATATGTATAAAAATTTAATTGATGTAAATTTAATTAGCGCCACTTCAGTACTTCTACGTGTCTAAATTTATATGGAAATATAAAAGTTAAGTCCGACTTTTATCACAAAAAAAAGTATAATATAATATTAGAAGCCTCGAATTAATATTAAATGTAGGAGGAGAAGATCAATTAAATTTATAAAAGTACAATTATGTGTTATTCTTATGTATATGCTTCCACATCAGTAGTATGTTCCAGTTGAAAGATCCATTTCAGACACAACAAAATTGAAAGTTGAACATCACACGACATTTCTTTATAGAGCCATTTCAAGGATCTACACCAGAACTACTTAAAAAATCAGGCACGGATTATCATTATTTACTTAGTATACAAGTTATCTAATCATTTCTCGGGTTTCCGACACTCACTCGGTCAACAACTCTAATGATACTGATTGTAAATGTAAGGACCCATAGGCATAAAACTAAAAATAAGAAAGCCGCAAGCGCCCTCTGCCTTCTGCAAATTGAAGAAACAGTTGGATAATAAATACCTATACTCTGTAGGCTAGGGGTGTTGTCATCCGTGCATACCCATTCGTCGTCATATAGAGTGTTAAAAGTTAAGGATAAATTGGCTGATGAAAATATTATGAACAATAAATCTAACATAATTAGTTTCATCTTGCCTAGTGGATCTCTCAAGCCCAATGGTTTACCACTATACTCATCATATGCAATATAGATAACGTATGCAATGGCGAAACACTGAACAACAACTGCCATCATTGTACTCGGCTGTTGTTCTATGGTCGATCCTTCGTATCTTTGTTTTGAAAAGACAAAAATGGTGCAAGCTAAAGCTAATGCACATGCAGAAAATATTATAATCAAAATTCTTAAAAATAAAGGAACCAAAGGATTCTGAACAAATAGCCTTTTTAAAGTAGGAATGACGTCGGCTCTTTTTTCATCGGACATCCAATAGCCCGCTTTTGATCTAACCTTTGGAGAATCGTCATCTTTGGCTTCCTTGGGTTCCTTAGAACCAAAAAGTTTCTTGAAATAGCCACCATTATCCTCATTAACATACGTATCTTCGTCAGTTGATGGCATGCCTAGCAAAGCAAGCTTTAGTCTATCATCACCACCCCACGAGCCATTTAGACTCCAATTGGAGTTGAAGTTTTGATCCAACCTAACTTTATCTCGAGTGTACGATGTCGGGTGTTTAACCGAATGCAAAAAATTGTGCCAATTATTATTCATGGATTTAACATAAGGATCATTTGCAAAACTTAGATATTGGTCTTCTTCATTTTGCTTCAAATGAATCATCTTTGTTGACGGACTGATATCCGCCTGGTTATTGTTGACATTTGAATTACTAAGCTGGTCCTTGTAATGCGCCTGAGATAATGTATCCAACACATATGGAGGGACAATATTTGGCTTATGGCTATATGAGTTTATCTTTGCATTTTCAAATAGATTACTCGGTATAGGGGGGCTCTCAGCACCTTTTGTAGAATTTATTATGCGACCCTTCGAATAAATAATATGCGATTGGTCTGAATCAGAAGTATTATCGTGCATCAGACAACTAAAATAATCGGTATTCTTCCTTAGAATATACAATTATTGGTACTAACAGTTGACTCTTCACAGATAAAAAAGGTGACTATATTGAGGCACAAATCAAATTCTATAAGTTACAAAGTTATATGTGGTACTGCATATAACTCTTACTATCCAGCTAATCTGGAGAAGCAATCACCTACCTATAAATTAGTTATTAGATTAGTACTAATACTGATGTTAAGCTATGATAGTACAAAAT
This sequence comes from Schwanniomyces occidentalis var. occidentalis, assembly GCA_031081865.1. Classification (NCBI taxonomy): domain Eukaryota; kingdom Fungi; phylum Ascomycota; class Pichiomycetes; order Serinales; family Debaryomycetaceae; genus Schwanniomyces; species Schwanniomyces occidentalis. The sequence continues at coordinate 640,171 of JARYTB010000002.1, forward strand.
ATCTAGGCAAAATCCACCAAACCCTCTGTGGACGTAAGAGCAAATAGATCGCAAGGGTGTTCTGTCGATTAGCTACCATCATAAAACATTATAAGAATCAAATGTAGAACAAACAAAACATACAATAATCCAAAATATAGAAAAAGTCTAATGATGTATGAACTTGATACACAAAGAGATATATCGATACGAATGATATATCATGATTCACTTTGGATGGAGTTTGGCCATTAGTTGTTAAGCATGTGCACTGGTTAAGAAAAAGAAAAAATCCTCACTACATTTTGCCAGCCACCAAATTTCACTACCGCTGTTTCATTAATATTACTTCTTACTATATAAAGCTTCTAAGCGTTATATTTAAAACGGGTAATCGTAATCAGTACAAGTTTAGATATGATAAAGTCATTGGTAAAATCTCAAAATGATCTACAACCCTTAAAGCTATATAGAGGCCAAATTTGGCTGTCACGCTATGGCAACTATAGATCCTCAAAAATCTTATTGACTCATAGATATCAATCATCATCGACTAAGCAAAGCGATGAAGAAAATACAAAAGTCATAGATAATGAGTCGATCTATGTTGTATCAATTCCAATAACAACATACAAATCGTACATCTTTTGTAATCACAAACCTTCAATATTGCACACGTCGCAGTTGAAGAAGATTCCACTTATAACTAAAGTTGAAGATAAGCTAACTAGTGTAGCGTCCAAGGGTTGGAATAAACTAAACAATTCAAAGGTGGACGTCAACATTAAGGTCTCCAAGTTCATCAAGAAGTTGCTCAACACAATACCATACGAAGAAAATTGCTTAAGATCGTTTCCATCTAAGAACTCAATGATCAGAGAGATCAATGAAGAAGCACTAAATATCAACAAACTACCTACTTCAAATTTGATTCAGTCCGAAATCACCAACCTAAAGATCCCCTCAGACCAATTGAAGCCAATCCCCTTATTACATCCATCGTTCCAAAACCCCTGTACTATTTTAAATCAACTATACAGTTTTAGAGATGAATCCTTTTCAAAGCATTTGAAATACGCTAGCCTCTGTGCTATCGGCATCCCTATCACCTTGCCATTCGCGTTGATTCCTGTCCTTCCAAACGTCCCTGGCTTCTATCTAGCCTACAGGTTGTATTGCAACGTCAAGGCGTTACTAGGTGTCAAACATTTGGATTACTTATTGCAAGATTGTACCTCTCTGTCTGCATCCTTAAAACTCAGAAAAAACGTAATTGCTGATCAAAAATCCGTTACAGACACCAAACATCTCGCTTTCAGACCCATCCAAGTTCTAGATCAAATATATACATCCGATAACTCCCATCTTGAACTAGTTGATAGTGTTCAAGATGAAGAAAGAATCATCATCACCGAAGACATAATCAATAGAATATGCAATCAATTAGAATTATCGCATTTAAGAGAAGATCTACTCAAAGCTTTAACACAGGAAAGGGTTAGATTAGGAAAGAGCCTAAAGATTGATGATGCCGTTCAATAGTATACTGTACATATTAGATAAAGACAAACAACGCACTAAATCTTACGCCAAATACTGTAGAGAGCTATGCTGCGAGCAATGCCGCCATGATGCTACTGCCCTAACACTTTCCACGCTATGATCACGTGGATTTCTGATAGTTCTCACAGTCACACGTCCGTTATTCTCTCAGTTCATGGAAAGTCGTGGGAGTTTTTGCTTCTCTAGCCGCCGAAAGGTCACTCAGATGCTGCGCAGCTCTGCTTCGACAACGTCCAACAGTCTCAATTAGTATTATAAATTCATCCTAAAAGTAGGATTCTTTTAGAAATTTCTTTTTTTCTTCAATATTATACACGTATTATCGTTACAAAATGAGAAATAAGTGGAGAAAAAAGAGAGTTAGAAGACTTAAGAGAAAGAGACGGAAGGTTAGAGCTAGATCCAAGTAATCAGACTGATTTTGGATCGGTTGTGAAATAATGATGTTGGTTTGATTTGCAGACGATGGTTGATGATGATTTAAAAGGGTTAATGAATGCGAAGCATGGTTTCGACCGGTTGAGTTTCTTAGTCTTGATATTGTTGCTGTTGTTTTATATTAGATTGAATCGATATTGTTGTTTCAATGATAGGTATTTAGTTTTTAGTCAATCGTTTCGTTTAAGTTAGTATTTTATATAATTGCTTGAATTGAGTGAATTGTCCATATAAATATTTGAATATATGCCAGATGGTATTGTATCAATGAGAAGTGCGACTGTAGGAATGGCACAGAGATGGGAGGTGTGGTTGTGTGATTGTTGTAAAGTAGTTGGCAGCGGGCGTATATGGAAGGGCTAGGGTGGCATATCGGCGTAGTTCAGATCGGTTACCTCAGTCTAAGCTCAGAAGTCGTACTAGTGCGCAGAACGTAATGGAGCAACCGGTCTGAGGAGAATCTGAAAGACGAGAACAAATCGTGTGCACAAATGGCTGCAACACAAAGGCGAACAATTTAGGATGATTACAGGTGTAGTTAAATAGGTCGATATGTGTCAATACATACATCAGCAAACTCCTTTTCTTTCCTAATAGGGTGTTATGAATACAGAAATAAGTAGTAGACTAGCAAACCAGTTATATAAGGATATCTCACATGTTAGCTCACAGTCTCCAACACTCGCTGCACCAGCTAGCCATAGTAGAACACCTTTGGTTGATTCAAATCGTTCTAACATACAGCTAGACATAAAGAAATCGTTGAGTAAGAAAAACAATTTGAATAAACGTAGGTCAATTTCGTTTCCTGTGTGTACGCTTCCACTGACGAATAACTGGAAGCGAAATGAATCGAATAGTATTGCAGCACAACGGAATGATATTAGTGAGGGTCCAGAGAGTGTTTCATTAGCCCGAACTGCTCCAATTACCAAATATGAGATCGTTAATTCCAAAAGAAATGATTATATAGAAATAGATATTCCAAATTTAGATTTTAATGGAGTTGTTATTTCACCTGAACAAAAATTAGCACAGGTGAATACAAAATCGTTATTTCACAACCCTGGGTCCCTTCAAGAAGGCTATTCCCTGAAACACGTGAATAAGGAGGATCATTTTAAGCCTCTATCAGGTACTTCTAAAATTTCAATGAAAATGGCAAGATCGGGTGGTGGCTTCCGTCTAATTTTAAAGGATTTAACTAATGATATGTCCTATGATGACTCTTGCAAAACCATCAAATCTTCCAATCCACAACAACCCAATCTAAATTCTGGTTCCGCCTCGAGCTTTTTTGAATTTGAATCCCCATCTTCGGATGGTGTTGAGATACTACGAGATAGTCCAATTTCTTTGGATATAGAATCCAATATTAAATCACCACATAATCCTCCTTTTGAATCACTAATTGATAATACGTTAGGTCGTGAAGCATCGATTAGACAGAGCATAATTAATCAACAAAACACAAGATTCTTGCCTATCATTGATTATTTCCAAGAGTATATGGAAGAAAGATTAATTAGGTGGAGGCCAAATGATTCACAGTTTAACAATGACGCAACCATGAACGGTAAGCACCCATATCAACAATCTTGCGATAGAACCCCAAAGTCGCAAACCAACAATAATTTTTTTGCATCCTTCAAAAGTTGGTTTAGCAATGAAAAACAATTCATTGAAGGCTTTAAGGAACAACTAAGTGATGTCAAGTCTTCAATTCTACAGCAAAGAAATTCACATATAGTTGCAAATTCCCCAAACAAAATGATTAATGATAAGCCTTATCCAAAAACACCTGATTTTTCAAAAATTCTTAGTAATATTGATCTAAAGCCCAATAGTTCGAACTCACTCCTTCTAAATTTGCAACCTTCAACCAATTTTGGAATAATGATAGCTGATGAGCCAATACCAGTTCACGAGCCTCAATACACACCAAGTGCATTACCATTCAACGAATTTGTATTAAATTTTGAAAAAAAGCTGAGCGACGAACCTGACTTTCATAGAATAGACCGCAATAGTAACGAAGTTATTGAATCAATGGATGAAGATATTCGGGATTTAATTGACGGTGTTGACAATTTCTTGAGTGAATGCTTCTCAAGCATTTGGTCCTTTACACTTTCAATTGGAAACACATGTCAAAATTTCTACTAAATTGTAAGAGTATCAAATAATGGACACTTATTTTGAAGATAGAATATTAAATAAGGTAACTATATCCATCTAAATAAGACGCAAAAAGATAATAATTTAAAAAAAAAAACTAAACTTATATAAACATAGTTAGGCAAAAATAATGATAAAACTTGAACTAAAAGACTTTAAGTATTAAATAATAAAAACTAAGGCAAGATGATAAAAAAAACCAACAAAAAGGGTAAAATAAAGAATTAAAAACAAAACTTATTGTTTAAATTTATTCAGAGGCTTCAGCAAATCTTTCAGTAATAGTAGTTAATAATTCATTAAATTCCTTTTTACCTTCTTCTTCACCTCTAGATGGTTCGAAGAACTTAGCTGTCGAAACTGAATGTTTCACATCAGCAGTAGCTTCGGCTAATTTTGACCATTGAGCACCATTAGCAACAGATTTTTGTGCTTCATCATGATACGCAATAAATGCTCTCATCATATCAAAAGTTTTCCAAATTGGACAGAACGCATCATAAGTTGAATAACCATTTTGTTGTAAGAAATCTTCTTTAATTAAATTAGCAACATCTAAAGTAATCTTATCGGAATCTGATAAGGCCGATTTACCAACTAGTTGAACAACTTGTTCCAATTCTTCTGCATCGGATAAAATTTCTCTAATTTTATTTCTTAAACCTGGGAACTCTGAGTAATTAGCATCATAATACTTAGATAAAATGTTAGTGTATTTGGAATATGAAATAGATGTATTAATAGATGGGAAATGTTTTCTTTGAGCTAATTTTTTATCTAAACCCCAGAAAACTTGAGTAATACCTAAAGTAGATGTAGTAACTGGATCAGAAAAATCACCACCGGCTGGAGAAACTGCAGCAACAATAGAAACCGAACCAGTTCTATCTGGAGAACCTAATGCAACAGCTTTACCAGCACGCTCATAGAAAGAAGCTAATTTTGCACCTAAATAAGCTGGGAAACCTTGATCTGCAGGCATTTCACCCAATCTACCAGAAATTTCTCTTAAAGCTTCTGCCCAACGTGACGACGAATCTGCAATCATAGAAACATTCTTACCTTGATCTCTGAAGTATTCAGCTAATGTAATACCAGTATAAATTGATGCTTCCCTAGCTGCAACTGGCATGTTTGAAGTATTAGCGACTAATGTGGTACGCTTCATAATTGGCTCTTTTCTACCATTAATTTCAGTAAATAATTCAGGGAATTCCATCAAAACTTCTGCCATTTCATTTCCTCTTTCACCACAACCAATGTAGATAATTACATCTGAGTTGGAATACTTGGATAATGATTGAGAAATGACGGTTTTACCACAACCAAACGCACCAGGAATACAAGTTGTACCACCTTGAACACAAGGAAATAAGGAATCCAAAACTCTTTGACCAGTGAATAAAGGATAATCTGCTGATAACTTTTCAGCAACTGGCCTTGGAACTCTGACAGGCCAAGTATGCATCATAGAATAAGAATAATTTTTGCCTTCAAATTCAACCTCCAAAACAGTATCCTCAACATTATAAGAACCAGATTCAGCAACTGAAGTGATTGTACCTCTAGCTCTTGGTGGTAATAAGATTTTATGATCATCTAACAACGAGTTTTCGAAAATAGAACCAAATATATCACCACCAGTGATATGGTCACCAACTTTCAATTTACCAGGAGTGAAGTCATATTGCACAGTTCTGGATAACGCTGGAGCATCAATACCTCTCGGAATGTAAATCGATTGGGATAACTCCTTAATGGCTTTTAATGGTCTTTGAATACCATCATAAATTGTTTCCATCAAACCAGGACCTAATTCAACAGACAATGGCTTACCAGTTCTTAAAACTGGATCACCGACTGTAAGTCCAGCAGTTTCTTCATAAACTTGAATTGTAGCTTTGTCACCGCTAATACGAATTACTTCACCTACTAAATTATCATGTCCAACTTTAACCAATTCATACATCGCACAACCAATCATATTTTCAGCAACAATGACTGGTCCTGAAACAGAATAGATCTGACCATATTGAGATTCCTTCTCATCGTCCAAAGAAAGACGTTTAATTTCTTTACGAGCATTTTCTAGAGCACCAGCCTATTCTTAGTTAGTATTTGTCAATCATTCATCAATTGATAAGAACCAGCTAACCTATTAATCTTAAATATCTCCATCGCCATTACCATCAACATCAGCATCCCTTACTAATTTGTAATCAAGCACAAAAATCTCAATTGTTAAGCTATTTCTTATCCACAAGTATATATATGTAACATACCATTTTAACTACCTATAACGTATAACTTAAGATAAATGTGGTTTATAGTAGAGTATTATTTATGATACTTTATCATTGTCTACTATCCAATTTAATAACTAGCCTTTGGACGAATATTGGGTCGTGTACTATTATCTAAAACTGGTGGAGTTACCCGCTTCTCAGGTCAATATAGAAGTACTAGTACATGAACATATCAATTAATGTATCATAGTTAATGATATCAGTATCATTTATCTTAGTATGTATAGATATGTCAGAATAAATAGAATTATTTGGCTAAACATTGAAAAATATGGAGAAAAGAAAAGAGTCTTAAGGAAGTAAGCGATGGGTTGTGATCTTCGCTCAATATTTCATTTTATATAACTCTGGTTTTATACTATTGATAATACAGGGTATACAAAAATGAAATAATTACGATGGTAAGAAGAAGGAAAAAAGAAGCATGTAATAATTGATCCTACTTCTAGGCTATTGGGTATTTTTGTACGGAAAATCCGCTCGTCGATAATAAACTTGTCTATCTCTATCTAAACGTTCTCTGCTGAAAGGGTTCAAGCATTGACTCGATGGTAAGATCAATTGCATATTTAAACATGTAAGACCATCAAGCTTCAACTATCTCCATTAGAATAAGCTTGTTAATATGGATCGACTAAGCTATTGTACACAAAAGAATCAGATCTAGTATGTTGTATATAAAATTACATGGTACGGCCCTAAGATGCAACTCTGTTTGAGAACCGGTGAATATATAAAACTCTATTAACGAACCAGTCCAATAGAACGAAATCAACTCAAACCGAACACCGTGCTATAACTTTGCACCCAATTTTTTCGCTCTATCTAAAGCAATATCACACATGGCATTGAATGCATCAACTCGTTCTAATCGAATGTCGTTTCTGTTGATTCTTTCTATCATGTTTTCCATTATCACTGGTCTTGATCTGCCATTCACAAATGCAACATATCTTAAACCAGGAAACGTGGATTCATATAATTCATTTAACTGGAGCAATTTTTCATTTTCTTCCTTCGAACCCGACTGTAAGGATCTTTGCTCAGCAGACGAATGTTCTGATAATTTAATAGGAGCCGAATTAGGCTTTGGAGATCCCAATCTTGGATGAGCAGCTATAATCTTTGAGATTTGCGGATTTATTGGTTTGCCAGTCCAACTAGATTCTAATTCTGATTCCTTTAAAAATTTAAGTAATTCAAGCCTTATAGACTCTATGAAGTGTTTATAGGATGAATATTTTTGAGTTTTACTGAATACATTATTCAATATGAATGATGATAAAGTTTTACATGGCTCGAATAACTGATTTAGACTTTCTACTTTTGAAGCATCCGAAAGATCACTTATTTCGTCGATTGGCGGTAATTCGTATGGCATTTTTATGGGATATATGATGAGAGACAAAAGAAGGGCTATAAGGTGAAAAGGTACCGCTGCAATAGGTCTATATACTTTATCCAAGATAGATAAACGGAAATCACCGTGTTTTTTATATACAGTATACATGGTAAGAGAAGCCATAAATAGCTATTAATTAACAAAATGTAACTACACCAAGGGGTATCATTCATATTACAATAGTTTTTGTCACTTTCGTAGAATAATATTTGATTTTAACGACTCATCCCCATTTCTGCAAATGTTGTGGGTTAGTAAACGATGGTAATATCTGTTTTTGGTATAACAAAGAGTTTTAATTTCAAATTATAATACTATACATTCACCTTTAATGTGGATCGTTATATTTTACTAAACTAATAAACAAATTGGAGCGGGAAAAAGATATGCAATAGATAAGTAGAGAAAAGGGAGGTGACGGAAATTATGTTTCTCAAAACAGGAACATGAGAAGAATAAATAAATCTAAAAATCGAATTGACAAATAATCTAAGTGAAATGTTCGATTTGACGCAATCTTTTTAATTCCTTTGCAGATGGAGCACCTTTTTGAGCAATTAATGGATGTCTCCAGTGTTTAACGTAAGTAAATAATACATCAGCTAATTGGTCCAAGTCATCAATACCTAAATCCTTAAAAGTTTTAGCATTTGGATCAATTGTTTGATTAATCAAATGTCTTTGAACTTGATCTGAATTAGTTAACTTCCAGTATGCAAGTTGTTTTAAATCGGCAATAAACTTAGCAACTGGTAATGGTATCTGGTAGTCCGCAAAACTGTAAGAGAATGGACCAGCTTGAGAAAAATCTTGAGTAATACCGTGAATCATTTGTCTAATTTCATAGAATGATATCTTTTCAGAACCGTATAATTCAAATGTTTGACCGATAGTCGAATCATCGAAACCAATCTTTTCTAAACCCTTTGCAACATCGAGAACATGGACAGGGTAGATTTCCTTGGCATTTTTATTTGGAGTCCACATTTTTAATTTTGATCCTAAGTAGTTCAATAAGTTGTCTTCTCTTCCATACATTGGAGCAGGTCTAACAATAGTTGAGTCCGGCATGATGTCTCTAACAACCTGTTCACCAATACCCTTAGTGGCATAAAAGATCGATTCTGAATTTGGGTTGGCATTATATGAAGAAACATGGACATATCTTGGCACACCAGCATCCTTAACTGCTTGTGTGATTCTTTCAACAACAGCAACATTAACGTCAGCCATTGAAAAGTTTTTAGTATTATAATCAGCACCAATACAGTTAAACACAATATCAGAATGGGCAACTGAATCTTGAATTGATTTCAAATTTCTTGGGTCAAATTCAACAAAATTAACAACCCCCAAATCTCCAGTAACCTTCAAAAATCTCTTCTTCATGTCATCTCTAAATGGAACAATTGTAGTGGTACCATGCTTAGCTAATTTGGAAGTCAAATAACGACCTAAGAAACCAGATGAACCAAATACTGTAGCTGTATATCCTGTTCTTGATGATCTACCTCCATGACCCACTGTTAAATTAATTTTTCCATTTCTAGTGATATTGATATCAGATTCTAAAGCTGAGGTGACAATCGATCTAGCTCCGAATTGTCTAGTTATTGGCTTGGCAGATGCTCTCAACATGGTAATATCTTATATATGAGACGAATCTAGAATATATATATATATATTAACTCTAAACCTATGTTAAGATAGATAGTAGTATAATGTCTCTTGATAATCAGTTGTTTTTGTGATTACTATGAAAATTCAAAGCTCTGGTTGGTTAAACGGAGGATAAATGGTTGGTACACGATGTAGTAGTACGTGTATATAAAGTAGAATGCAGTAGAGAACTACCATCGAGAATAGAATAAAATATAGTAAAATGTATATATATATGTATTTTTATATAGTTTCTTATATGTTTTGATAGTAAAGTAACAAATTTGTCATCAATTAATTAAACAGCATAAACTAAAAAAAAAAAAAAGAAACTGAACAGACAGACAGAAAGCTAGAAAATGAGTAAAGCTGTATAATAAAGTTAAATAAGAGCCAAGAAACAAATGAACAGAGAACAAGTAAATTAAATAAACTAACAAATTGTATAGAGAAAATATTCAACAATTACAAACAGTAAAAAAAAAGCAATATATAAAAATAATTCGTTAATTAAACCGTCGTAGAAAACAAAAATAAAAACAAAGCAGAAACGAGAAAGCATAAAGAAATCATAAGAAATAATCAGGAGTTTTTCTAGTAACTGTTGGTTCCCCGGGTCTAACTGATGGATCATACTGTAAGAATTGTCTATTATGTTGTTCATCCACTTCCATAATAGCTGCTTGATTACCACATCTATAACAATAATTAGGAGCTGAAAATATAGTTACCACTGATTCTTGATGAGACCAAGAATAACCCTCCATAACTAGCTGATGTGCTCTTGCAATTAAGCTTAAGTCATTGGTATGATTAAACTGTTCAGAAATATCTTGACCAAAAGTGAAACCTGCACCCCTTGGAGAAATACCCCAGCCGCCTCTATCATCCGGATCTGACCATAATAAGTCACACATGGGACCTTCGTGAGGAACTTCTTGAATTCTGTTCAATTCTCTAACTTGATCGATGGTTTCAATCATTGGCGATAAACCTCCATGTAAACAAAAAATTTTGTTGTCGACTAAAGCAGTGATTGGGAAATAATCAAACAAATCTGTGAACAATTTCCAAACAGTAGCAGAACCGTATTTTCTTAAACATTCATCGTAAAAACCATATACTTGAGTTATTTGTCTAGATTCGTGATTACCTCTTAAAATAGTAATTCTATTAGGAAATCTAACTTTCATACAAACTAAGTAACTAACAGTTTCAACTGAATAATATCCTCTATCAACATAATCTCCCATAAATAAATAATTGGTATCAGGACATGGACCACCAATCTTGAATAATTCCATTAAGTCATGAAATTGACCATGAACATCACCACATATTGTAACTGGCACTTGCACTGGTTGAACATTTTCTTCAAATTGTAAAACATCAATGGCCATGTCACATAACTTTTTAACATCCGATTCGCTCAATGGTTCACAATTTGACAATTTCTCAATCCACTGGTCTAATTGGTTAATGGTCGAAATATTCAAATCCTGTTTCCTGTTTGATAGCGGTTGTTGTGATTCCGACTGTGATTGTTGTGACTGTTTATTTAATTGCTGATCATCGCTAACATCTTCCATTGGAACATCTGTGTCTAAGTCCATTTTTCACGTAGTTATAGTATTTGGAATAAGTGTTGTTGTTGTATAGGTTTCTTTCAATTGACTATTACTAGATGTGTAATCAACCAAATATAATGAAAAATATAGGTTTGCTATGACTTAAAAAAGAAAATGTAATACAATTAATGAACAATTGAATAAATGCTAGAATGCTAATATTACTAAGATTAAAATAATGAAAAAAAATGATAGGATTTTCTTGTTATGAATAGGTTAACCTATTTGAATATATTATCAACTGTTGTTTTATTTTTTTAGTTTTTTCTTTGTTCTTATTTCAAATCAATTAAAAAAGAAAAAAACACAGAATTTTTTGAATTTAACAAATTAATAACTATTGATCTAAAATATTAATTAGTAAGGATTGATCTAACAACAGTAATTAATCAACTGATAGGGGGTAAAAAATTTGGGGAATAAAAAACAGTAACAAATCTTAAATAGAAAATAATAAAATATTAAGATATTGAAATATTCCTTGTATCAAATATATTATTAAGGTTTTGGATTAATTAATCAATTATGTTGTTAGTGGGTGGCTGTTCTTTCGTTAAAAACTTCAGCAATTTGATGATAGTTCCAATTTTGTATTGAGGAAGTATTGTGCAAAATACACGACCACTTTGGAACCACAAAATGGACAAATTTTGGCACGTGATACAATATATACCTATAGCTGGCCGTACTCTTTATATGGCGTCTATCTATTTTTCTATTATCTATCCTACTTAAAACTATATAAGTGAAGCACATTATATGGTGAATGTGTGAGAGGAATGTTTGATATGATGATTAGCAGCATGATTGGTAAGTTTGATATCATCTTGGATGATATTGCCGGTCGCAAATTGTAGTAGATTCGAAAAAGAACTGCTGGTGGTACCCGCCAAATCGTCATTGATTTGATTGAATAAATTATATAGGTTCTTAGCACTTTCAGTTAAGGAGAGTGAATTCAAAGAAGGTTCATCGTCCTTTTTGGAAATTGCGGTAGTAGCTGTAACCTCTGGAGTTTGAGGTTCAGCAAAATTATGCAGCAATTCATTGGAGGATGACAAGTAATTATTATTTGTTGAGCTTGAGCTGAAGTAATCATTCATGAGGCTCAATCCAGGACTTGGGTAATTGGTGACCAAACTAGAGCTTGTCATAGATGAGTTGTTTGAAGTAAAGAAGTTTGTATTGCCCAAGCCGTATAGCAACTCGTTTAGTAGGTCATCATTTTCCAATTGTGGTATATTGGTGCCATTATTGTCATTATTATCATTATTGTTTTCATTGTCATAATTATTATTGTTGTTCCTTGATTCCAATAATCTCGATTGGTTATTTAATTTTAAAAACCAGCTGTTTAGATTTTTATTCGATCTAATCAATTTATTAATATTGTTAAAGAATGGGAAAAATTTAATTAAACTATGACTGTAAATAAGTACTTCATGTTCATCTTCTTTTTCCTCAATGCCCGTGTCGACTAAAAATTTTAGTAATTGTAACAAATGTGGTAATAATTGATAGTTTGATATATGAACCTTGAAAACTTCGGTATCATTACTAAGAAATTCATTCAATTTTCTAACTAAATCTTTCAACTCATTCTTAAAAAAGTTAAAGGATAAACTGCACAGATTGGCTAATAAGACTTTAAAAACCACTACTAATTTCAAAACCTCGATATACGAATCTTTATTAGTAAGTTGTAAGATTTCATCTTTTAATCTACAAAATTTTGAGTTAGTCAGATCACCATGCAATAATTTAAATTTTGAGTAATTAAATTTATTGAATTTCATTAATATTTGAATATTGTCGTTATTAAATAAGTCTTCATCAATCAAAGGTTTAAAGATTTCAAACAAAGAATTCTTATTAAATTTATGGGAAATATTAAAATTTAAGTTCTTCCAATCATTTAAAATCAAATAATTACAATTATTCAATATTGTATTGCTTGACAAAAGTAAATTATATCTCTCAATGGTATATAGATATTCGTATAACTCAAATAGTTGAATTATGTTTAAATCATTTTTTTGTGGAATATTAATTAATTGATAATAAGTAATCGATTTTCTTAAATATATCAGCTTTTGTTGATCCTGGACTTCAGAGTTAATTTTAGAATTAATACTTGATATTTGATAATAATTGAATAAATGCAACGAGCTTAAGGATAAGTTATAGTAAATTTGATACTGGTTTAAATTTAAGTCTAATACTGGAAACATCATATTTTTGTCAATTAAGGATAAAACATCGACTATTTTTAATTTTAGTGAGTCTTTGAACTGATTTAGGAAGTCATTATTTAAAAAATCGACAATATTTTTCTTAATTATAAAACTTTTAAAATTTAATTTGTTCAATTTGACCAAGTTTTCAATAATTAACAAATTTAATGTTAATATAATGAGCAACTTTGATAATGACATAGAATCATTCAAATCCAAATTTAATAGCAACTCTTCATCTAAATGATCCCGAAAGTTTAATAACAAAAATTCAAGTAGCTTTAGTTTATTAATTAATAATGACTGGACAGTGAATGGTTTTAGAAGTTCAAGGAGAACTGGCTCTTCACTGATAAAGGATAAATTCTCAATCAAAAGATTTGGTGTTAAATTACTCAATAATTTATTCTCCTTAACCAGATCTTCCGAAACCTCTTTGCTTAGTGGAATGGTGTTGGAGCTAGACTCCATAGATAGCGATGGTCTATTATGCTGATTGTCATGACCGTCATTGTTTTCACCCAAATTGTTAATTGATTCAAGAGTCTTCCTATGCAAATTCTTTGGCCCGCTTTTCTTCCTTTCTCTTAACTGTGTGCAATTTAAATTATTGCTGACACAATGGCTACATGGTCTCATCAGTTCACATTTAACCTTCCTAATAGCACAAGCATCACATGCTCTAACATTCGATTTCCTTTTCTTCCGCTTGTTGGCTTTAATGGATTCGTTATACGAGTTAGAAGATGTTGAAATCAAGTTTTTTGGTTCCAACTCTTCCAAGCTATTTTTAGACTCTGGACTAGAACTTTGAAAATTTAAACTTATATCATTCATTGTGTACAAATTTATTTGGTTCATAAAAATACATTCATATCATTTGTTAACGAATGAAAGATATTATATCTATAGAAGTATTGGTATTTAATCCCTTGCTATTTAGTGCCTGTAAAGAAAAAGAAGAAAATATAGTATTGCCCAACGTAAATTTCTCATCTCCCCATAAAAATTGCTGTACGTATGTGTTCATAAAATTCGGCCCCCATCGTCCATAATAAAGATTAATTGGCCAGAAGCGCGTGGGGTCTTTATTATGGTTTCCAAAATAAGACAGTAACCCGGGGACGAGCGATGTAACATTACACTTTTGAAAATTTTCCAATGCAACGTTACATTTGACTTATATCTTCTATCATTTGTCTATACCTTACTTGACTTTCACACATATCTAGGTATATTTTATATTTTACATCTAATACTCGATCAGGTTCGGTAGGTAAAGTTAAGCTATATTCATGTTGAGCAGCATTATTAGGATAACTATTTTCGTGGATTGATTGAGTTAAAGCATGTTCATAGGAATTATTTGTAGTGGTCAATTTGTACCCAATTAGACTTATTATTGAAGAACCTTTAACAACATTATACTTGCTGTCAAGGCCATCTATTTTGACAATTTTAACTTGTAAAATCTTACCTAATAAGGAAGTAAACCTTTCATTGTTAGCCTGTGAGCCAGCGATGATGATTGAGTTTATAGATGGGCCATTATTTTGTTGGATAATGGATAAAATCTGTTTAACTTGAAAACATAAAAATTCCAAAATTAAATTGTATTTGATAACCAAGGAAATCAAATCTTGCGAATGTATGATTGAAGACAAATCAGGGTTGGAATTAGCCCCGTCGATTAGCATTTCGCCCATTCTGAAATCGTTGTAGGGAGATCTGTTGCCAAATACATCACCGTAGTAAAAATAATGCTTAATTATATGATGGATAGATTTTCTATAGGAATTTTCTAACTGCTGAGTTGCAAGTTCTAGTTTTTCAAAAATGTCTCCAATATTATCAAAAATATTGTCAATATTAAATTTGTCTCTTATAACTTTGTCGAATTGTTGAAATAGGCATTCAAACAACTTACCAGTTGCAGGTTGGCCAAATTCAAATAGGTTTGCTTTCAAGTTTAATAATTGGTTAAAGGGGCCCCAGATCCCTGGTATTGGCTCAATATTACTGGTAGTTGATAATAAAAAACAAGTCGAAGTGCCGGCGATCATGGATAAACTATTCAGATCATAACTATACCCATCCCTTAATGTAGATAGCCAGCCGGCATAACAATCGATACAACCATTACAAACAATTGCATCATTCTGAATTATACTTTGATGTAGTCTACCCAATGGTTGTCCAATGGCATATAATTTACCAAATTTTGCCAAATTAATCTCAGATTTGCCAATTTCAATAAATATATCTAATGTTTCTAAAAAGTCAGTAGACCATCCTTTAACTGACCCATCTAAAGCTTGAGAACCATAACCGAACTCGTTATTTGACCTCACATATGTAACTAACCCATCATCATTGAATCCACCAACCAACAATAAATAACTGAACCAATCGTGCAACTCGAATGTTACTAATTTTTTGTCAGGATAGTTATCGGCTAACCATTTCAATTTGGGTAACCCCAACTCTGGGATAATCTTTCCACCTAATTTATCAAGCACGCGAGCTGATAGCTTTTCGTTCAATTTCTTAGATTGACTGATTGATCTATTATCCATCCATAGTAAAATATCATTATTATGTTCATTTTGATTAAAATCACAGGAGAACAGTTTTAGATACACTTTTTCATTAACTTCAATCTTCTCTAGAACTACCATAGAACATGTTGCTGCTACACTTATACTTGTAAAATCTGATGGTAACTCATTTAGTAAATTTAATATTTTTTTAAAAATTTCTTTTGATGATTGGGTTATATAATTCTGATTATTGGTAGTAGTTATATTTGAGGATTTAACTAGGAATTGTTTATTTCCTATATTATTATAACATAACCTAACTGATCCAGTACCTATATCTATACCTATCATTGACCTATTGCGACCCTTTAACAAGCTCTATTATTATATTTGTTTTTTTTTTCTCGAGAACTTATCTAGAAACAAACACATTCATCTAGTGTACATATAAATTGAAGAAAATAAGGAAAACATTAGTTTCTTCCCAAGCGTTGTTGCTTCCATAACTTAGCAAATCGTATTAGTTAAATTGGAAAGTTGAGGAAAGACTTAGTACATTTTATAGAAAAAGGGTTACTTACGGCAAGAAAAGAGTTACAGATAACGTAACTAATACAATTCCTTTATAGGAGCTTTTATTGAAATACGAAGAATAAAATAAAATATAGAAAGCAAAAGTATTATTTGGTATATCTAGCAAACTTATCTATCTATTGAATTTTTAATAATTCTAATAGTACAGATCTATAAATTCTTGATTTGTAGAAACAAATAAGGAAAGATTTTTAACGCTTCCAAAGGATATCGATGAACACTACATTTTTTTATGTTAAAAAGCAATACATAATAAACAAAGCAAATATATACGAATCGCTATTAACCAATGGTAGCTGAAGAACCAGATTTGTTAATCCATGATTGAACAGTCGAAGCATCGAATGAGCTACCGAAATCAGAGTCGACTTCCAAAACGTGAATTTCATCACCATCGAAGATAACAGCAGCTTTTAATGAGCCAGATGTTGGTCTTGCAAAATAATCTTGAGAACCGCCACCACCGGAAGTAGTACCATCATTGCCTTGACCATCATGTAAGTGACAAATTAATTTATCAGAACCAGAAGATAAGATTTCAAATAAATCTAATTCACCGCAACCAGTTTTCCAACATGAACATGAAGCATCACCGTACTGTAATGTTCTTGGAATCTTAGCGTTTAATAACCAGATAGCTGGCATGTCATTGTTATAACTTGCACTATCGGTAGCAGTTGGCATTTCAAATTCAAATACAAAAATCTTTGACTTTCCTCCAAAACCATGATAGGCAGGAATATTTTCTCTGTAATAACCGCAATCATCGGAACCACATTTTGAGCCGGACATTATGATATATTCAACATTTGAGGCAATAGTAGTTTCCTTTAAGGCAACAGGTGTTGATGAACCACCGGATGCATCGTCATTTGCATAGGATAATGAGTTACCAAATGCTGAAGACCAAACACCTGAACCTGAACCACCATAGTAATTCAAGAAAGTAACATTATCAGTAGAGCCTGGTTCAAAGTAGGCAACTCTTTCCCAATCACCAGAAGAAACCGAAGATCCTGAGCCAGAAGAAGTGGAGGAAGATGCTGTTGATGCTGTAGTGGTTGATGGGAGTGAATCAACCGAGGAAATAGTTCTATAGGCTTTATTATCACCATCAACATTACTGGCATAGCTAACTGCATCAGCTGGAGAAGAAGCAGTTGATGTAGAGGTAGTTTCTGAAGTAACAGTGTTACCTTGACCATCAACAATAACAGTTTGAGTAACTTCAACAATTTCGGTTGCTCTCTTGTGTTTATGGTGGACATGTCTAGTAGTACAATCTTCTTCTCTTTTGACCTTTTTAGATGATCCGGAAGAAGGATAGTAAACACCAAACTGCAATAATTTCAAAGGACCTCTAAAATGAACTGATAATTCTTCATCAAAAGGAGATAAGTTACCTGAGAACGAAGTGGTTTCTTGAGTACATTGTCCACTACTTTCATCCATACCAGTAACATCTTTATATGAGCCAGAGTATCCTACTCCTTTGTAGATAACCTTGTCTGTTTGAGAACAATAGTAATTACCATTATCTAATGAACAGTCTGCCTCAACCGAGACTAAAGACGCCAAAATAGCTAATAAAGTACAATGACTAAACTTCATTATATACTAAGAAAAATAACTTGAAAGGAACGACTTGGGTTAGAAAAGTAAACAATTTTAAAGGAGCGAATAGAATTTTCTGTTTACACTTAAAAATATTGAAACGAAAAAATTAAGGGAATACTTGTTAATATAAATGAGTGGAATAAGAGGGATAAAGGGAAATATTCAAAGCCAAAAACACAACGGAAAATAAAAAATGAAGAAAAAAAAAAAGAAGAAAATATTAATTGTCTGAACAAGAGCAGTGGGACCTGGGTTGGATTATATTTCTTTGTTTATAACGTGAATGAAACTTGCAACAGCCTGTAAATATTTTTTAAAGGCTGGTTCAATGTATGACGCGAAAATGCAACAAATACAAGATTTAGTAAACATACCAGATTTGGTGATCCTGACTATGAGATAATCACATGAACACTAAGAAAAAAATAATCCTCGTAAGAAATCGTGAAGCAAGGCTGATGCACAGCTGCTGATATGAAGCAATAATTGTGTCGGCATTTCCTATTTCGTTATCACTTTAACCAAACTGCAGAGTAATAACAGCCAGCCTTTATTCTTGATCGTCGTGGATCGCGTAGGATGATGACATACAAAAACTCGATACTTTGATGGATCTGTATAAAAAGCAATATCTATAGATATCTACATGTACCTATATGTGCTTATGTTCACCTGCACTTACGTGGTGCCAAGCATAACACTTTACTCTGTAGCTTTCTGTTTGATATTGTTTCAGATTAGCGCTCGCGTAATACTTCGGTCCCGATGTGTAGGAAATCTCTCCTTCCTCTCCTTATAGTAAACACATCAATGACTATGGTAGTGTCACTACCGATCTTCGTGAGATTTTGGCTCCTACGTTAAAATGTTATTGGACAATGAGCCACTAGCACCTTTATCCTATACATGGTCAGGTAGGCTCATATCCTTTATTGTATATTGACGACAACAAGGCGTATGTATTATGGGTAGAGCTACAAGCAGATTTCAGATCTAGAATCGTATTCAGATCTAGAACTATGGAGATACCACAACTGACATGAGAACTTTTATGAACACAAAATTGAACTACGTCATCAGCTGTTGGATGATGAAAAAAATAAGAAAAACCGTTTCTGAAGTATTATTCGGGATCCGAAAGAAGAACAATAGTAAGCTATGTGGGTTGGAGCACCACAAGTAATGAAAGATTGCAAGAAATTAGCATCACATAAAGTTACATAATTTTGCAATTTTATATACGGATCTAGATTTTATCTGAAAAAGAGTGCTTCTATTTACCTTAATTTGTAGAGCTGATTCTGTGAAATTTTGGTTAGTAGACTAATGAATTCGTTTATCTCGTAGCAATACATAAAGGTTGGAGCGATTAATAATGTTCTGATTCTCATTTTGATATCTACTTTCTTGATCATAATGCTTTAATGCGTTTTCCGATATTGATGACTATTACTCTGATTTCAAGTGAATACACATATTAAATGTGTATTCCTTAAGAGTTAGTAAAATGCTACTCTATCTGATTCTTGACGCGTGCGAGAAAAATTATTTAACATAACGGTTTGGAGTGAATATGAGTTAGAACTATTTTCATGCAACCCGTGTATGTCCTCTATTGAGGTAGAAGTAACAAATTTAGGACAATACATAATGTAGAAAGATCAAAAATATCAGCTTTCGGTTTTTGTTAGTCCCTAGCAAAAATTTAGTTCAAGATTGTAATCCAAATATGGAAATAGTATATTAAAGTAATAAGTCTTCGTTTGATATACGTTAGTAGTCGTGTTTAATGCTTGAAACCTTTAAAAAGAGTTTTAAGTTCTATATTCTAAAATTTCTTTTTAATACTGTGGGATCAGACCGTTATTTTATTGCGTAATCATTTTGAAAAATTCCGTTTCGAGATAAGAATAGTTCACTTCGATTATAGGTTTAGTCGGGTAGTCAAATAGCTTATACATACCCATGTTAGTTAGGCTTGTTTCAGTTGTATATAAGTAAGCGTTTTTATTATTCTTGTTCTATGTATTTCTGAACTTTGAAAAAAGAATCGCATAAGTAGTCAAAAGAGGTCACTCCAGAATCAGTACGTTTTCGGAAGGGTATTATTGAAATCAAGCAATCGTTTCACGTTACAAATCTTTATCTTTGTCTTGGAATGTTGCAAATCGAAGAAGGCCCTCACAATGATACCATTTGATCTACCACAGAAGAAAAAAATTAGATGGCCAATATCTCGTAATTATTTCACACCCAGTGCTATTGCACATAAATTTCTATTGCTTGGATAGTTATCATCCTAGACACCACGGTGTAGCTGTGTAAATTACTGTTGTCATTAATAAGGTAGGAAAAAAGTGAATCAGAATACTTCCGATCATCGTGTTGGGCGTTCTCAACAGCCTATTAACCAAGTCTTTTAAAAAAATATAAAATGGTAGAAGATTATGAAATAAAGAGAAAAGAGACGATTAATTAGTCATCGATAAGCTTTAAAAACTAATCTTAATAATAAATGCTTGGACCTTTATCAATATTTTCAAGAATCAATAGCGAAATTGAGTTTTTGGCAATACTTGAAGTTATTATTATGCCACCTAGATGAGCAATGCTAGCACATCAATGAAATTTGACACCAAAAATAAGAGCATAATTATTACTGGGTGTCAATTTTTCCTTGGTTGATTATATATCGGTTAGATAAACGTCTTAGGAGCTTTAGCTGAAATAGAAATTAACTGAACATAGGTTCTTACCAAAAAACAAGGAAACTGTAATCTAAATTATATATTCGTATAGCAAATTGTCATTAACTTAATAAACATGGTTACTTATTATTAAAAGAAATTTATTACTAAGACTAGCCTAAGCGAGGATGAACAAAGGCATTTATAATATGTATTCAATAAATAGAAAATCCATTCTATAATTATCATTTATTAGAGTAGTCCTTTTACGAGGATATTAATAATTCCATAATGTTATATTGAGACTATTTAAAGGACCTTTTTTAATTGTCAGTCAAAGACTGCACGTACTATGGTCAAGGATATTACTTAAATAATGAAACAAACCAACGAAAGTTACATGAAGTTAAATCATATACGTCCAGTTCTCCTTTTTTGCAACCATGTGTCACATGCATGGTCACATGAATAGAGAAATATAGATTTTTTTTTGTGATTCTCATCGCTTGCTGATAACTAGGATAATGATAGCTTTTATAGAATAATCCATTTTCTCCTTGTAGCACTTTGAGAATGGCTGAAGACAGGAAATATAAGAAACAAAAAACAATGGATTCAGAAGCAGAAAGGGTGGCCGAAGCCGCTGAAGAATCATTGAGAAAACATCCTCATTCATCAGAGGATACAAGATTACAATATCATGATAATGGTGAATTTGCAAATTTAAAAAGACATGAAACTACAGCAGAGCAAGCTCAAGCTTTAGAAAGTGGCTCGATTAATCCATTTACTGGAGGAAAGTTTTCAGAGAAATATTTTGGTATTTTAAAAGTTAGAAGAGATTTACCAGTTCACGCTCAAAGAAATGAATTTTTAAAAATATTCCATGCAAACCAAATTATGGTTTTCGTTGGGGAAACAGGTTCAGGTAAGACTACGCAGATTCCTCAGTTTGTATTGTATGATGAAATGCCTCACTTATCTGGTGCTCAAGTTGCTTGTACTCAACCAAGAAGAGTTGCAGCTATGTCAGTTGCTAAAAGAGTTGCAGATGAAATGGACGTTGAATTAGGAGAAGAAGTTGGTTATAGTATTCGTTTTGAAAACAAAACTTCGAACAAAACTATTTTAAAATATATGACTGACGGTATGCTTTTAAGAGAAGCAATGGAAGATCACGATTTAAAGAGATACTCGTGCATTATATTGGATGAAGCCCATGAGAGAACTTTAGCAACTGATATTTTAATGGGATTATTGAAACAAGTTAGTTTAAGAAGACCGGATTTAAAGATTATTATTATGTCTGCTACTTTAGATGCAGAAAAATTTCAGAAATATTTTAGCAATGCACCATTATTGGCAGTTCCAGGTAGAACCCACCCTGTCGAAATTTATTATACTCCAGAATTTCAAAGGGATTATTTGGATGCTGCTATTAGAACTGTTTTACAAATTCATGCGACTGAAGATGAAGGTGATGTTTTATTATTTTTAACCGGTGAAGAAGAAATTGAAGACGCCTGCAGAAAAATTTCATTAGAAGGTGATGAATTAGTTAGAGAACAAGATTGTGGTCCATTAAAAGTTTATCCATTATATGGTTCATTGCCACCACATCAACAACAAAAAATTTTTGATCCAGCACCAGAACCGTTAAGACCAAATGGCAGACCTGGTAGGAAAGTTATTGTATCAACTAATATTGCCGAAACTTCTTTAACTATCGATGGTGTCGTTTATGTTGTTGACCCAGGTTTTTCGAAACAGAAGGTTTATAATCCAAGGATTAGAGTTGAATCATTATTGGTATCTCCAATTTCAAAGGCTTCGGCTCAACAAAGAGCTGGTCGTGCTGGTCGTACTAGGCCAGGAAAATGTTTTAGATTATATACTGAAGAAGCATTTAAGAAAGAGTTAATTGAACAATCGTATCCGGAGGTTTTAAGAAGTAATTTAGCTGCAACGGTCCTAGAATTAAAAAAATTAGGCATTGATGATTTAGTTCATTTTGATTTTATGGACCCACCAGCCCCAGAAACCATGATGAGAGCTTTAGAAGAATTAAATTATTTGCAATGTCTTTCAGACGAAGGTGATTTGACTGCATTAGGTAGAATGGCTTCGCAGTTCCCATTAGATCCTATGTTAGCAGTTATGTTAATCGGATCTCCAGCTTTTAATTGTTCTGAAGAAATATTAAGTATAGTTGCATTATTATCAGTCCCAAATGTTTTCGTTCGTCCTGCATCAGCAAGAAAGAGAGCTGATGAAGCTAAAATGGCCTTTGCTCATCCAGATGGTGATCATTTAACTTTCTTAAATGTTTACGACGCATTTAACTCGGATGAAGCATATGACATTGGCTTGCACCAATGGTGTCGAGACAATTTCTTATCATATAGATCATTGACATCAGCTAAAAATGTCAGATCACAATTGAGACGTATAATGGAAAGATACGACTTAGAGCTAAACTCTACTCCAATTGATGACCCTTCATACTCAGTTAATATCAGAAAAGCATTAGCTTCTGGGTTCTTCATGCAAGTTGGAAAGAAAAGATCCGGTGGTAAAGGTTATTTGACTGTTAAAGATAATCAAGACGTTTTAATCCATCCATCAACAGTTTTAACTACCGAAAGTGAATGGGTTATTTATAACGAATTTGTTTTAACTTCTAAGAACTATATCAGAACAGTTACAAATATAAAACCAGACTGGCTAGTTGAATTAGCACCAAAATACTATAATTTAGGTCATTTTTCCAAAGGCGACGTCAAATTATCCTTGGAAAGAGTTATTGATAGAGTTGAAACCATGAGACAACTACAAGAAAAGAAATCCAAAAAAAAATCCAAGAAATAATCAGTTGACTGAGTTCAAATTTAAATTACTTCAGGCAACAAAATATGTATACTAACTCTTTAGAAATAGTAGATTATCAATAATAAACAAATTTATGTAAGAACGACACATGTCAAGCCGATGTCTTCATTTACACGAGTGTTGTCCTAACCAGGAAATTGATTACCTTTCTCGCTAAATTTTCTGAGAAAGACGATCGAAAAATTAGACGAGATTGTACAAAAGTTGATGCAGATTGTCAATTACAATCGCTATGCATCAGCTTATGATATGTGTTATCGTATAGTCCTACGTTTTGTTTACTAAGTGTAGTTTTAGACCAATTTAGGATATTAGTACTTATATTGTTCTTGCTTAAATTCGATCGACGTTCTACTAAGATCTACACGAGAGACCATTTTTCTCAGTGAGACGCGTGTAGATTATGTTTAAGTACATACAATCTAATATATAAGCTATGGCGAAAGTTCATTGTTCCCCTTAATTTGGGTAACATATGTTTCTGCCTTTTGACGCGGTTAAATTTTTTTGTCATTGAATAGTAATTGAGTATAATAAAATTACTAGTTATTTGGATCACCTAGCTTTTAGTCTATTTATATCTAAATTGAAGAAATCCTCAAGAAACTTTTTTCCTATTTCTGAAAGCTTCAAGATATTTTTCAACAATTTTATATTTAGTGCTCACCATCTTCTTCAATATTTGTTTCGTCTTTGAGTTATTGTAGTAGTCTGGTGTATCAATTAGAAAAATCAATTGACAGAAATGGGTCTTTTATTAGTATGTAAACTATTTTTAGTGTTACGATCAAGGCAATGACTTCATTGGGTAAAGTACTAACGATCAACTTTTCTCTTAGTCTAAATTGTTTAAAAATCGTGAAATGAGAATATTAATGTTAGGTCTTGATAATGCCGGTAAGACTACAATTTTATATAAGTTAAAGTTGGGTAAAGCTTCGAAGACCGTTCCTACTGTTGGTTTCAACGTAGAAACAGTGAAACACAAAAATATATCGTTTGCAGTTTGGGACTGTGGTGGACAAGAAAGAATTAGACCCTTGTGGAGACATTATTTTACCGGTACTAATGCCTTGATATATGTTGTTGATTCATCCGATATAGACAGATTAGATGAATCTAAGAAAGAGTTGTTAAGAGTTATCAATGATAAGGAATTGGCTAATTGTTTATTGATAGTTTTAGCCAACAAACAAGATGTTAGTGGTGCAATTAAGCCAAAGGAATTGATAGAAAGATTTGAGTTAAACAATTTATCCGGGCAACACACTTGGTCCGTCATACCAACAGTTGCCATTGACGGCACTGGTTTAGTAGAAACATTAAATTGGATATCTAACCACAGTAAATGAGCAAAAGAAAAAAGCTAAACTAACGCTGCTTTAAGAATAACGTGTCTTTGCCCTTTTTACCATCTATTCAGTTCATTGTTTTATCACTTAATCTTCTTATGAAATTTAATACTTTGTGTTTGTCTCGTTCTTGTTCATACCCTACATTTTCTATATTTTGAGAGACACCTTTCCATAGTTAATTCTTTTTTATATTCTTATTTTAATAGACATGATAATGTGCGCTATTTAATCATACATAATCCCTCGTTAATGCTAAAGCTTTAATCAGCCGCATTACTCCAAATGCTGATCTCTCCAGATTCTTCACCGAAGTAGGACTTGTCCGCCATCCTAATAAATAATCCAGTTTCAACAACGCCAACTAATTGTTTTATTTCCTTGTGTAGGCTCTCAGGATCTTCGATCTCTCCAAAATCAGCGTCGATCAAGAAATTGTTGTTGTCGGTAACGACTGGACCAGCCTTAGCTGACCCCCCTTGTCTCAAATTGACTTGCTTGGCTCCTAAATTATATAAGTCTATAGTGACCTTGGCATATGAGTTTGGCACAATTTCTATAGGCACTCCTTGTCTCCATTGAACACCCAATTTTGAGGGCGACTTCTTTCTATAATCCGCAACAACTATAAACTTGTCTGCCGCAGATGCTACCAATTTTTCTTGAAACAAACATGCACCTCCTCCCTTAATCAAGTTCAACTTCTTGTCAACCTCATCTGCCCCATCAAACGCAATATCAACATCAGGATATTGCTCAATCGATCCCAATTGTAGCCCATTGTCGATAATTAATTGCTTGGATTGGAACCCCGTTGGAATACATACAAATGACGATTTACTCTCCAACTGTCCAATCCTCTCTGCCACATAGATAACAGTGGACCCGGATCCAATACCCACAACCTTAGCGTTCTTTGGGAAATTTTCATCAACCGCTCTATAAGCGGCAATTTTTTTGGCTGACTCAACCGCCGAAACTGATGTGTGTGATGACATACGAATACTGACTACCCACCTCAACTGCCTAAGCATATACTAGAAATACCAACCTACTTCTTAGCCTTTGCCTGTTTGAGGTGTGTGCTCCCCGTAATAAGCCTATACATGTGGTCCGGCACTCCAGATTCCTCACAGCAAGGATGTTATATGCAGTACATCCCACTACCGTTTGGGGCTCATCGCTGGTTCCTGTAATCACGTTGTAAAAACCGGGTCTCACCATCCCAGTCACTTTGTGGCACATGATATACGGTGTGTTTTCTTTGCCAAATTCAGAGTAATTTGACCAGAGCGCACTACTCCTCAAATTGGGTTTGTGTAACTTGTTTGAGCCTCAGAGCATCTGGAAAATTTTCATGTAAGCAGTGTATGGTACTTTGTGCCATACGCTGAAGCTACCACTAACCCAGAATTGTCTAGCTACTTGAAAAAAGTTGAATCTTTACAAGGATTTATTGTAAGTTTTTGAAGATTGCATAGGTTCGTTAATATTCAATCAGTAAAATATGTCTGCTGCTAGCAAAATCTTATCTGAAAAACCAACTGAATTAGAATTACAAGTTGCTCAAGCTTTTATTGACTTAGAAGCTCAAGCTGACTTAAAAGCTGAATTAAGACCATTACAATTTAAATCCATTAAAGAAATTGATGTCAGTGGTGGTAAAAAGGCTTTAGCTGTCTTTGTTCCAGTGCCATCATTGTCAGCCTACAGAAAAGTCCAAATCAGATTAACCAGAGAATTAGAAAAGAAATTCCCAGACCGTCACGTTGTCTTCTTAGCTGAAAGAAGAATCTTACCAAAGCCATCTAGAGGATCTAGAAAGCAACAAAAGAGACCAAGATCAAGAACCTTGACTGCTGTTCACGACAAGATCTTAGAAGACTTAGTTTTCCCAACTGAAATTGTTGGTAAGAGAGTTAGATACTTAGTTGGTGGTAACAAGATCCAAAAGGTTTTATTAGACTCCAAAGATTCTACTGCTGTTGACTATAAATTAGAATCATTCCAACAATTATACACAAAATTAACTGGTAAGCAAGTTGTTTTTGAAATCCCAGGTGATGTCTACTAAATGTTTTAAATTAGAAAATTATTGTTAAAGATTGTGTCTAATAGTATTTTGTTTAAGAAGGAGATTGCAGTAATTTAATATCCTTTTTATATAATTTTCCTTTATAATTTATTTGGTATATATCATTTTCATATATAAAAATCGTTCTGAAGTTGTATTTTTAATGTTTTAACTTATGATTTGATAAAACTATCTTTTTCGCCTGTAGTTCGATGAAAGGGGTTTCACTTGAATGATTCTACGTACAGTTATAAAAACTACTAATAAAAAGATTAACTAAGTTTGTGTTAGCTGTCAGGAGACGAGTATAATAATTTCTAATGCGCATCTCTGTTTTATACCTTTCTAACATAACTAGTGGGGAATAGACCTTTAACACCATCCAATTCACCTTCCGTCCATCCACTACCGTCGGTATCATCCTGTATTAATATAATTCTATCACCGGCTGAAATGGACAATTCATCATCTCCATCAGCATGGTAATCATATAATGCTTCGACATATTGAACTCTTTTAGCGCCCCTCTTAGGCGCAACTGACGGACCTTTCTTTTTGCTGCCACCAGTAGAATCTGCAACTAATGGCTTAGCATCTTTCAAAACTTCAATATACGATGTCGGAACTAATCCCTTCTTTCCACTAGATAAAAGGACCATTGTCCAACCAGATCCATCATCTTCATCGATTACCCGAAATTGATCGCCTGAACTGATTGAGACTTCATCACCACCTGTTGCGTCGTACTGATATAACGCTTTTGCAGTTATTCCGTCAGTGTTTTCTGAGAATGATGATGACGCAATAGATTGTGTTCTATTTCTTCTTAAATTGAAGAGCCCTGAATGCGAGGTATGATGACTTGTAGATGATTTCACAGTATGCAATGATTGATTATCTATGCCATTTTCACCATTTGAAGCTACAATGCTCTTCTTTCCTCGTAAAAAGCCAAATTTAGGTTTCTTTTGCTTACTTTGTTCAACATATGATAAGTCTTTATCACCAGCAAAATTTTGAATGACTTCAATTTCAACTTCGGATTTGACTCTCTGTGTATCATCTTTCATAAATTTATGTAAAAATGTCAATGAGGAGGTCAATTTACTATCAAACTTTAATGTTAAATTTTCATGATCACTCTTTCGGTCTACCGTTGATTCTTCTAATTTTTGTTTACTGCTAAGAGATGCCTCTTCATATTTTGAATACTCATTTGAACAGGAATTCAATCTTTTCTTTAACTCAGTTAATTCTGGCTCTTTTGTGACCAAACTTTCATCGTCATGCCAAATATCACTCGGAACAAAGTAAAAATCTTGAGGCTCATTCCAGTCAATTACATTATGCTTAATAAACATTGTTGTATCTAACTTGGGATTGTTCTGCTCAATTGTATTATCTATGAGATGCAATTTTTCTTTAATTTTATCATTAGAGTTTCTTTCAATAATGGAAGCATTCTTTAGCAATTTATTCAATAATCCAACTCTGCCTTCATTTAATTCTTGAAAATAATCTAATAATTCTGGAATATCTTGATAATAATATTTATCCTTCAACCTATTAGCAACACTAATTTTGATAATATATTCATTCTTGCCTATATTCATTTCAATTTCCTTTTCCTCTAATTTTCTTTGATATTTTTCATTGGATGACTTTTCAGTTTTTTGCCTTGCATGTTCGGTTGATTGACATAACGAATCATAGTGTCGTTTAGCTTTATTGAGTTCTTCTTCTATTGCCGCCTTTTCATTGACTAAATATTCTTCAATTGATTCAACTTGTTTGGCAACTCTAGTTGCTCTACCTTTTAAAGTAACAAAATTGTCACCTATCTTCGAATTAATATCCTTACTAAACTGAATTTTTTCTTCAGCAATTGCTTCTGTTTGAGTCAAAACTTCTCCCCATAAAACTAATGAAGCGCTTTCTAATGATCCTGGAGTAATTTGAGGTTCATCTCCAACTGATAAGCGAGACGAAATCTTTGCCTTTTTTTCAAAATGCCTTTTACATAGCTCCTTCAATTTAGCTGCATACTCCTTCTCTATTTCCGCTCTTTCGCGGTAAAACCCCTCTATATCTGTTAACCAATTAATACCATTACTTATCCACTTTGAGGTAGCCTTAAATGAATCTTTCAACTCATTACCAATAGAGAATTCTTCAACCGACATATCTAGTATGATTCTATGACAATTAGCTCCCCTTGAAAATTAATACCAACTTTTTGATCAATATTCTTTTTGCCAACGCTTTATGATATCCCTATTCAAAGATAAGCCCCAGATTAGTATTCATGATCACCACTAGGTTTTATGTGTTCAAGAAATGTCGTATGTAAAACGATAAATGTCGCAGATTTATATAAATAGGGGATTTGCAACTTCGTAAGTAAGCCTTGAAGAGGTACCATCTTCCAATATGTCATTCATCAGAGTATTTAGAAGTCTATCGGGACCTCCAGCTCAGTATTCCGAGAGTCTTATTATTTTTTGAATAGCTTGACTGTAAAAGGTTCTCTTTTATTCTCTGTTATCCCCAAGTTTACCCTAATCGATAGTAATTATGGAAGAATAAGTCAAAATATGCGCCATGGAAGTACTAGCGAGACCACCTAAAACCTACTTTCTACTGGAAAGCGTAAAGCGGCATGAATAGGATCTAGTAAACCATTTTAAAGAGTAAGTGGTTGTCAAAATCAAAAAAGAAACTGAGTAATTCTTTCAAACCAAACAGACGAAATAAAAAAATAGTAAATTGTATCACGATCTGATAAATGAAAGGTATTTGTGATGATACTTTTACTACTTCTAAATATTAAATTATGATACCTATTGGTATAATATTATGTATTTAATTGGCAACTTGAAGGGTAAGGTAATAAGAGAATTCGCGATCCATATAAAATTTGTATCCTAGACACCAGAGACCTCCAGGTTAATAATAGCTTCAGTCGTTCTTAATCTGATTAAGTTTGTTTTTCGACCATTAATATCACTACAGTTTTATTTATAGAACTAACTATATAGGCTACAGTTTATTTCAAAGTGAGGGGCAAACGTTATACATTTATTAAACTCGCTTCAGCGTTTCTATTTAAGAGATTCTTCCCACAACGTTTGATTAAGAAAGTTCCTAAATACTCCAAGTTCAAGCTATTAAGTGATATATATAAAGATTATAAAGCTTTAAAGAAAATCCATCCGGTAAAATCAGAATTTCTAAGATTTCAAGCAAAGAAGAAACGCCATGCCATGATTATGGATTCCCCACCCGATAGTGATTCAACAACAGTATTAAACTCTTCCTCGTCAAATCCAGGGACTTTATCAAGGCGCCAAAGACTATTGGGCTTAGCCAAAGCGACAAGGGATATCTACATTCCAAAGTTGACTGGTTCTGTGTCTCTGCTTGCGTCAGGGGTTTCGAATAAAGCGTTTGGTAATGGAAATGACATGTATGATGAGCAAGGTAGATTTAAGTATCCTAAAGATACTACAATCACGTTATTTCCATCATATACGAGAAAAGAGAATGGCACATACCATATTGATGTTAAAGGTTGGCTCTCGTGCCCTGGTCTTATGACTAGAAAGAATAGATTAATCTTGTCTTTAGCCAAGCAAATAACTCGATATGGTACAAATTCTGCAACTACAACCCAGGCAATCAGTCGTTTAGAAAGTGATCGTTTAAACCAGGACATGTTTTACTCAAATGAGATTGTTTCATCGGATTTGGAATCATTAAGTTCCGATACCTCTTCGTTGAATACCATATCTAGAAATGATGTACAACAAACAGGTTCTGCTAGGCCGGTAACAAATTCGTCTGTTCTGACGAATATTTCCAACAGTGATGAACTAATTAAAGAAAGATTGTCTTGTTTTATTGCAAGATCAATTCCGAATGCAGAACTAACTATAACAATCGGTTCACCTGATAGGTTGAAGCCAGATGAGATAATAGTGGAGAAAGTTATTACTGATGTCAATGGACACTTTGAAACTTGTATCAATTCTGATTATAAACCATCTGTTGTACAAGTTAAAACATCACATGATGATACTATATTTGCCTTCCAAGATATTATGATAATACCTAGTGATGGGATTGGATTAATTAGTGATATTGATGATACTATCAAAATCACAGGGATAATAGGAGATAAAAGGGATTTAATGACTAATTTGTTATTGAATGATGTTTCGCTTTGGAATATTCCATCAATGACAAAGTGGTATAGTGATCTTTATAGTAGTAACAATTTTTCATTTCACTATGTTTCCAACTCCCCATGGCAACTATATTCTACGATTAATGAATATTTTAAAAACGCTAAATTTCCACTTGGTTCAGTTCATTTAAAGCAATATACTGGTAATATAATATCATCTTTAATGGAGCCATCTTCATCTAGGAAAAAAGGAGCATTACATAAAATTTTGGAAGATTTTCCAAATAAAAAATTTATTTGCGTTGGTGATTCTGGTGAACATGATTTAGAGGCATATGTTGATTTGGCTAAAAGTTATCCGACAAGAGTTTTAGCTATATATATACGGTACGTAACTGATTCGTTGTCGGATATGGATGATAAACAGATCTTAAAGGAGATTAGAAGAATTCTTGCAAATAAGAAGAAAAATAAACTTATTGCTCCAAGCCCTTCTAGAACAGTTAACGCAGAATCGCTGGAAAATTTAATTGACTTATCTGATTCACCTTCCCCTCTAGCGGCTCAACGACTGGCAAAACTTCCTCCAATGGTACCAAAAAAACCGAGTAATTTAAGAGGCAATCAGCTTGTACGGAAGCCACCATTACCAAGTCGAGATAAAATAATAAAATCACATACTGATACTGAATTCTCTACATCTGTATCTTATGAAGAATCATCGTCATCATCTGAGTCGTCGTTGCTGAAAGATGTTACAGATATCCAATCACAATCGGCTACATCTCGTCCACCACCACCACCAAGAAGATCGACTCAATCTTCAATTAGTGCAAGTAAAATTCATAATACGGAGCCACATTTTTCAACAAACTATGATAATAATCTTCTTGATAATCTACAACATTTATATAACTCGCATAACTACTATCAATTAGAGGATATGGATAAAAAGGGTGCTCAGTGGATTAGGAGAGTTTTTACAGCATTGGATGAATTAGAAGGTACCAATACAGAGATTAAAATTTTCACCGATGACGAATCTGAATTCTTTAAAAATACTTTAGGGATAATTAACGAATATCTGAAGAGCAATATAAGTTAAGTACATAGGTTATTTTTTCAATTCTTATTTCCTCATGTAGATGTTTATTACGAATTAATATATTATACACTGTATCAACAAATAAAAAAAATGCTAGTTGATTGGATTATAAAGGTCATCCTGCCTTCTGAAAAGTCGAGACAAATTTAATCTTGTCTTTCTGTTTTCATACTCTAGGAGGATATTTCTGTTTGGTAAAATTCTTGAACTCTAGAACCATCACCGTAATCCTTAATATTTTCATCAATATCTTCAGGTAATGCTTTCTTAAATTCTGATAAGTCCCATTCTGTACCTTGATCATTATTATCTTCTTCAAAGTAGAATTTATCAGCAAATTTCATCAAGATAACTTCCCTACCAGTAAGAGCTTTTTTACCATTCTTTTCTTCTTCTTTCCTCTTTTCATCAGCTTTTTTAACTTGTTGTCCTATCTTCCATTCATTGAAGGTTTCAATTGTAATTGGAGTGAATTTACTTTTATCCAATTTACCTCTCTCTAATTCAATAAAATCTTCTAATGTAATCTTTGGAGCTGATTCTGCAGCTAGCTTCTCCAATCTCTTTTGTTCCTTCGTCTTTAAAACAAAGCCAGGTGGTAAAGAATGCTTGTATTTACACTCATTACCACCATTTGGACAGACCCAAAACCACCCATATTTTCCGTTCTCAACAGCTTCAATAAAAAACTTACAAACTTTATCGGTAGTGGTTTTTGGATTACCATGCTTAGATGAAATGACATTTCTTAATTTTTCTTCGTCCCAATCATCCATGGTATCATTCTCCTTTTCTTCTCTAGCATCTGTGTACAAATCTTTCTTAGCATCCTTTCTACCTAAGTTGAGGTCGTGAGAAAATTTACATTTATTACCTTTAGTACAAACCCCTTTCTTGAAGAATTCACATAAAATAGATTTTGGATCAACTCCGAATGGAACTTTTTGCTGTTGAATACCAAACAAAGCTGCTGCTTCTCTTTTAGCATCGTCTGCTGCTTTCTTTTCTGCTGCTTTTCTTTTAGTTTCTTCTTCTTTCTTCTTCGCTAACCCACCATCTGCTCCCGCTTTGATTTGATTGATTTGCAGTTGAACTTTTTTAGATTTATTCTTATTCTTTAACCCAAACGTTTTATCATCTGCAGCTTTAACTTTAGCTTTAGCTTTATTTTTATCCGAAATTTGTGGCTTATTTTTCTTTGGTGGCATTTCTGAGTGACCGAAAATAACTACAAGAATCGTTCTCTATATGAAAGATTACTATGATGTATACATATTCTTATTCTATTCATGGAAGTAAAATCTTCGCTGGGGTCTTTAAATTTTTTTAAATGTCACGTGATATGAAATTTTTTGAAATTTTATGTTATAATTCTGGTCATACGAAGATAGGTGTTAAAGGTTTATTAATATTTAACCTAAGGAAAGCTTAACGGCACTTCAGAGAAAATAGGAGGAATTGAAAATTTCAGGGAAAAAAAAAGGAAAGAAATTCAAAGGATTTAATAAGGATATAATACTATTGTTAAATGCGGGACGCAGTCTCTAGTAGATTTTGCATTCTTACTATATCTCTTACCTGTTGCCCCCTCTTTGTTTTTCTTCCTTATATACTTTGCTAATAGATATGCTTAAGGTTTAAAAAATGCTCTATAAGATGCTCAAAACTATGGCAAGCTTGTACTGCTAGTGGATAAAATCTGTAATATCATTTTCTCTAAGATGCAAAAAGAGCAGTTACTATTACTATTTGAGTTTCCTTCTATTTATATATTCATTAAAAATGAAATGGGTTCTATAATTTTATTTTATGATGATGAAAACGATCATTTCTATTTCATTTAGTTAATCACCTGCACTACTAGATCTTTGCATCAGCTCAACGCTGAAAGGCTTTCATCCAGACTCTAAACATCGTAGCTAGGACATATCTGGAACTGGTCCTCAGGTTTATTGCAATAGCCCTACGTATTATACAATTGTAAATGAGTATTTTGATTTACCTTAGCTATACATATATATATTAACAATTTTGATTAGTGTCTTTATATGAACAGATGCTCAGGTCCTATTGGGGTTTTGAATCTAACGAGTGCATAGACTTAGGACTTAGGAGCGTAAAATACAAAGTTAAATGCCGCTGACATATGTAAACTGATGGCATGATATATCGAACTATCTAAATTTCTGTGAATTTCTTTTTTTCTCTTTAACTTTGGATGCAGAAACTGAACCGCTTGGGGCAGAATTAGGTGGTGTATTTGTATTTCCCGTTGTACCTGTATTATTCTGTTTGTTTAAGTTCCAATAATGATGTGATGGTAAATCTGGGGAAATACTTGTGGTTGAGGAATTAGGTGAAAATTTATTTGCCTTTTTCAATTTTTTCTTGCTGCCGCCAAGTAAGTGTTCAAATCTAGTGGCATTTTCATTCAAAATAACATTCGTTTGATTGGAATCCAGTGACGGGAAATTTTTCGGAGACGATGAAGGGCCATGGATTATTGAACGATTTGGCGAAGTTACTGTAGATGTTCTACTAAATGGTGATAAATTATTCTGTGGATCAAATGCTGGAGCAGACGGCATGACTGGAGTCGTAAAACTATCATTTTTATTTTTAAGATTATTTCTACTATTTCTGAACGGAATATATGATCTTTTGGCAATAACTGAAGCTCCTTGGTTAGCATAGTTGGTATTGCCGATTGAGTCCGCCAAACTAGTCTTAAAGGAGGTATTAGACAGAGTCCTTGCCAAACTTCTATTCAAAATAACGGATGCTTTTTTATCGTAAACAAGTGGTGCTGAATCCATCGGAGCCATGTGGTCGCTTGAAGCGCTATACTTAGTATCAACCGAGGCACTATGGACATGATGACTACTTAAATCACGACGGTAATTAATCAATGACTTCCCAACAGCAGCTGGGCCGTTTTGATCAGTGTCCTTAGTAAAGAAAGAATCGAAATCATCTAGAGCTGCCCACATATTACTCAAGGAAGCATCTGGTTCTTCGACACTAACAGAAACATTATCGGCATAATCAGCAGCTGGGGCATAATAGTCTTCCAAATGAAAATGAATTTCTTCATTCTTATTTTGTTCATCATTTTCATCAACCACAGTGGCAACCGCACATGTTGAGAAAACCGCATGAACGTTATTTCTGGTACTTGCAGCAGTTACTGCTGGCATTGGGATTGCCCAACCGCTTTCGTCTGGAATACCAAATAAAGTAGCCGTCTTTTCATATTCTTTCTTCATTGAAGTATTGCCTAAACTCATTCTTAAAACATCTTTATCCAATTGGGAACCAGAAATGATGACTGCTTCATCTAGAACCTCCAATGCAGGTTCAGCATAATCTGTCAAGAGAAGCCTAAGTAAAGGTGAAATTAAATCAGCTCCCACACCTACAAATTCGTCTCTTTGTAAATTAACTAATGGGAATATATGTTTCAATAGGCCCATTGTTTCTAACTTCACCCATGGTATATTATTGGATAAGAATCCTAAGAGCAAAACTAAAGTCTGAGCTTCATATTCAGGAAAAAATATATTCTTAATAGTAGTGATTGTTTGAACTAAAAAGTCTTTCTTTGATCTGAATCTATTTTTAGCTAAAGACACTAGAATTCTTGATAAAGCCTGTTTATTATTTTTATCAGCCATTTTACTCAAAACAAGAGCAGTTTTTTCAATATCCTGACTAATACACTTGCTGTCTAATGCATGCAAAAAACGGGGTAAATTAGCTAATACTGACATTAAAAGTCTAGAGTCACCCAGACCAATAATTTCACTGTCTTTCAAATGGTTCAATTTATCAAGAAACTTAATTGATGGTTCCCAGGCTGTTGCAGAGCGTAATCCGACCATAACAATTTGCTGCAAGCCTTCAAATTTACCTTCCCACTTAGGTGGGAACGTGGAAATTAAACAAGAAACAGTGTCTGGAGAATCAAAATCGATTTTAGACACAAACTTTGACATTGTTGATAAAACTTCAATAAATTCTTGTTCATGAATAGTACTTAAGCAAGCGACGCTTGACCAAAATAATTGAGGGAAATCAATAAGCTTTTCAGAACTCAACTCCGCGGTAATAGCATTTAATGTCATGAGAATTTGCATCGCAAAACCTTGAATATCTAATGTTTCATCAGAAATAGTATTAGATAAACGATGTAACATATCCTTCAACATACTTTGATCTAAGAAAGAAAGCAATGATCTAAATATCTGGAATGAGCGGCAAGCAATATGTCTCACTGCACAAGTTGTTGCCCAATTTAATGAAACTCTACTCCAATCATCTTGTAAGCTTGGAACTATAGGTGTAAATATTTCCAAAACCTTGCGAGCCAACAAATCCATATTTTTAGGCGTCCTGGCGCCTTTCTTATCATTATTTAAATCGTCATAAACCCATACATATTTGAAGTGGTCCCTTTGTCTAAGAGTTTCAATTATTTCCATTGATTTAGGCTCGTTATGAGTTAATGCATGGATTAAATGAATTAACAATAATCCTGCTTGCTCCTGGACAATAAATAAGTAATGATCTAATAAGGAAAATGCAACGTGCAATAATAATGGTAATCTTTCGATCATTCTTTCGTTTTGCACAATGAATAGATCAACCAAGAATATCATTGATAATTGCCCTAGAGAAAAAGCAGCGTCTTTTTCATTATATGGAATAATATTCCATAAGTTTGCAATATATGGGAAACTTTGAAAAGAATTAAATGATCTCGAAACTGCATGTGGTTGAGGTGGAACCATAGCTTTAGGCTGTAAGTTATTAATAAATTTATCAATAATATATAATGGATCAGCTTGTGAGAAGGCTAGATAGTCAATAATTTGACGAGAATATTCAACAAATAATGCGTTTTTTCTTTCCAAGCAGTTACTCATGATATATTCAATAATTTTATCAAAATTATTGGCATTATTTCCCAATGCGACCCATAGAGCCTCAACTTCATTAGAAATTTTAGAACTAAATTTTACCGTAATTTCGAATAAATTATTTAAAACCATAATTGATGCGGAGTTTAAATTGTTAATAGTCAAATTTTGCGTAGATTTATTATCCAACTCTTCTTCAGTCACTATTTTATCTTTTAACTCTACTATTTGGACCCATGGTAGTAAGCAAGATAAAATATCCCTCCTCGACCTATTACCAACAAGATTGAAAAACTTTGTTAAATAGCTGATACATTTAATAGCACCCTCCGGATGAACCGAAGCTAAATGAGAAGAAATATCGAATAAAGCCTTTTTATAAACAACTTTAGTCTTGCTACAGACTGATTCAGTAAATCTGTCAACTGTAGAAGTATTGAAAAATCTTTCTTCTAGGTATTTTAAAAGTTTCATCGCTGAGAATCTAACTTCATAGTTATCATGACCAACCAAAAAACTTGCTAAACAAAGAACATCAAATGGGATTTGATCTAATTGTTTGTGTTCCAAGAAAACTTCCACAAATATAGTAAAATAACTTTCTGTAGCCTTGAGTCCATCTTGTGACGTATAGCATTCTTTAATAACTTCTTCGCAAATTTCACTATTATTCAAATTTAATGTCAATATGTTTCTTAATGCTGTTTTACCAATATCGTGGACTTTCTCATTATCTGAACAAAATAATGCATGAATCCAATTCATTAATCCTGAAATGTCAAATGAGATAACTGCAAAATTACCAGGTACTTCAATTTGTTGCTTAATTGGACCAGAACATAATACAGCCATGCAACTTAATGAGGCAAATTGCAATGATTTTTTTTCAATTTCTAGAATAGCCACAGCTGAAGCAGCATCCTTTTGTTGGATAACTCTTTTAATCATAGTATTGTATCTGTGTTCAGTAATATCGCTAGCATCGCCAAATCCACACCATTCTTTTAAAAAATTGAAACAACCTATTCTTGCTTCAAACGGAAACCACTTATTTAAATCAGCCTTGTCCTGCAAGCCAATAAAAATATTCTCCAAAACTCCACAAAAATAGCGCCGTAATCTTTGAAATTCAATATCTGTTTGGACTGAAGGGAGAGACAAAAATGACTTAACATTTTTAACGATTGAAACTAAATTGGCAATCATCCACTCATCTGAATAAATGAAAGAGTACCCTTTGAATCTATCTGTAACGTTACTTAAAATATGGACAATTTCTATCCTTAGTCGATCTTCTGCTGGATCCCTTTGTTTGCTGATACCCCAATCACTTAAGCTCAGTGGAACATTTTCTAATAAGGTTTTAAAAATATTAATATTGATGCAACTTAACCCTGAAATTACTGCATCCCTGACCATTGGTTGTTGAGATCTTAAAAATGGTAAAACCATTCTAAATACTGATTTAGCACTAGTAATTTTTTGATGTTGAATGAACATTTGCATTGATCTTTTCCTACCATGGGTTGGTTGCGAAGGAAACGAAATTTTTTGTTCATTTGTTGAGGTTAATGAACAACATGCAAAAATTAAATATAATTTCCATTGGTTAACTAAAACCTCAGGTGGTGAAGTAGAGCTGGGTCTTGAAAATATAGAAGAAGTATAGTTTTTATAGCTTTCTGAAAATTCATAAACTGATTCATGTATCTGTACTAATCTAACACAAACTATTGATCGACACATTGCAACCGGCATTGGACATTCTTCAAAAAAAGTATCCAATAATTTTGGATAGAGTCGGAACCAAATTGTTGAATCAATACCATAATCCGATTCTGCTAGTTTAACCAAAATATTCTTTCTATTCTTTAATTTGGATAATCGACTACGTTCTGGTACACTTAATTCTTTTCTGAAAGGTTTAATTAATTCCGAGAAATTCACATTCTCTAGTAGATGAATTAATCTGGTACCAACATCAGCTGCAAATTTGGACGAGCTCCTTGAGTGACATTTTGTTGAGTTTTTTTCTAAACTTGGAGAAACCGGTCTATTATTAGTATTATCTGTAATATTGTATATAGCTTGATCAAATTGTTCAACTAATTTTAAAATTGCAATACCAAAATGTCTTGTTTTAGAGTCTTGAGAACAAAGGAAAAATAGACCATTGCCTTCAATTTCCTCAATAACTGTGATAATAGTCTTCCATTCTAATTCATCGCTTGGTTTCAATTGATTATTTTCAGAATTTGATTGATCACCGGTATTATAATTTATTTGATATAAATCATTTAGTACGTCCTTATTCATTAGTTCATCATTTTGGGCCAATGGATTGGTTGTTTGTTTATTTAATCTATCTGAAATAATATCGTTAAATTGTTTTAGCCAACAATTTAAAAGTTCAACATAAACTTTTAATAATCGATGAAATTCAGAGGAATTCAAAGACTGAAAACCGTAATTTGGATTCGGCTTCTCACTAAACTGGAATGCGATTTTGGCAAAAATTGTAATCAAACTACTCGGATTTTTTCTTGAAGATAACTTCTTCAATGCACCGACAGCAGCATTTGCAACTCTGTAGTTCGAATGAACAGCGTTACGAGTTAAAATTTCAACAACATTTTTAAATTGAATGCCAGAAGGTGATGCTTTTTCTCCTGGTAAGGGCACCATAGTCAATGGAATAGCTTCAATTAAAGTAGCAAATAATTCGATATGTAAATTTTTAGTCATCTGATATGAAAAATCAATACCAAAATGAAATGCAGAAAATGGAGACTGGGATTTTGAAAAGTTTGAACTTATAGCAGTTGGCAGATTACTATTATCTGATGACAATACATCTGAGCCATACTGACTGTCTAATAATTTTAAGAGAACAGCGAATGCTCGACAAATTTCTTCATGAGATAACGCATTATTTGTATTTTTAGCAATAAACATAAATTCATTCAATCTAGTTTTATTCCTGTTTGGTTCCTCATTCTTCTTCTTGAATTTCTTAATATTAGTGCCTTCTATTATCCTTGCATTGAAAACTTCATCAGTAGGAAAAACAGGTTTTTCGCCAAGCTCATAATCCTCTAAAATTACTAAATAACATTTAATCACCATTATAATCTTTTCAGGAAAAGCATTTTCTAATGAGGTCCCGTTAAAGCTTATTTTTAATAGCTTTATTAAAACATTATCCAAAACGTAATTCAAATGTTGATATCCAACAACCCTAATAAATTCAACCAAGGCATTAAGTAAATATGTATCTGAATTAATCCATTGATATTTTTTACTACTTACATTGTTATTAAAAAATAATAATTGAAATAAATTGTCTAACTTTTTAATAGTATTGTTTAAAGTATCTGGTAAACGATAAATATAAACCCAAACCAACCTTGCAACACAAACAATAAATGTTGTTTTATCCTCAGTTTCAGTTTTTGGTTTTAATTTGAAAATATTATCTTCAATAATTTTAAACCAGGTATCTGAAAATAATTCTTTTCTTGAAACTGTCAATACAGATGTCATTAAATGAATTGAATAAGTCCACCCATTATTAGAACTTGAGGAAACATTAATCATATTCAATGATGCACTAGCTAGATTAGTTGATGAATATTGGCTAATACTTGTGGTTTTAACAATTTGATTCCATAATCGATAAGCTTTATTGAAAATGTTTTCAATTGCCTCAACCCAAGTTGGATGATTAGCTTCAGCCGTCAAAATATTAGCTAATGGTAGAATTAAATTACTTAAAATTTCGCAATATGCAAAAATGATTGATTCATTATTGGCTTTTTCAAAAAATTTGGCCAATGACTTAATAAATTCTGCACTCTCTTCAAATAGCTCTAATGGATAATTCGTTAATTTTATGTATCTCATACCATGAATCAATAAATGCAACCTTGGCTCGTCCTCTTGTTTAATATTTGAAGGAACCTTTTCCAAGTCTGCAATAAATCTATCACTTACACTCAAGAATCTTTGTTCTGACATAAAACCTAATAATTCGGCAAATAAGTTCCAATTTGATGATCTAACCAACGATTCACTTGTGCTGATCGGATCTGTAGTTTTAAGTTGAGTATACACAATTTCTTCTAACTTATCACCTAAATCATTTCCTATTACTTCGCTAGAAGTCTGTTTGACAACTTCAATTAATACACGACATAAAATATAAATGGATGCGAGAGATTTTCGATCGGCTTGAATCGCAGTTTCACGAGCTTGAGCAATTTGATCGTCATAGAAACTCTTTTGTTTTAAAACTTCGTTTTCAAGCAGTTTTCTCTGGTCAAAACTTGGTGCTCGAGCTGAAATATTAGTTACAGCTGAGGATGCTGATTGGTTACGGCGATGAGAACCAGTTATTTTTGAGAAACTCTTAGTCCTCATCAAACTTAAACTTCTCTTGGATCTTCCACTTGAATTAGAGTTCTTGTTAATACCAGGATTACTTGGAGAAATTTGAGCAGTGATATTTGTATTAACCTTGGACAAATTAGATTTGGCATTAGCTAAAGTTCGTTCAACTTCGGCTGTCGCCATCGAGGACACTTCACTCTTGGATTTTCTCCAAAACATAACACTATCAATAACCGGCTTTGGCTTTTTTCTAGCAATATAGCCTAACGATGCTACTATTTTATCGAACTGTGGGTCCACGCCTTCGGCTAATATATCAACTATTGGTGGTTCTTCCATTAACGGATAATCAAGACATAAATTTAATTTACGTTCTGCATGACGAACAAATTGGGTGAAAATAATATGTAAAGTATATTCTGCTGGAGCTTTCAGGTCTGTAGCTAAACCTCTTCGAATCGAACTAAACTCTTCTCCATTTGATAAAGTCAATCTTTGTACTGAGGCCGACGACAATGGCGGTGGTAGTTGAGGCGATGGCTCAGTATGATCTTGTAAAGTAATTTGTGACATTGGCGATGCTAATTGTTGAGACAAAGAAAAATTGGCTTTGACAGTATAATCTTCATGACGCAGAGCCAAACCACCATTGTTATTGTTAATGTTTCTATCTTTATTCTCATTATAAGTTATTTCATTCGTGAAGCTAATCGGCTTGTTTTGAATATTTGGAGGGCCTTGTAGCATAAAACTTTGGGAGTGTTGGGTTTGCGATGGGACTATCTCAACTCTTTGAAGTCTTTGAGTCACCCCATTTGTTGAAGCATCACCTCTCTGTATATTATGGGGAACAAATTGGCCCAACGGCAACGCCTGAGCAGTATTGTACTCGATTACCTGAGGATTAACCCCATACGAACTTTCCGTCAAGGCGAGTGAAATTTTTGAATTCATATCAGGGGAATATAAACTATGACCCAATCCTGCTTCATCATGATTCCCAACTGTTGGTTGCTGCGCTAGAAATTTGCTTGAATTACTATACGTATCATCTGTTAAGCCTTGATCTTGATTGTCGGGGTGTAAATCGTCTTGTACTGATATTTGACTGATCTGCTGGCTCAAAAACTCCTGATCTAAACTTTCGATATTATATGCTGTTGGATCTTCTACTATATTGAATTGAGGATCCTGATTTATGCTTACTTCCTCTTTATCTCTTTCTTCTGATGGCTCGACAG
Organism: Schwanniomyces occidentalis var. occidentalis; assembly: GCA_031081865.1. Classification (NCBI taxonomy): domain Eukaryota; kingdom Fungi; phylum Ascomycota; class Pichiomycetes; order Serinales; family Debaryomycetaceae; genus Schwanniomyces; species Schwanniomyces occidentalis. The sequence goes on from JARYTB010000002.1 coordinate 683,151, forward strand.
ATTGCAGTCGTGGCTGTTGTGATCTCAATTGTTGTTGACCTAAGCCGGGTGAATATGTAGACAACTCATCTAAGTCGGGTATTTCAATCATATCTGATTGATCACTGTTATTAGATCTTTGATACTTCCTATTAACCGCTTTTATAACAATCCTGGATCTATATAACAAAAAAAATACTTGTAATAAAAAAAAATGCTCCTTCTGGCTGTTTACTTTTTGTATGCTGTCGCGAGTTAAGAAGGAGGTTTTGATATATTTAGAAGAACCGTTTTAAAACCGTTTAAGAGCAATCGAATATTTTTAAACAATACCACAATCGTCTATGTTCTTTGAAACTACAATAGAAACTTTTCTTAAACAAAAACTGTATTATTATAATTCAAGTAGTATATATATTGAATGTCGTAAGAGTGTATAACAATCAAACTGTAAAATTATTAGTCTGTAGTCGGAACAGTATTTACAGATTAGGTTGGACAATTTTTCCCTACGGAGGGGAGATTCATAGGAGATTTGATAAAGCAGTTATAAGGTCTTTCCTTTGGATTTATAAGAATTAACAACGATTCTACTAAGTATAGTGATCATGGAGACACAAGAAGCTTTGTATGATATTGTTACTTTGATTAATCAGTTTATCGCCAGCGCTGACGATGAAGAAATCAGTAAAAGATATAGCAGTGAATTATCGCAGCTAATAATAAAAGATGAAATGACATTGTTACAGTTTATTCAGAAATTAGGGCCTACACTAACATCGGATGATGATTTAATTAGAGCTAAATCCGTTAATTGTTTAGTAACGACTTTAGATGACTTAAAGGGACAGAAATTGTCAAAGCAAGATGTTAATGTATTACTTGATTTTTTGTTGGCAAAATTGGAGGACAAATACTGCTTGAAGTATATCTTGGCGGGGTTGAATACATTGGTTAATTTCAAGACATTTTTTCCTAATTTGAATGATAATTTGACTAAGTTATTAGAAAGTATATTGAACAAGTATGATCCAAAAAAGCATTTGGCTAAGGTTAGATACGAACCGTTCCAAATTTTGGCCTCTTTACTTGATAATCATTTCATATACATTCAAGCAAATGAATCATGTTCCAACTTGTTTATAAAGACTTTTATTTATATTGCATCTGGCGAAAAAGATCCAAAAAATTTGTTGTTGTCATTTGGTTTGAATACTAGGATCAACGAAACATTTGCGATGAACTTAGAAGACGACCTTCATAAAGAATTCTTAAATGATTTATTTGATATCTGTTTTTGCTATTTTCCAATATCTTTCACACCTCCACCAAATGATCCATATAATATTGCTGCAGATGACTTGAAATTAAGCTTAAGAACTACGATTGCTTCGCAATCATTATTTGCAAAGGATTCTTTCTCAAGTTTAATTGAAAAATTTACTTCAACTAACCCAATGGTTAGAAATGATGTCTTAAAGACAATGTTGTTTTGTATTAGACGTTATAAATTAGAAACTATATTAGAATATTGGGTTACAATTTGGAATGCATTGAAATTTGAAATTTTACATAATGAAGTATCACTTTTCAAACCCCATTTAGACACAATTATTCCAAGTGATTATGATGGTAGTATAGAAGATACAGACGATAATAAACCATTGATCTTAACTTTGGTTATCCTTAAAGAATTAGGCTCAAGGATACTTGAAAGTGACCAGTTCGAGAACTTTTTAATGACCATAACAAATGAATTAAAAGGTAATTTGGTTAGTGTCAACGATAAAACTTTCAAACAATCCGTCCTAGTATTAAGCGTCTTAGCGTCAGATTCTACAACAGGATTTAATTTTATACTTAAATTTTTATTTTCATATGAAATTTGGGGTAAATTTATTAACGTTGAAAATGAAGAAGAGGCTGAAATAGAAGAATTGCCGGAGGTTGATAAATCAGAAGACTTAGTATTGAACATTGCTAAACAAAGAGACTTAATTGATAACTTGGGATTTATTTTTACTTCTTATAAAGTTTTGGTTTCCAATATTAAGGATAAAGACTTCTTAATTAAAAACAATTTAAAAGAGTACAAAGACTATTTGTTAATATTCATGGGCCAATTACTTCAAACATCATCAAACTTGGAAAAGACATTGAAATGTAAAGTAGTTCAACAATTAATTAAATTAATTCAATTAACTGGATTCTTAAATATTCAAGAGTGTTCACTTATTTTTGGATATTTTAATGATATTTTAGTCAATACAATCAATGAAGAATCAAAAAACTGGGAAAAGGATTTAGTTATAAAAGAAATCATTAATGGATTAATTAAGATTATGGATGACAATGAAACTATTGAAAATATTACAACTAGTGAAACTAGGATTAATGATAAAGTTTCGTTAGTTGTTGAATTGATCTTGCCAACATTCTTAAATTTATTTGTTATTGATCAGAATGATAAGTTTGATTTAATTGATTTCAAAAAATTATTGGACATTATTACTGATTTATGTGTTAATTACCAGTTCTTAGAAGTTTTGTCAATTAGACTATTGAACAAATTGGCTTATTTCAACCATTCATCATTATTGGATGAAGAAAAAGTTGAAGTGTTTGGAGGTATCACTAATTTGTTTATTAATTCAATTTATAAAACTGAATCATCAAAACAATTTTTAATGAATTCTTGGTATAAAAATTTTATACCAAGGTTTTTAAACTGCCTAATTGGATTGCTAAACTTAATAAGTGAGAGTATAATTACTGAATTAGGGGGAGATTTGATAGGTTTGATTATAAAATTTATCGATAAATCAAAACATCAAGAGATTTTGAATGATTTTATTAAATTATTCTTGTTAAATGAAGATATTTTGATAAATACTAAAATTAGTAGTTTTATTGAAAAGCCAAATTCATTAATTGGAATATTTAATAAGGTTTTATCAAATATTGATAAATCAACTAAGTTTGAGATAATCGAATTAAAGGATGTAATTGAAAAAGTTGTTCAGATTATTTATTCAGCTCATGATAATGATTTTTTAAGATTGAGTTACTTACAAAACCTAGCAATATTAATTAATAAATTTGTTAATTCTGAGGAAGATTTAAGAATCATTAAAACTAAGTTAGACAAAATATATGATGAAATCTCAAATATTAATGATGAATTAACAGAAAAGGAAGTCATGAAATTTGAAGTTTTGATTTGGATAACTAAATCATTAGTTTTGAAAACTAATAAGATTGGTATCACATATATTAATGGATTAATGGATTTATTAAATAATAAGAATATTCAAATTAAAACCATGACTTCGAGATCATTAAATATTTTGTTTATTGATTTAACAATATTCTCCAATCAAACCCCGAAAGTTAAAAAAATTATTTCAAAAGTCTCAAATTTAAATGTTAAACCACTCTTTAAGCAACAAATCTTTGAGATTATTTTGCCAAAATTAATTGGTGAATATATTAGTACAAAAGATGAAATCTATTTAATTTCATTATCATTAATTTTAAATAATGTTTCAAGTCAAATTTTAAAACCACATTTGCTGCAAATATTACCTTTAATTTTGAATAGTTTATTGATTAAAAACTCGATGATTTTAAAAGCTTCATTATCAACATTAAATATAATAATCAATGAAAATTCGGAATTGATTATCCCTTACTTATCATCAATTATTCCTAAACTAATTGAATTGTCGGTCAAGAAAATTATAATTAATAAGAAATATATTAACAATGAAGAAATAAGATTATTAAGTTTGAACTGCTTGCTAAATATTTTTGGTAGAATTGAGTATAAGCATCTAATTTATTATCAAAACTCAACCTTAGCTGAGTTGGTTACTGGTTTAGACGATAAAAAGAGAAATGTTAGGAAATTGTGTTGTGATGTTCGTCAAGTTTTATTTGAATTAGGAAAATAAATATATATAGATAATTTATAGATACTGACCGTGTATATATTTTTGTTACATGGTTGTAAAACTTTAATAATCGACACAGTTAGACTAAAACCTTTTACAAGAATAACTAGCATTTGGATAATAATGCAAGTTAGTCATCTCTGTGATCAAAATGTAACTAATAGATATATGCTCATTGATATAAATTATTGTGTAGCTTTCAGAAGATAATATGGCAATGTATGAGTACAAGACATAAGAGTTGTTAGGATTAACAGCAGATTTGAAGAATTCATTTACATATTATCTTTAATTTCCTTGGTTTATTTGATGAGAGACAATACACGCTTTGATCTACTACTAGGAAAGCACAATTGAAGATTCTCGTTTTTCATTATATTGCAAAATCTGGTAGAATGTTGGAGCACTAATGGAATACTTCTGCAAAAAAAAAAACTCGAAAGAAATCGAGTCATTACGTAAATAAATCTTGTTCAACAAAGTTTCTGTAATAGTGGTTTTTGTAATTATACTTGAATCAAAGAGATACTAATATCAACTCACAATATGATGGCCATGCACATCTAATTGTGAGTATATCTTATGATCTATCTAGGAATGCTTCTGAAGTATATTAATTAGTAAATTTATTAATAAAATGGTTGAATTTGATAAAATTTAACCTTAAATATGCCAGAAATGTTAAAAAGAGAATTATTTTCTTCAATAAACCAACACAAGCATGCCAATGTTGCTCCTTCATATTCATATTTTACTAAAGTGGGATAAAGTGAACTACTGTTAAAATTGTGAATATTAGGTAAAATTAATCTATTTACTGTGATTAATATCAAAAAGTTAAGTAAGGAAACCGCAACCCAAAATTGAAAGGTCAGTTTTATTTTATCTGTTTCAAAAGGCTATAGACGATATAATATGTTGCAGTCATATTACAACTATATGCCTAAAGGGTTTAATATCATGTATGATATTTCTCGGACTAGAAACCACAGATTTTAATATTATACTTAAAGCATTATATATTCCTTTTTTAAGTTTCCACATATGCTGTTTGAGAAGTTTAATACTTCTACTTCAAATAAAGTTAGTTCATTCGGCCCAAAGAAGCTATTTTCATCTAATGATTGTTAGTTGTAATTGGACTAATAGGGTAGAACGAGAATCTTGCTATTAAATCTAAGTTAAATATTAAGTTAATTCTACCGAAATTGATAAATTGTAATAAGATAGATACACATAGCTGATAAGGTTGGCATTTAACAAAATCGTGCTTGTAGGATTATTAGAAAAATTTTCATGAAATATCAAAAAAGTAGTTGTCAGACAAGATGAATATCAATTCTAACTTATAATTACTTTCTATTGAAGGATCTGACTAGGTTCCATTAAATATATAGAAATTCTTACAGTATATAGTTAAACGAAATATATTTTTATGTGAAGAAATTTTGGTTTAGTCATGAGCCAAATTTTGCATCATAAATACGCCGTATTCTATGCCAAAGCAAATAGAAACCATAGGCTCATATAGAGTCTCTCTTCACAAGAAATATCCTAGGGAACATAATTTAAGAAGGTATATTTTATGGTCCTGTAAGTATTCTGAATTTATTTTCTGCCTAAAATTCAAATAGAAAATTAGAAAACCTTTTGGAACAGCCAATCTATATTCATTTTTATCCACATTATCAAAGGTTGTGATTGGTTAACAATGAGTATGAACTACTTCTAAGGCTATAAGGAATAATGATCATGTGTTGCATTGTTAGTATGATCAGCTTATCATCGTCACAATTAACTTTTTGTATCTTTGCTCTAGTGTGCATATCCAACTATACTTTCTGTTTTTCAGATATCAATATGCCAACAAGAGAAAAAGTATTTCGCAACTTGTCTCATATTGATTCAGTGAAAACTTCATAATACGTCGCTACAATCGCGTTATAAATCGTTCGCAAAATGTTTACGGTTATAAACCAACTTCGGATAACCAAATCCAAGCAACGTCGTTGAACTGAAAAAGTTAATTTCTAATCACAAAATACAGAGATGTGGAAGGTTTAACTATGACAGAAAAATGATAAGGTCGGAAATATGACATTGCAGCATCACTATCAGATATCGCAATTCCTCAAACCTTCCACAAGGTAAAGACATGATTTATCAGCAAACTTTAAATAGATATGTTTCAACCATTACATCCAGAGTATTTAAAATGAATACATTCCAATCACTAGTTGTCAATATTCAATTCTATTAATACCAGAAAAGAAAGTCCTAATACTCAACTATGACTGTTTCTAAACCAGTTGAATTGAAAAACACAGAATTATTTAAACCTATAAAAGTAGGTAAAAATGAATTATCGAATAAAGCTGTTTATACGCCTACTATTTGATTTAGAGATTTAGCTGACTGCACTCCTTCGGATTTGCAACTTGAATATTATGATGATAGTTCTAAATATCCGGGTTCATTGCTAATTACTGAAGCAACTTTGGTTTCTGAACAAAGAGGTTTTATGGAAGGGTTTCCATGTATCTGGAATGAAAGACATGCTAAATCTTGGAAAATGGTTACTGAAAAGGTTCATAGCAATTGTTCGTTTATATCATGTCATTTCATGTACTTTGGTAGGGCTGGGGATCAGACATTACTAAAAGAACATGGAATGGATCTTGTTGCACCTTCCGTTTTGTATGAAAGCGAAGAAGCTAGAAAAAATGGAGAATCTGCAAGGAACCCAATCAGGGCATTAACTGAAGAAGAGATCAGAGATGGTATCTACAACACTTACACTAATGCCGCTGAAAATGCAATCAAAGCAGGTTTCGATTATATCGAGCTTCATGCAGCTCATGGCTATTTATTAGATACAAATCTTACAACCAGCCAAATATTAGAACCAATAAGTATGGTGGATCAATTGAAAATAGAGCAAGATTTGTACTAGAATTAATTGACCAGTTAATAGATAATGTTGGTGCGGAAAGATTAGCTATCAGAATTTCTCCCTGGTCCAGATTTCAAGGCATGAAAGCTGAAGAAGATGAGATTCGTCCTATTGCTACTTTTGGTTACTTATTACAAGAATTACAAAAAAGAGCTAATGCAGGTAAACAAGTAGTGTATGTTTCCATTATTGAACCTCGTGTTAGTGGTATTGTAGACGTTATGAAGAAAACCAAGTTGGAGATAACACATTCGTGTCACAGATCTGGAAAGGTATTATTTTAAAGAGCGATAACTATACCTACGAAGTCCTTATTTCAAAACTTTGTTGAAGGATATTAGTGATCATCGTACATTAGTCGGTTTTTCTAGATACTATACTTCTAATCCTGATTTAGCAAATAGATTGGCTGAAGATTATCCATTAACTCCATATGATAGCACCTTTTATACTTTCGACAATTGTGGCTACAACACTTTCGCACCATATGGTCAAAAATCTGTGTTCAATAAGGATAAACTAAAATTCTTGCTAAAACAATTGTTGAATAACCTAAATATTGGAAATAGTAGTATATTTAGAGTTTAGAAATAATTTTTCTAGCTAACTGTTAAAAGCAATGGCGATTAAAAGTATTTCATTTTATTATACATGCTCTTTTAGTGAGCATGATCAAATCACAACTGTGAAGCCATGATCGTAATTATATTTCTAAGTTTTTGGAAACTTATAATTATAAAACGAGTCGTTTGAGATTAAAGGAGATGGTTTATTACCGTATTGTAAGGTTCAGAATATGAAATATACATATTCCATGTTTTTCGAAGCCATCTAACAATGGACGCCGAATCTATTTGTCTATTCAGATCTCTAAAATAATCAAACATTCCTAATGGCTGCTAATGATAGTGGCAAATGTTCGATAGACCTTAAAGTTAGACGGTTGACTAGTTAACCAAAACGATGATTTTATCTATGTTGGCTCTAGTGATCTATTCAGTTAAGTTCTAGATGTGAATAAGCTTCAAATGGCTTTGCTACTGACGTTTACTTAATTGGAAGACTTATTTTATGTTCGCCCAAATGATGGCATGTATATCCGGTAAGCTTTTGAAAGTAACTATCAATTATACTATACATCGTTAAGGAGGTAGACAATTAGCTAGATCTTCATTCTTAAGGGGTACAATACTCGTCTCTTTGGAGTCTCTCTTAGAGAAACCTCAAAATAATTCAATTCTACATGTTTCAACTTAAAACGACTCTCATAGAAGTGAATGCTTTAGTCCTGCTTTCTGAATTACTCAGCAACTTTTGTTTCCACAGATTCACTGAAATTTATTGTAAATATATGAGTTCTACTCTGAAAATATAATGAGCAGTGATGAAAGCTCTCTTGTGCCCAGAATATAATTTGAGTTGGAACTTTGCTACTATTTACTATGTAGTATGAATGTTAAAGCTAACTCTCATAGTTCCTATAATTGGGGTGAATTAATCAAACAAGATTTTAAAGCTGATAAAAATTTAACCATGTCGATTGTTCCATGTGTTGACTTAGACAACATTATCTCGATACCTAACGGTGTTTTCCTCATAGCCAGATAAAGTTGAAGTAGATTACATTTGATTGCAAAAACAAAATTATCCTTGAAAGTCTTGTGAGCTTAATTCATACATTTTTTGTGCATTTCGGTTTTAACTGATTGTAAATCTATGTGCTCAAGGTTGCTCCATGGCTGTAGTTTTCATTATTGCTATATACCACTTTTAAACCACAAAATCTTACCATTAATATAGAATATTAGTATCTATAAATATATACATCTTCCTAAAAATAAATCAATGTCATGCCATGTATGTTACCGTTCCCTTTCAATAATGCCATACCATTATTCATCATCAGACTCATCATCTAATCCAACAGGAGCTAATCCAGGAGTCAATCCAGGATACGATATTAAACCTTTTTCGATCTTCGTTTTAAAATCCTTCGAATTTTTATTTTGAATTCTCTTCGATTTCTTAACCTTGGTCTCGTTAGTCATGCTCAAAATGTCTTGTCTGACCTTTTTTAACTCAGATTTGATTTCATAATCGTCAGTTTCAGTAAATCTTCTGACCATGTTGGAATTCTTTCTCACTAATTTCAGTAAATATTTCGATTCTTCTTCAGTTAAGTCACCCTCCTGTTTGTGTTGTTTGATAATATTATATTTGGTTAACTTTAAAAACTTTTTATTCGATTCTAAATTTTTATTCAACTTTCTATTCTGCTTTAATCGATTCAATTTATTTAGTTTCCTTATTTCATGGGATGTCAATCTAGAACTATTCATCTGTTCAGAGACCACTTGTGCCGACGATAAGGGCTTTGACGACTGTACTGCGCTAGAGTCTAAGGCGGTACCAGGCAATAAACTAGATAAAAGCTTGTTTACCGTCGATTGAGCTTGTGATTTGGAAGATTTGGAGTTGAACGACATTAGTGCTACTATGGTCCACTTCAAATCCCTATATTATCTATGCTACCCTTGTTAGTGTAGTAATAAAGGGATGAGATGAATCAATTTTTCAGCTACACGAAATGGTACTGCATATAGAAATAAAAACGAACTATCAATGTTTGGGCCCAATCACATGGGAAAATCTATCGATTGTTGTTTTAAGATCAAGGGAGTCGATGATCAAGGATAAGCTAATCCTTGCCTCTCGTATATAAAATGATATTACGGATTGGCTATGGTGCAGTGGATGCCATATAGATTATACGGTCAGTGATGGAGAAGATTATGAGAGCATATTGAAAGCGCTATGAGTGTATCCATCATAAACTGTCTACTACTGCGCTATCAAATTGTCTCTAATATTATCTACAGTCTATGCTAAAGTATTAGCCATAGTACTATTAGTATACAACCCGCTCTTATCCCCTTCGTAGACACTCCATACAATATACGTGGTAAGGAGACCTATCCGCTGAGCTTGCTCTGCCTCTTCTTATTCATGTGATATATATCCACCCTATGAAAGCCAGTTCTTTGCACAAGCTATCCCCAATCTACATATGATCCACCTATCTAATAACTCATTACCTAAGCCATATTGAATTGTCCTAGTCTATTATCATCCATAATAATCTATCATTTAACCCATCATACAGCCCACCGTATACCCTTTGTATAACATTATGTAATATATTACATAACATACAGCATATTCGTTAGTTCCCCTTGGATTGCTGCTCCTGCCCTAGAATCAGATGATCATTATGCTCTTCTTATTCCCCTTTCCCCTCGGTAGTCTGTTCAATGTCCTTAATTTGCATGGAATACGCTCGCTAAAATAATGGATGCTGTCGTTTGAAGTCCGAGATGGACTTCTCTGTTGGGAATCACAGACCCACCCATAGCACAGATCACAGGAGGCATTAGCCTTGGTTGCGGTATCACCACATCCATCCCAACATACCATCGCAATAGAGTTATTCACACTGAACAATCCTGCTGTAGTTTCAGCTGTCTCTCGCTACCCTATCTTGCGGTATTATATACAGTCCCCCCTCTTTGTATCCGAGGTTCACAATTTCACATGAACTAGCTCTATTATTCTAAAACTGGGGAATGATAGATATAAATTAATTCACATATCCTTGTTCCAGTGGTTTCTTCTAAATTATTATATATCAATTTATTCTATATAATTGCTAAACTTTTTACAAAGATGTCTGATTTAAGTGCTGATGGATTTAACGCTTCTCCTCTTTTCAAGGAATTGGATGCTTCATTAAAAGATGACAAGGTTAAACAAAAAGCAATCGCAGGAGTTAAGGCCGTTATTGTGATAAGCTTAAAGAATAAGGAAGGTAAGGAACAGTCATGGGTTTTGGACCTCAAGGATAATGGTTCAGTCACAAAAGCTGACTCGGTTCCAAAATCAGACGTCCAATTAATTTTGAAGGACGCTGATTTTGTCAAGTTGGCTAGTGGCAAAGCTAACGGACAAAAGTTATTCATGAACGGTAGGTTGAAGGTCAAAGGTAACATGATGAAGGCTACAGCTATCGAAACCGTTTTCAAATCTGTCGCACCTAAGCCAAAATTATAAGTATTTGGTTATTTACTTTTTTTGTGATGATGAGAAACAGAATTATCTATATATATTGATTACTATGATAAAATGTTAGGGTTTTCTTATGAGGATATTGACGAATGATTAAATCAGTTTTTCAGCTGTATTTACTGTAGGATTATTTATGTCTTGGATTAGAGGCTACGGGTCTCTAGTAAAAGTTGAATATAAGTACATGTTTAACCAAGAAATACTATGAACTTGCAGAATCGAAAACATTATATATCATATAAAGCAATCAAGCCATCATTTCCACCTATTACAATTGTTTCGTTATTCTTATCAATAGAGTTAATTTGGAATAACTCTGGCAATCCGATTAAATATTCAATTTTGTCAATCTGTAGTGAATTCAAACTGATAGTTACTTTGAGTAGGGTTTCAGGCCCATTATAAATTAAAATTGTAAGAAGTTCTAATACATCATTGTACTTTAAAACTTTAATTATCGAAATTGGGAAATTTGAGTTGAATGCAATGATATATTTTAAAGACTGATCATTAATATCCCAAATTTTTAAGTCTCCATTTGAATACCCACCAATCAAATAATCCTTAACAATTTCAATTGATTCTACACTGTTATTATCTTTTATACCAAAACTCTTTCTTGTTTGCGAATGATCAGCTATGTTAAATTGTTGAATTAAACCACTTTCATACCCAGCGTATAAGCATTTCCCTTCAGTTTCAAATTCTAAATTGGATAATTTATCACCTTCAAATTCAATGGTACCAATTGTGAAACAATTGACAGAATCTTCATAGTTATCAATTCTTCTAAATTTATGAATGACGCCACCAGACCCACACTCCCATAGATTAACAGAACCATCTTTTGAACTGGTCAAAAAGTTCCTTCCCTTTAATCCAATTAACTTCAAATCGGTGATTTCACTAACTTGATCACTCATAATTCTTGTAGGAGTCTTGGAATCAATTGACCATATTTTTATCCTTAAATCTAGTCCCACTGAGATAATTACTTTATTGGATGGGAATAATTTTACCTGAATCACATCTGAATCATGAGCATTATCAATTTGATTTTCTATTTTATTAAAAAGTAGATCATAAACTATAATCGTGCCCTTTGAAGTTCCAATGATTAATATTTCATTATTTGATGAAACTGACGTAATTTTTTCGAATTTATTTACGATTGGTAGCTTCTGTTTAAAACTTAATAGATTGTACTCATTGTTATTTATAACCAATCGATATTTCCTTCTCATATGAGGAAGAAATTTAATTGTTTCGTTGTTTATGATTCCATGTTTAGTATCCAAATTAATTGCGTAAAGCTCTTGATTATCATCTGGATTTAAAGGTCTTTTTGCTATCCAAAATTTATCTTCATTAACATTACCTACTTTAATATCTTGTATTACCTCTTCAAATGTTTCTTGGACTGTTATTAGATCCATTCTTGGTGTAGCCATTTTTCAAATTAGTTTAGTGTTAAGATTGTTTAATGAGAAATTCATAAAGTTTATAAACCCTGAATCAAATATGAACACATACACTAATTTATTCACTGAAGAAGACATTATAATACATTAAACTTAATATTCTATTATACAATGGCATCCGAATCAATGAATGAGGAATCGCTTTCAATGTTTTTTGATACAGAGTTTAATCCTTCAAATTATGTTGATGCATTATTTCAATCAATCTTGAATGAACAACAGTTTTCCAATACACAACTTTATTCCAAGAAGAATTTAGTTAATTTAACAAATAAATGTTCCAACTTAATCACTCACTTCGATTATTATACAAATGAATTATTGAAGGATTTAAATATGAATCTAGAAACATTGAAGAATTCGAACGTATCTATATCAAGCTCTGAGGAACTAAATAATTCTAATGATATTAGCAATAACAACATAACAAGATTACAATATTATATCAACATATTAAATAATTCGATATTAACATTACAATCAGATATTAAGACGGTTAATAATGATTTAAATTTGTCCAGTATTAAGCAGAATAAAGCAATAGAGAACTTTACGAATTTAAGACTAGTCAAGAGTAATCTCTTAAAAGTTTTGAAAATTTTTGAAACCATAAATAACATATCTCATAATGAACAAGCTAATCATAATAGTAGTAGCGATTCTGTTAGCCTTGAATCTTTTCGAAATTCAATAAATTCATTGCATGACACAATTCAAAAGCAATTATTAGGTGATTCAAATTTTGATCAAGTTAATTATAATTTAATTAATGATATCAATGAATTAATTGATTTATTGCCATTGTTTAAGAATGTAACTAATTTTCATCTTATCTACAAAAAGTTTACACATAAATTGGTTAACGACAAGGAACGTTATTTAAGCATGAGAAAAGAATGTTAATTAGATTTAAATAGAATTAAGAATTGAATCATAATTATTATATATATATGACTTTTGCGATGCAAATATACAGTTAAGGTAAAATAACAAATGTATCTATAGACGTAGTTTTCAAATGCAAAATAAATACAATAAACCCGAAACCTGATGGTGATATATCAAACTGAAGTAAGTCCTTAGGAATTACTAGATGCAGCTGAGTGTTCATTGCCAGCCCAATCTTTCTTTGAATTTTCATGATTATACTTAGTATGGTCATCAATTGATAGACTTTTCTCTAAATCATTATCTTTCTTTTTCGATCTCAAAAAACTAAAACCAATATAATAAATAAATATATTGAAAGCTCTAGTTGGGAATATTGCTTCAACCCATTCATTTGGACAAATTCTTATTATTACACCAACAGGAATTGAAATAAAACCACAAAGAATTGCAGTTGCCCACATAGCAGGTGTCTGTCTAACAATACTAAATGCTGCTCCCCCAACAAACATTATTAAAACTTGCGCACCTCCAATAATTGCAGCAATTGTAATAAAATACCAATTTCTAAACAAATGTTGGGTAAAATCTAAATTATCTCTGGTAATTCTACCTCTTATACTTCTAATACCATCTGCTTCATCTAATTTTCTGGTAACAACTAATTTCCAAAATTGTAACCAAACAAATGCGTTAAAGGTCATAGCATCTAATTGTTTATTTTCATGATTGGTGGTCTCTCTATCACCAAAAAAAAAACTCTGTCCACAAAAATGTAAGATAAATGTGACAATTAATTGGGTGATAGATTGTCCAATAATCATTTTCCACATACATGTTGAAATCAATGGAGAATTTCTGCCAGCAGGTTTCTTCTTTAAAAATGAGTCATCTGGTTTATCAGTAGCAAGTGCCAATGCTGCTAAAGTATCCATAATTAAATTAACCCATAATAATTGAACAGCAGTTAATACTGATTGCCCATTTGAGGAGGCAACTGATGAGACAAAAGTTAAAACACACGCAGTGATATTAACAGTTAATTGGAATTGAATAAATTTTTTAATTGAAGTTGCAACCGTTCTACCCCATTTGATGGCTTGGACAATATCAGTGAAATCATCAGTCATTAAAATAATATCTGAAGCTTCTCTAGCAACTTCTGTACCAGATATACCCATTGAGAAACCAACATCTGCTAATTTCAAAGCTGGAGCATCATTCGTACCATCGCCTGTAACCGCAACAACTTCACCAGCTTTCCTAAGTGTATCGACTAAAATTCTTTTATCTTCAGGTGATGACCTAGCAAGAACTTTCAAATTTGGAGCAATCCTATTTCTTTCGTCTTGCGTTAACTTGCGAAATGTTGGGCCGTCCATAAATGCATATTCATTTGATAAATCAGCGGGAGTTAAAATATGGCAAGCCTTTGAAATTGCTTTAGCAGTAATTAAATTGTCACCAGTAACCATTCTAACAGTAACACCAGCTTCCTGGCACTGCAAAACAGCTTCAGGAACCCCTTCTTTCAATGGATCTTGAATCCCAACAATACCATCTAATATTAAAACTCTCTTAGTGTCATCATAAATATTACTCATGTTAATTAATAAGTTAGGATCCGCCTCATGACTATTGTTTGAACTACTGAGTTCGAGGGGCGGCCAATTACTTAAACCAACATAATCCTTATGACCCAAAGCAATTGCTCTTAATGCATCATTAGCATATTCGTCTATTTTACTTAATGCAATATCACGTAGGTTTCTATCTATTTTAATAATATCACCATTTTCATTAAATTGATAACCACAATTCTTAGAAATAATTTCTGCTGCACCTTTAACATAAAGCCTATAACCATTGCTTATTTTCATTACAAGACCAGCCCATTTCCTTGAGCTTTCAAAAGGAATCACTTGAACAATATTTTGGGAATTTTCATTTCTTTGTTGATCTAAAGATTTATTAGCGAATAAATTATAGGTATCATTAGCCATACTTAATAACGCAGACTCAGTTTTATTACCCAAGTAAGGTTCAGATACAACCCCTAATTCAAGTTGTTGCTTTGGGTCTTTGCCATCACTAAATAATAATTGTTTCAAAAAGGATTTCTTTTTTGGTTTTTGTTTACTTAATTTAGCTTTTTCTTCATCATATTCTGGATTTTCAAATGCAGTAGAATTTAGGGTGATATTCGTACATAAAAATATTCTTAAATCTTCAAAAAGTTTTGGTAAAACTTGAGAAGATCTTGGACCGCTACCATTAACGGTGTCATCAAACTCGGATTTACCAAAAAAACCTTTGACAACCTTCATCTTATTCTCAGTTAACGTACCTGTTTTATCAGAACAAACGGCAGTAGCACCACCCATGGTTTCGCAGGATTTTAAAACTCTGACCAAATTACCATTTTGAGCCATCCTTGTAGTTGCAAAAGCTAAGGCCAAAGTAACAGCCAAAGGTAAACCTTCAGGAACTGCAACAACCACAATAGTTATAGCAGTAATCACAATGTCTAAAAATTTCTTACCTTTTTCACCACCATTATATTCATTAAATTTTCCACCAGGAGCAATATTAATACAATATCTAATGAATAAAACAATAAATAAAATGAGTGCGGCCAAAAAACCAAATTTTGAAATACCTTGAGCTAAATTGTCCAATCTTTCTTGTAATGGAGTCGTTTCAGCTTCATGATTTAAACTCATCATTGTTCTGCCATGGATTGAATTTTGACCAACAGCAGTTACAATTGCATTACCTAAACCAGATAAAACTTTTGCACCTGAAATTAAAAAAGGATCTTTAAATTTAATATCCTTTGATCCAATGTCTTCGTTGGTAGGTAACTGATTCTTATAAAATGACATAGCTGCTTTCGCAGGTTTCTTTTTGATCGTATCAGATTCACCAGTCAAAGCCGATTCATCACATTCAAGTGCACCAGTGACTAGGACCGAATCTGCAGGGACAACATCACCTGTCTGCAAATTAATAATATCCCCAACCAATAAATCATAAATTGAAATCATTTTTTGAGTTCCATCTCGTATGACAATTAGTTCACGGTCTTCTTTCTTGGAATTTAATTTTGCAAATTGCCTTTCCTTTTGATAATCATTTGCGGCACCAACTATAACTACGATAAGAACAGCAGCAAGAATCGCAACTCCTTCAACCCAGTCAACTTTAGGCATAGGTTTGCCTTCATCATCATACATAGTTCCTTCACCAAACGTTTCATACAAACCTAATGCTAATGATACAACAGCCGCAACAGATAACAAAATTAAAACCTTATCTTTCATGGCTTCGTAACATAATCTAAGGAACGATTTTTGAGATTTGGTGGGCAATACATTTGCTCCAAAATGTCTAATCCTTTCGTTTATGTCATCTTGGTCTTCACCGTTTAAACCATTTATCAAATCTGATTTTAACATCATAGACAATCTTTTGGATCCACCAAATTCATATAGTTTTTTTAAGGACTTTGGATCATGTAAATCTGTCAAATCCTTTGGCGTTAATTTATATAATGAATCAGCTAATGGTGTGGAAGATGTAATGGTTCCAGTTTCATCCGATAATTCTTCTACTGGGAGCTCAAGCCTTAAACTTCTAACAGTAGAAATCCTCTCCGCAGGTGTTAACGGAGCCATCTTTATATATTATGTGTAAGACTTTGTTGTTTAATAAAAACCCTATTAACCAAAATAAAACCAGAATATAATCAAATATATTCAGAGTGCTATCAGAATGCAATCAAAATGTCATAAATATTAGACCAATGCTAATTGATAATTACAAATTATGAACAGATAAAGAAAAAAAAGGAAATAATCAGTCTTTTAAAGATAGTATTTAAAGCCTTGTTTTTTTCAAAAGTCTTGGAACGTAGTTTGTTCTGTCTAAATATTAAAGAAAATCCGTTGTTGAAATTCAATGATTTAATTCGTGAAAAATTATTACTCTGACCAGGCACAGTTCTTTTATCTATATGTATGTATAACAATGAATCTCCAGGAAAACGACTTGAAAAGACAAGAATTGGGCTTTTCCTAATTACTCTGAGCTAGATTATAGCAAGATCTGCTACATAGATTAAAGGTTTAAATTACTTACAGACGAGGCTGTGTTAGAAATATATGTTGGTGAAACTAATTTTCATGAGCCGTTTATGAGCATGGATATGAAAACGATATCCGGTCTAACTATTGTATTTAAGCACGTGATAAAGAATAGTTATTCCGACGGTATAACCGGTTTTTGGCAGTTCATGACAACCTTGTTAGGGTCATCTGTTAATTCATAAAGTTTTCAGACATTTTGTGAGAACATAGTAATAAATGATCAATTCTATAGAAGGCTATCACTTGACAAAGGCAAATCGGGCACAGAAGAGTTGTAAAACTGGGCCATGGCGAATGACTTGATAAAAAGAATTGACTAGACTTTGAAGAATTAACTACCGAACCGACCACATGAATATAATTACTAATTTGCAGCCTAATGAGGATACAGAAGATTGTATTTGGGTTTCCTCGCTCAGCCTTCGAACAGGATACATTCGCCTCTGAAAAATTGCAGTGTCACACACGTACATTCAACTGTAAGAGTTTTCTCTACAACACACCCATTTCTGTCTTAGGTTCGTATTTTGTTTATATGTGGTTTTTATTTGGTTTTATGCAATGCCTGGTAGGATGCATAGAGGAATAGATTGACTTTTCAATTCGATCTGAAAAGATGAAGCCAGCCTATAATGCGGTTTTCGTGAGGAGCCAAAAAGAATACATATGTGCGGAATACGAATTTAACGATAACCATTCATGTGCTACGAGTAACTAACTTCGGGAATAATATTCCTCCATTCTCCGTATAATGGGATATATCTGTAGTTGGAGCACATCGTGCGATGCAGACCGTCAATTGAAACTTTGTGGCTTAATTGTTCGAGCTGCATTGGTACACACTTTCCAAGAAATTTTCTTGTGTTCTTGTAATTTCAATTGCTAACAAAATATAATTATCAAGAGATATAGCAATACCAAGAATTTAAAAATACGTTTTGAGCCTTTTTCTGTTTGGAGGCTGAGATATCGATGTGTATTCGATGTAAGTTAGTTAATTAGAATTGATACTCTATTGATTCGGAGTACCTTGTTACTAAACTGAATATTTGCATAGATTTTAATAGTTTGGTAAGCACAAAGAATGCGTGTTGTTTCACCAGTAGAGTGTAAATTGTAAACATTATGACTTTCATGTATATTACCATGTTTTTAAATATCGAATAATGTTAGAGTTCTCGGGATATATATATTTTAGTACATATACGCTAATTAAATAAGTGAGCTTGAATAGATTTTGTAAAATAAGAAGTTCTCTAACTAGCTGAGGAATTAGCAATAAGTCATATTTCAGGGAAATATGCTTTCCATTTATGTGCCACGAATTTGTTGTAACTAATTAAGTGGTTGCCAAGTTAATGAATAATACTTAAGAAAGGTAATATATCATGGATATGATATACTTGTTTTCTTACTAATAACAAGATTCAGCTCTGCTGGCCAAACGGTTAAGGCATCCGCCTCCTAAGTGGAAGACTCCGGGTTCGAGTCCCGGGTAGAGTTAAAAATTTATTTTTTTCTTGTTTTTACTTTTAGTATAATAAACTCCACACACAACTAAAGTTGCTGTTCATTTCTTTCTGTTTGTTCAACTGATATTCATCCGAACCAGTAAATTAATTGTATACATAAATATATATATTTACTGGCAAAAGTATGAGTAAAAAAGGAATATAATGGATCATGCCTAATACTGTGTTTATTTCCGCTGAGCTGAATGATCCTGGATCAAGGTTAAAATCGGTTATAGATAATTTAAAATTCTTATTTTTAATTATCGTACCGATAGTAGCATCAATTGTACTAGTACCCATTTTAATTAATCCGTTTACAATTGAAGAGTTTAAGACTAATTTCAAAATTGTTTTATTGTCAAAACCATTTTGTGAATTCAAACCTGAAGAATGCAGCAAATTATTAGATCCGAATTATGGTAACTCCAATTTGTTGAAACGAACAACATTTAGCACATATGATTTAGTTTACATTCGTCACTATTCAATCGAAATTATAGATAATTTTATTTTAAAAATATTAAACTACTCCATATTTAGGAAGCTTTTCTTATGGGTTAGAAAATCATCATCCATTCCATTTGATAACGAGACCGAATTTTTGTTAAAATGGCACGAAAGTCTACAAGTTATAATAGCAATATTCAATTCAATGGTTTATCATACTATAAAAGGTATTTTGGTTTCTAAAATGTGGGTCTTTTTTGCCTTTGGTACACTTATAACCATATCTGAATCGTGGTCATCATTACTTCTTCCTTTATATAATGTACTAAGAAATGATAGTACGATTTTTTAAAATCCAAAACTAAACGAGCTCATATCCGGCTCGTCAAATGCAATTGATGGTGGTGGCTGATGTTTAATTGTATTGGTGATGTTATTCTGTTGATCAAATGATGATAAAATTGAAGGTATTTCTTTGATGGTTGGAGTCGCCGTTGCCGCTATTGTTGATTCTTTATTATTAAATACATCATAATCCCTCTTGTCATTAATCCATTCAATTTTATTCTTTGCCTCATCAAATTTAATAAATTTCCAATTTCTAATAAGTAAAATGGATAAGTAATCACACCCCATTCTAGTATAAATTAAACAAACTTTGATAATGAAATCAAATTCCTCTAACAGATTAATGCTTAGTGAACCTTTTAAATATTTTAGTGTTTTCTGCCTTAAATTACTAAATAGTATGGCTAATAATGGATCATCTCTTAAATATATTTTTGATGAACTTTTAACTGTAACATTGTTTATATGATTCTTGTTACATAATTCAGAGAATTTGTCTTTATTTGCCTTAATTATCACAATTGGTGATTTAATTAATGCTTGAATGGAAATTTCTTTCAAGTTCATCTCCCAGAAGATCCAACAAGTTGTCCATTTGTCCCCATTTTGTATTACTTCTGGGATTATATAATTTTCAATAACTGTTGAAATTCCTTCATTTTGTTCATTGTTTATTGACCCCCATTGATAAGCTTTAGCAATGGCAATTGCCAACGAAACATCATTAACCTTGTTAGCTAATGTACTACAACAATCCTTAATTGCATCAGCTAGTAAGAAGAAATATGCAGCATCGATATATCGATGCTTTCCCAACAAAACAAACGCATTCTTCAATGCCGCTGATTTCCATCTTTTCTCAGTAAAATTATTATTTAAAAACTTTAACATCTTTTGTTGTTCTGGATGACTAATAGTTCTCCATAATCCAATTAAGACCTGCTTCTTATGTATCGCCAAATAAAATAACGAGATTCTTCCTGAAGGATCTCTTGACTCGCCAAATTCATTTCGAGCACACGATTCAATAATTTTAATTAACCTTGAAGTTTCAACCCAATAAACTAGACCCGTCTGTTTAACGTTTTCCCATTTTAATCTATTTTTATAATACTCTTCAACCATAGTTAAAATCATCTCCTTATTATCACTGTGTAAGGCCCAATTAATATCTCTCATGGTTAGCTTAGTTTGCTTTGAAGACATTTGAAATAATTTAAATCCAATGAAAAACCTAATACCATTTTCATCTAATGACACTAAATATTTATCTAGATCCTTAACTATTGAGATAATCGAAATTAAAGTAATTTGTTGATGTCTAGTTAGTAATGGCAACGAAATTTTCAGTAGTTTTTGAACCAATAAGTCTGATAAATCCAAACTAAATGTATTAAAAATGTCAATTACCTTATCATTTAGACTATTAGTTAAGGCACTATGGATCAAATCAACTTTATTTGAAATGGATGGGGTGCTGTATCCACTTTGTCTCGATGTTAATTCACTTTCCATAAATTCATTCGCTAAGTTCATACTAAGATCCCATTCAATTACTTTACCTTCTCTTAGCAACTGAAATAATCTGACCAAAACATCTTTAACTAATTGAAATTGGTTCATAAATAAACATTGAATTAAGAATTGTGGATGATAAATAGGTAATGGACCATTTAGAGTTCTAACTAGGTGAGAAACATCATAAATTATATCATCAGTAGATTTAACATTCCTATAACCAGCACCATCATCATTGTCTTTTTCACCGTTATGAGTGTAACCAATCATCAATTGCCTGATTGTGGAATCAATTGAAGTATTACTTCCTAGTTTAATCCACCTATCATCAATAAATAATTGGTTACCACAACCAATAATTAAATAGCCATCATTTAAAGAAATTGAATCTCCAATTTCATGAGACGTATAATCTGAAATGTCTATTTTCTTCAAAACTGCAAATGATGGAATCTTATTAGTATAGTCATAACGTAATTGAGTATATAACAAAACAAATCTACTAAAGCCAACAGACAAAACCGCATTTGAAGTCAGCTTTTCAATAGAAGAGTTTATGAAGGTCCAGTCTAAGTCTTTCACAGGCCCGCTTGCTTCTTGGAAAGTTTCTTCATATTCTAGAACTCCTGATTTTGTATCCCATATTGTTAATTTATATCCCGATTTATCAACAATTGCAAATTTATTTATTATCGTCGAACCATGAATTTTACTTGCGTTGTCTATATCAGTATGAATACTAAATGTTTCAATCCATTCAAGCGTTGGAAATCTAAAATCAATTGCAAAAATTCTTAGCTTACCTTTATGATCAATAACTGAAATCAAATTTTTTTCAATTTCTGAAACAAACGAATCAATATTTGCAATTTGATGAATTTTCTCATTTTGTGGTAGATTCTCGATTTTTAAGGTAGTTAATTTTGGTTTATTATAAGTTGACAATCTCCATGCCCTAATTAAATCGTTTTCAAAAATAGCTACTATACACTTTTCTTTTGAATTATTAGGAAAATTTGTTAATACGAATGCTTTCGGTTCTTCTACTAATTGATTTTCCTGTTTATCCAAAATGCTTGATCTTTCTATTAACTCTGCAGGTTGGTCATCTCTGGTTGTACCATTACAATCCCATAAACTTATATATCCATTTTTCTCAATTATTGCAACTAAATGATGTCTCTTGTTATTTTTTGGGAGTGTAATATCATTAACCAAAACTGCATTCCAGATACCCTGTTCTCCCGGTTCATTAGATTTAACATTAAGCTGAAATCGTTTTGTTACCGATATCCCCTTATTAGTGGGATCCAATATGAGCGGCTCCCAAATATAGTTATATTCAGGGAAATTCAGTATTGATAACAAAATATTCTCGTCAAAGCGTGGCGAATTTGACTTGAATAATTTTCTGATCGACTTAGCCTGACCTTGGAATTTGTTTAATAAGGTAGTACCTAGCACATTAGTATTCATATTTAATAAAGATTTGAAATCAAAGGAGTTGAAACGAATAGTATTTTTAAGCCTATCATGAATTATAATTGAAAGTTTTGAAAATTTATCATCGTCTGTTGTATATGAAATTTCTGGTAAAATTATAGGTTTTAAGTTAATTTGAAATTCCGTTGAGCTTATTAATTGTTTTGTTAAACTTGGATATTTTTTAGGTAAAATACTGGATGGAAAAGAATTTTTGTCGAAATATACACATATTTTATCAAGTCTATCAAATTTAATAGAGCTTGGTGGATCCATAAAAACATTCAAAATTGAATAAATTGCTGCTTTTCCTCCTCTACTAATTACAAGTAGAATATCAATCTCATCAAGATTCTTGGTATTAAGATAATTAATTAGATCAGTATGTTCTCTACTTGATTTCAACCGAGGCACCAAGGATTTATGTAGATAATAATTATCAATTATAACAACTGATACAACTTTATCTTCATAGAAACATTGATTTAAATCTAAAGATGCCCAGCACCGGATATGACTATGCCCGCTAATATCATAAGATGCCCATACTCTAAGGATATTATCGTTTGTTACGGTATATAGTGTGTCATTTTCACCACTCCCATTATCTATGTATCCCCTGATATTTTTAATATTTGCCATGGAGGCGTCAAGTTTTGTAGTTGAATCATTAAATGTTGTATATCTCCATTTACAATCAGTGACATACGAATTTTCGGGATGGCTTAAGTATGACAATTCAAATAAAGTATTATCATCTCCGTAGTTAATCCTCGACCACACTTTAACCAATCTGTCAAAATATCCGCTGAAAGTAACTATTTTATTTGAATTGTTCGTTATTTTTACATTAGTGATTGGATTTGATTGGATTGAATACCACCTCTTCTTAGACTTCAATACGTTATATTCATTATAAATGTGATATAAGGTTAGTGATTTATCTGATCCAATCACAATCTCATTTTCTGATGGCGCCCATTGCAAACAATTAATTTCAGATTGATCAAAATTAATGAACTCCAATGCTTGTGTCCACTGTGGCTTTACCATATATTCATTAACTGGTTGAAATAAAATAATTCTTGACCTTATAGCTATGACAATTAAAGCATTTCTCGGGTTAATTTCTATAGCAATTGGATCTGCATCTAGGTAAACAGTCTGTAGATGATTTGTTGTAATTGATGTATTGGGCTTTCTAGTGGTGCTGGTTATTATTAGATTGTTACCAGATCCATACACGATAATGTGATGATTCCTCCATAGCGCTTGCAGGACCGAATACGGACTATTATTCACTTCACCAGGAACGAAAGTGATAGTCATTTATATTAAATTGATGAAGTCGTATAAGCAATGATTTGATAGTAGATTTAGGCAACCGTTGATAGATGATGCCTACCGATATATCAATCACGTGATCAACCAATTGTTAAATTTGACCTTATAAAACTTGTGTTTTGAAGTCTAAGATATGGGAATAGGAATAACCTTTGAATTATAACCTTTAGGAGCTAATATGGCTAATGAGCGAGTATTTGATTTAATCAAGATGTGATCTATCCAGCGTTTTATAGTGCCAAACTCATATCTTGCTCTTTGAGTGTTCTCAGTGAATCTTGTCATCGAATTCTACTACGTTAGTTGAAAACATAAAATAAATATCTACCGTTAGAAATCTTGACTTTAATAACTTTACTAGCAGTACAGGGAGAATTAAAGATAGAACCTTGATATGATAGAAGCCATGTAGTTGACATGTAGTTGAAAATCATATATACTGCATATAAACAACATTTAGTATCAAATAAATTTTAACATGGTCACCTTACAGGCTATACTGTTATATATGAACTAGAAGGTTAATCTGTATTATCAAAATGGGTGCTAGGTGCGTATAAGGTGCTTGTAGAAGATACATATGTGATTAGATTGGATACGACCTATGATAAACTTCGTTTAATTTTATCTTTCGAGTCCGCAAACTATTAAATGAGCGCATGTACTAACTAATGATATAGTTGTAAAGATCAAAAGAAAGCTCTCGCCATTTGTTTGCAAAGATCTCCATGCGTATTGATAGAAAGAAATACACCCAAAGACTGCTTGACAAAACCAGAATTGAAGAAGGATTTACCAGAATTGTGTGTGGCTAATTTCAGAGCATTTATGGATTGTAAAAGTGGGATGTTTGATATGAGAAAGAGAATGAAAGGTAATGCCCCATTATCAACTGGAAAGTATGATGAAACTTATGAAAACTTGTCCTCCGGGAACTTTGATGCATATGAAGAAATGAGAAAGTTAGACGTTTTGAATAGAAATTTATCAAAGCAAAGGCAACTTAGGGAAGAACAAGAAAGAGCTAGATTGTCTGGAAACTTAAATAATTAAAAATTCAAGAAAATAAAAGAGATACCCTGTTGCTACACTCATAAATAAACTTGATTAATAAAGTGAATATTCGATATAATATTATAATGCCGGTCGCAGAAGGTTAATATTTAACCATAGACTGTACCATATTTTTTATGGTTGGGGCGCTCTTTGACATGTAAATAGAAGCAATTATGTTAGTACTATATTATTTAACTAACTTTTAATACACAAGCTAGGTTTAATTGACAGATAGTAACTAACCGTTGATACGATCTATTCTAAAAATTTTTCTAGTAAGCATCCTAATTGGGAAAGTGCCGCTCATAATTATATTTTGTTAATCGAAGCGGCAAAAAAATTACTCATTTAGTTTTTTTTTTAGCAATGCTCCACAGTATTCTATGAAGTTTCACATAATTAGGAAAATTTATTATTGCCTGCTAATTGAAATCTATTAGTTTTTGTTCTCACATTTTATTCGGCAGCTAATAATGACTATTCAATCAAATTTGGAAGCAAAAAGAGTCGAAGAGCTCGAAAATTTATTAACTTTAATTAAGCCAAAAATACTTGATTATATTGAAAAATCAGATCCGAACTCATCAAAGTATGAGATTGATTCGTTAGGTAAATACCATGATCCAGGGTTCTTGAAAAGACAGCTTTTAACCGAAGACTTAGAAGGTGGCATAAAGGATAATGATGGTAAATTATTTGAAATTATCGACAAGGTCTTGAATTACTCAGTCAATACGTGGAATCCGGGTTTTTTAGATAAATTGTATGCATCAAATAATCCAATAGGAATCATCTCAGATTTGATTTTATCCATTTTAAACACAAACTCCCATGTATATACAGTGTCACCAGTTTTATCGGTTTTAGAAAATTTTATTGGTAGAAAATATGCTAATTTATTTTTCGAAGACAATACGAATACCTCAGGTGGTTTGACATTTCCAGGTGGTTCGTGGTCGAATATAACTTCCTTACAAATTGCAAGGTCTCTCAAATTTCCAAATACCAAGACAGACGGTAATGGTAACTATAAATTTGCAGTCTATGCTTCAAAACATTGTCATTATTCAGTCGAGAAAGGTGTAATCTTGCTAGGTTTAGGTTCGGCGAATTTATTTAAAATTGATGTTTTAAAGGATGGCAGTTTGGATACCGAAGATTTAGTCCGGATCATTGAAAAAACAAAGAAAGAAGGTTATACCCCTTTATATGTTAATGCAACTGCTGGTACTACTGTATTTGGATCATACGATCCATTTGAAAAGATTGCTAAGATTGCAAAACACTACAACATTTGGTTTCATATTGATGGTTCATGGGGAGGCAATGTTATATTCTCTAAAACCCAAAAGAAAAAATTAAATGGTTGTAGGTATGCTGATTCAATTACTGTTAACCCTCATAAAATGTTAGGTATACCAAATACATGCTCATTTTTATTATTACCTCATATACTGAGTTTTCAAAAAGCAATGTCATTGCAAGCTCCATATTTGTTCCACGGTCGGGAAAATGACGATGATGTTAGTGAAAACTTTGATCTAGCTGATGGTACCATGGGATGTGGTAGAAGAGCTGATTCATTCAAATTTTACATGGCATGGTTATACTATGGTTCTGAAGGATTTGAACATAGAATTGATCACGCTTTTGAAATTGCCAAATATTTTGTCAATCAAATCAGTGAAAGAAATAATTTTAAATTGGTTATTGGTAGTAAAGATGAATTGCCTCAATGTTTGCAGGTCTGTTTTTATTATAAACCTGAAGGTTACAATAGTCATGATTACACCGATGTTACCAGATTTATCTCAAGAGAATTACATAAAAGAGGAAAATATTTAATCGATTTCTCACCAAATCCTTCTACTGAAGATAATTATGGTGAATTTTTTAGAGTTGTATTTAATTCTCCAATTTTAACGGATAAAGTTGTAGAGGATTTAATAGAAAGTATTATTAAAATTGGAGAAGAATTTGCAATTTAGAAAGTTTATACTAGATCGCCGTATAGAAATTATTTATTCTTTATTCAAAATATTTTTTTCTTGTTATCAGTAAATATCTTCTTTATATGAACATTTAATAGCTTACATTCTTGCGTGCTTACAGATATAATTACTGTCATAAGGAGATTAAATTCCAACTTTCATTGGAGTCACTGGATGATAAATTAGAGCCATACTTGGACGAACTGACTGCTCAAGAGTATCTAATTTAACTTAGTCCAACAAATCTGTTTATTGTAACCACCAACGTATCTCTTACAAGTTGCTAGTAGAAGCAGGTGTTTAAGAAAACTATCAAACGAGTATCAGTAAGTACTAGTGGAGACCACCCATAAGCACATTCTGGCAGAACCCTTAAGTACCAGCTGCAACCACATTTCATGCTTACCTTGCCTCTTTAACCGCCATAGTCTACATTTCTATTACACAATATAAGTAGAATCTATTTATTGTTCCACCGTCGAAAAATTATGTATCACTTCATTTTACGTGGAGCTACACTAGGGCATACCTCGTTACGTTACTCTCAAAAATAAAACTTTGCAATTTGGTGTAATCCCTCGATGTTTTCATATTATTTTCTTGTACAAGTCTAATGGTCACATCCTGTTACATCCTCCTGCTCATAATATATAAGAAAAAGCTGAAATTAAGAACGAATGTAAAAACGTTGTAAGCCTCGCTTATGTGTCAATGAAGTATATATATAGCATAGATAAGAGGGGCGATGTAAATGAAACATTCATAAATTAAATCTCAAAGCACTGGAATTTCGACTGAATGTAACATAAGTGCATTTACTTCTGTTGTAGTGAGGGGAGAGTTGAGAATTTTTTTTGTCCAGTGTGATCTTTATTTTTCTGGAGGCATTTACTAGAAGTCGTTGATAGTGGACATAGGCGCAGAACTCTACATCTCTTATAAATAATATATCATAAAAAGATTTCATATTCAGATATATCTAAGCCGATATAATTGTATATGGCAAAATACGCTCGAATATTACATGTAAAATTAAACGACTGATAAGGTCGTAGTCTCACACTTAGATAAGACGATTATATCTATTAGTGCGCTTTATTTGGTAGTTGATAAAAATTTTTCAATGCCGCGTATATCGCAACATCAATTAATCAAGGAAAATATGTCTGTAACGATGTTACACACTCATAGGAACCTTTGGAGCCCATAGCGTGATTAGTTTCCCCAAATAAAATTTAAACTTATCTAGCTACACTAATCACTTATCTCTTAACATTTCAAAACTATATATATATATGTGTTTAGAACCATTAGGAGTCGGGATGGAATAATAGAATACTATCTAAATAGTAACCTTAGTAAATTAGTTAATCCACAATATGTCAACAGAAGAGAAAATTACAGCTAATATTGATGTGAATACAAGTAAAGGATCATCTGAAGTTTTACCACCACTCCAAGAAGAGCACCTTGAGTTAAGAAAACACACGTCCAGCGAAATAGCGGCTTCGGGTAATTGGTATGACCAGAAGCTTGTTCCTTGGCTACCAGCATACTCGAACTCAATGGTCCAAATTGTGATGCTTGCATTTGTTGTCTTTATGACGCCAGGGATGTTCAATGCTTTGTCGGGTATCGGTGCTTCTATTGATGATATCGCTACTTCGGACAATGCTAATGTTGCGTTGTACTCTACATTTGCTAGTGTTGGTTTTTTTGCAGGTACTATCTGTAACTTGATTGGTACCAAGGCAAGTCTAATGTTTGGGGGTACGGGGTATGTTATTTACGCAGCTTCACTTTTATGTTTCTACCACACCAGAAATAAAGGATTCGTTATTTTTGCGGGAGCTTATCTTGGTATATGTGCAGCATGCCTTTGGGCAGCTCAAGGAACAATTATTATGTCGTATCCAACTGAAGATAGAAAAGGAAGAGCTATTATGGTATTTTGGGTTATCTTCAATTTGGGTGCAGTTATTGGTTCCATAATTCCGTTGGCTAATAACATCAATAACAAGGGTTCTTCAGTTAATGATGGTACCTATATAGCCTTTATTGTTTTAATGTGTCTTGGTTCAATAATTGCATTTTTTATGTTGCCAATGAATAAAGTTTGGAAATCTGATGGTACAAAAGTTATCGACAAGAAACATCTACATTGGAAAGAAGAAGCAATTGGTTTATTTAAGATATTAGTCAACGAACCAAAGATTTTATTGTTATTCCCGATGTTTTTTGCATCAAATTGGTTCTATACTTATCAATTTAATGATTTCAATGCTGGTCGTTTCAATATTAGGACTAGATCATTAAATTCTTTACTTTATTGGTTTGCTCAGATGATTGGCGCTATTGTGATTGGTTATATCTTAGATTTAAAATATTTTAGAAGGAGTGTTCGTGCTAAGATTGGATATGCGCTTGTTTTTGTACTTTCTTTAGCAATTTGGGGTGGTGGTTTGAAGTTTCAATTAGGATTTACTAGAGCTGATGTTAGCGGTGAAAATCCAAAGTTTGCCCCAATAGATTATACTGATGGTAACTACATTGGTCCAATGTTCCTCTATATATTTTATGGTGCCTATGATGCTATTTTCCAAAGTTATATATTATGGACCTTGGGTTCTTTATCTAATAATCCAAAGAAAACTGCTTTCTACGCTGGATTTTACAAGGGTATTCAATCCGCTGGTGCTGCCGTTGCATGGAGATTAGATGCCTATGCAAAGCCATACATGGATATGTTTGCCAGTTCTTGGGGTTTGGTTCAAGGATCGTTAATCATTGCTGCTCCATTAATTTTATTCTATATTACTGATCACACAGAAATTGAAGAAGATGGTTTAGAAGCCATTTTTAGCTCAAACGAATTGAAATCTGTGACATCTGGTGTTCAAACTCCAGATGAAGAGTCAGTTTAATTACTTCTTTTTCAATTTAGTTCTTGGATCATGTAATACATTTGACTAAGTGTTAATTATTATTATATTACTTCTTATTATTATTTAATATTACTATTATTTTGTATTAGTAATTAGAACTGTAGTATGTGAAGTTTATACTATTCACTCGACTCAAAATGAAGTTCATTCAAACTTGATTGTTTCAATATTTGAACAGTTTGCTCCAGCTAGTGTCTTACTTAATCGAATTATTATGCAGAAAGATACGTCTTATATACTTGGTTGTTATAATTCTAGTCATAAGGGCATATGTTGTAGTTGGGATCATAATCTGTATACAGGATGCCCAAATAATTTCTCATCGTACAAATATCAAGAGCTCAAATCTAAAAGCAACAGCATATACATTAACCATCAATAAATAATTAAGGATGTTAATAGATAATGACTCGCTATATCTATATAATCTTACCTTGAAGAGTCCTTCTCTGTCATCAACGTCGATACTTGGTCTGTTTTTAGGTAAGAAAAAATCTCAAGAATTAGTTCTTGCTAGTTCAACATTTATTGAGTTATGGACGCCAGATTCAAAAACTGGTAAAATTGAAAAATTATGCCAACAGAACGTTTTTGGTATCATTCAGAGTATTGATAAATTGAGAGTAATTGGGTCTCAAAAAGATCGTCTTGTTGTTTCTTCGGATTCAGGTAAGCTAGTGATATTAGAGTTTGATACAGATAAATTACAATTTATTCCACTAATTCAGGAACCACATTCAAAAAATGGGTTAAGGAGAATAACACCCGGTGAGTATATGGCTATTGATCCGCAGAATAGAGCAATTATGATAAGTGCGATTGAAAGGAATAGACTTATTTATAAGGTCCAATCAAGTGCTGATAACAAGTTAGAATTATCATCACCTTTAGAAGCATCTTTTAAGCTGACTTTAACTTTGGATTTAGTAGCTTTGGATACTGGCTTTGAGAATCCAATGTTTGCTGCAACAGAATGTGACTATAGTGAATACACTAATGAAGATGGAGCTCCAATTTATGACCCTGATAGTTCACCATTACTATTAAATTACTACGAATTAGATCAAGGACTAAACCATGTCTTCAAAAAAAAATCAAAAGATAAAATACCTGCATCTTCAAATCATTTGATTCCGTTACCTGGACATATCGGGGGATTGTTGATAACGTGTAAGTCATTTATTATTTATGATCATCCAAATAAAGAAAGATTATATCTACCGTTACCGATAAGATTCGGTTCAAACGAAACGATCATTGTAAATTATGTTCTTCATAAATTAAAGAAAAATAACTTTTTTGTTCTAATTCAAAGTTCATTAGGTGATTTGTTTAAAATCACTGTTGAATATGATGAAGATAAAGAAGCAATTGATAATATTAGAATAACTTATTTCGATACAATTCCATTAAGTAATTCTTTAAATATTTTGAGGAGTGGTTTCCTATTCGCTAATGTAAATAATAATAATAAACTTTTGTATCAATTTGAAAAATTGGGTGAAGATGAAGATAATAACACTTTGAAGTCATCTGATTTTCCAACAAAAGATTCAGTTGATAGCCTAAACACGGGTACCATTATCTTTAAGGTAAAAGGGTTAGATAATTTAGCATTAGTTGATATAATTGAATCATTGGATCCAATATTTGATGGTTCATTAATCGAAACAATAACACCTATGTCACTGGATCCATTGAAACAATTACTTACTCTATCCTCACATTCATATTTAAGATGTATAACCCATGGAGTCCCGACATCAAAAATTGTTGAATCTCCTTTACCAATAACACCAACGGAAATTTACACTACTAAATTGTTTTTTGGATCAACTAATGATGAATATTTAGTTATCTCATCATCTTTATCTTCGCGTACACTAGTCTTATCAATTGGTGAGGTTGTTGAGGAAGTTGAAGATTCTAAGTTTGTGATCGATCAACCAACTATCGCTGTTCAACAAGTTGGTAAATCATCAGTTATACAAATATATGCGAACGGCATTAGACATATTAGACACATAGTCGATGAAACTAAAAAAAATCAAAAGAAGGCAACAGACTGGTATCCTCCAGCAGGTATATCGATTTTAAAGGCAAGTACTAATAATGAACAGGTAATTATTGGATTATCGAATCATGAAATTTGTTATTTTGAAGTTGACCCATCCGACGATCAACTAATTGAATATCAAGAAAGGCTCGAAATGTCTGGGACAATCACTTCATTAGCCTTGTCTAAATCGCAAAGGAAGAGTTCTTTCGCAATAATTGGCTGTTCAGATGAGACTATCCAAGTGGTTTCTTTACAACCACACAACTGTCTTGAAATATTAACTTTACAGGCATTATCTGCTAATAGTTCCTCCATTGTAATGTTACCTCATGAAAATTCTACTTTAGTTCATATTGGTATGGAAAATGGTTTATATGTTTGCTCATCTATTGATGAGGTAACGGGTAAGTTGTCAGATACTAGGATTAAATATTTGGGTTCACAACCGGTTAAACTATCTATTATCAGATTAGCAGATAAAAATGCAATTTTGGCAATTTCTTCAAGACCCTGGATCGGCTATCACCACAAAGGGAACTTTAAATTAACGCCATTAATGGATATTAACATAACTCATGGCTCATCTATTATGTCTGAAGATATAGGTGGGGAAGGTATAGTTGGCTTATCTGGTAACAGTTTAGTTATATTCACAGTAGGAAATGAAGAGGCTGGTTTTAACGTTAATGATGAACTTGATATCAGCAATATCAAGTTACGTTATTTACCGAAAAATATGATTGTTGATCAGGATCACTCATTTATATATATAATTGAATCTGAATACGGTATTAAAGGACCTTTTGCTAAAACTGATTTCGGAATTCAAGAGGTAAAACAAGAAGTTGTCGATGGAGATCAGGATTACTATGATGCATTTGGATATGAAAAATCTTCCGACTCGTGGGCATCTTGTATTCAAGTGGTTAATTTCAGCAATAAAGAAGTTGTACAAACCATCGAACTTTCGAATAATGAAAAAGCTATTTCTGTATGTAAATCACAATTTAGTTCAACCCAAGATTATCTAATTATTGGTATAACAAAAGATAAAAGATTTTTACCAAATTCATTTACAAACAATTATTTATATACCTTTAAAATTCTTAAGAACAAAACATTGGAATTTGTCCATAAAACTGATTTGGATTATCCACCAACTTCAATCATCTCATTTAAGGGCAAGATATTAGTCGGTATGAGTAATTATTTACGTCTCTATGATTTAGGTCAGCGCCAATTATTGCGTAAAGGATCATCAAATATTAATTACTTAAACACAATAGTAAAATTAGTTCATCAAGGAGGTGATAGAATTGTTGTTGGTGATTCTAACAATTCAACTACCTTTATTAAGTATGATCCAATAGAAAATCAATTTATTCCCTTTGCTGATGACATAATGAAGAGGCAAATAACTGCCTTGTTAACATTAGATCATGATACGATAATTGGTGGTGATAAGTTTGGTAATTTGTTTGTTTCAAGAGTTCCTGAGTCAATTTCAAAACAAAGTAATGAAGATTGGTGTAAATATCAGGAATCTTATTTGAATGGTTCCGGATCAAGAGTAAAGAATATTTGTGAGTTTTATTTACAAGATATACCAACCTCATTTACCAAAGGTAGTTTGATTATGGGTGGAAAAGAAAGTATAATTTATACCGGTTTACAAGGTACGTTAGGTATATTGTTACCCATTTCTACTAAGCAAGAAGTTGAGTTTTTAACTAAATTAGAGTTATTATTAAGAAAATGTTTTGATTTTAATTTTGATGATTTTAAAAAAGACAAAAATGGTTACAATTTGTTAGGCAAAGATCATTTGAAATTTAGAAGTTATTATAACCCGGTTAAAAACGTTATTGATGGTGACTTAATTGAGAGGTTTTATGAACTAAATGCATCAATAAAGATCAAAATTGGTAATGAATTAGACAGAACTCCAAAGGAAATTGAAAGAAAAATTTCTGAATTAAGAAGTAGATCAGCATTTTGATTCTCTCTAACATCATATGTAACAGTAATACTTGATAGGAATAATTTAATTTATTAATACTAGCTAGATACTATATATAAAAAGAGAAGTCGCTAGATAGACCTATAAATGTATAAAAAAATGAAGCAAACAGCAGAAAATACATAACACATACAAGGAAAGAAACTTCTTTTTGAAAAATAAAAAAATGATTTTTAGAATCAAATTGGTAAGTAAAAATAAAAAATATCAACAAAAATCAATCAACTTATTAGATCACAGCGTTAACAAAATATTACAAGACAATATATATAATCAATAGGGAAGGTTGTTCAGACATTAATATGGTTACCATTATTTTGGCTCTTCGATTCTTCCTTATCCTCAGATTTAATAGGATCATTATTATTTTCATCACTTTTGGATTTTAAAGGAGATACTTCACCTTTTTCTGTCTCCTTGTCCTTAGTATAACTACTATTTCCGATCACTCTTCTGCTTAATGTTGGACTACCTTGACTACTCAGTTCATCACTATTCTTTCTTAATGGTGTTTGCGCGTTGGGAGTACTAAACTGGACAAAGTTCCAAAATGCTGGTGATGACTGGTTAGTAGAGACGCCATTAGGAATACCCAACTTGTTTGCACCAGCAGATTTCGATCCCCGTTCAGGAGTGAATGCTTCAAGTGGAACGATCTTTTTAGGACTAGTAAAACCTAATGCAAGATCTGATGTAGTACTTAGTGCGGTTGAGTTTGAATTTGCATTAGAATTTGTAGAGTCGCTAGTATTAGTATTATTACCGGATGAGTAATTTTGGTTTCCATCATTCAACTGAGAATGCTGAGTATATGAATTCAGACGAGAGTGGTGGGTTTGAGGAGCCGAAATTGTAATAGGATTATTAGGCGGCGGAGGAGGTGGTAAATTGAATAAATGATTTCCTGTGACTTTAGGTAATCTTGGGGTTGTACTATTAATGTCATTAAGTTGCCTTATTGGAGATGATAATTCACTTTTACCATTAGTTAATGATATTGGCGGTTGTTGTTGTGATTGTTGTGATTGTTGCTGCATCATTGGGCCACCGTACATCAAATGAGAAGGTGGTGGATGTTGATAGCCATAAGGACGCTGTGGATGTGGTGCAAAACCATTAGTCTGTTGATTGGAAATGTATGAAAGTGGATTTGGTTGTATCGGATTCGATGGAACTTGTGGATATTGCATAGGCTGACCCAATTTAGGCAAAGGATTTGTTTTATTATGACTATAGTCTTGAGGTCTTGTATCCTCTTTTTGGAAATATTTATGAGATTCAGGAAGTTGCTGATGAGTGGCTAAGTGCAACTGTAATTGCCTTGAAACTGAAGAACCTCTTCTGTTTTTCAGCAAAGAGCCATTCTGGATTTTATTTAAAAAATCTTCTTTATAAGATTCACTAATTTGCCACTTCATACCTTTACCTGGTTCATTTGGTCTTCTTGGTACTTTTTCAAATGCTTTGTTTAAAGATAAATTATGTCTAATGGAATTTTGCCAGCCAGTTTTGGAATACTTATAGTAAGCATAATGTGAAGAAATCCAATTGTAAATCTCTGATAATGACATCACCCCTTCATCATTAGATAGAATAGCTTGGGTAATCATTGTAGCATATGAATAAGGAGGTTTAATATCCTTGGCGTCTTCTTTCGACAAATCTTGGTCTAAATTATTTTGTAATGAAGTAGCAGAAGCTGATGATGGTGATTGGGTTAATTGAGCTTTATCAAACATTTGAAAGCTCTTAATTTGAGAAGTATGATTAACAGGTATAGTATGTTGTTGGGGATAGCTAGAATGCAAAGATTTTCTAGATTTATTTAAATCAGCTTTATATTTTGATAAGCATAATGCTAACATTTTTTCCAGTATGTTTGGCGGTGAGTCTGGTAAAATGAACATCATTTGAGTACCACCAATATCTAATACAGCGCCAGAGTGCAAAGGTGTAGCATGCGAACCACCAACCGGGATTTTTTGGCCGTCGATCCTTGCACCATTCCTACCAAGAACTTTAAGCTCCCAGCACCTTAAATCTAAGTTGTAGGTAATAGTTGCATGTTGCCTCGACACAACCTTGGCTGGACCCAAATCAATGTCAATCAATGATTGTGACCCTACTTGGTTATCAGTATTTCTTCCAATAGATATGGCCAAAGATTTTACGTAAAAAGTCCAATCTCGGCCAGCTATTTTAGCATATGCCTGAACCTCAGTAGCAAGATTTTTATCATTAGCATAATTCTGTGAAACGTTTGTTCTTTCTTCTGGAGTCTGCAAAGTTGAAATAACCGCATTCACCATATCAGCAGGGTCATCAAATGTAGGAAGATCATTATCATCATTAAGGGGACGTTTCCTTGGTGTAGAAGTTGTCGACATAATTACGCACAACTAGTTATATTGCTCTATTAACCAAAACGGACTCTCAATACAAAAAATAAAACGGATTTTAGATATACCTCAATTATTAATTAAATGAACTTAATACCAACTTTATTTAACTATTTTTTAAGTCTGTGATTGATACTGATATCAAAATGATCCCTCCAAATAAGCTAATGAGAACACTGAAGATGATGCCTCGTAAGATACAATAAATTAAGCAATTTTCCGAAAAGCTGTTGATGCAAAACCAATTTTCTGTCACTATTAAATAGTACGATGATGTTTGAGATTTGGTATATACCTTAAAGATTAGTATATCTAATACTATTGTAGACTATTCAATCGACGCTTATTAGTTCTGTTTGTTTACAAAACAAAAATTTTGTTTTGGTTTTTTCATCCGGATTAAAAAAATCATTAGAGAATTATGTACAGGACGCCATTACTATTATTAGCGTCTATACCATTTTTCAGTATACCATTATACAAGAATATATTACAGAAATCACTGAATCAGTCGAAGACACTCCTCTCGTAGTTTATAGGAATGATAAATGAGTCTTGAGTTACGTCAAAACCCCGCGCATCGACGGTTTCCTTAGTGACAATATCAACAGTAAGATATTCCTCTTCCAATCTCCTCTTCTTTAGAGCATCTTCATCAATTATGTCAAACTCATCTTCTTTTTCTTCATACTCGATGTTTTCTTCTATCTCAACGAAATCGGGAGCCAAAGCACTCCACTTTTGGGGGAAATGAACCAGCCATAGATAGATCATGCCACTGTCCAAACCAGTGGAACCAATCATACACCTTGGATTATTCCATTTGACATCTATCAACTCTTCATTACTGCCTTCTAAGATCTTAATTAGCGAGCCTAAAGACGTTTCCCACATGTACAAATCATGCGATGATTGGCCATAAGTGGAAGCAACCAAGAACTCACCATTGTGATTAAATGCAACAGAGTTCCATTGTAGCTTATTGACAACGTCCTGGTATTTATGTTCTACTTCAAAATCCCATTGTTCTGGATTTGTGATGTTAATCAAATCTGGCAAGTTTATTTGGCGGATAATACGGTCAGAGGAGTTAATTGCTAGTTTCCTTCCGTTGGACGATATAACTAAGTTTTTAATGTTAGAATTGGCAATTTTGATCGAGTGAACTGACTTCAAGGAATCTGTACTAATGATATTTAGCCACCCCTTACTAGTGCCAGTGAAGATATAACTGCCATCATTGGGAGTGAAAGTAGCAACTAATGTCATGTGCTTTTCATTCTTCTTCCTCTTACGTCCACGTCCACTTTCTCCTTCTTCATCCTCCTCGTCAACGTCCTCGAGTTTCTTTGGTATTTCCAGTTGTAATGTACTTAGCTGACTTATTTTTATGTCTGACTTGTTTGTCATATCAACATACACAGGCATGTCCTCGAAAAGGGACGCAGTAAACTTGAAATAATTAGTTGGATGCATGGCTGCCAGCCAAATAGGTCCATCAAACTTAACACTTCGTATAACTGGCAGGTCTTCCTCATCCATGGAGTCGCTGTTAACTCTGTCTAAATCCCATAGTTTGCAACTCCAATCTTGCGACGATGACAATAAATATTGCCCACATCTTGACCAGCATATAGATGTAATGGGTCTAGTGTGTCCATCCCTATGCAAATGTGCCACTACACCTCCATTCGTGCATAAATCATATATTATAATGGATCCATCGCTTAGTCCTGATGCTATGTAATCACCCTTTTGATTAAATTGAATAACAACTGAGTGACCATATTGCAATGTATTTGTGAGTGTCTCAGGATATTCTTTAGCCACTGCAAATGGATCTTGCAAAGAAAGATTCATTAGCTAATAGTTTTCACTTCTATTTTTATTTGATGAATATGTTTCTTTCTAAAGTAATAAGTTCTAACCTCTTTAATTTTAACTTACGCGCTGTCAACATTCTTTTATGATCTACTTTATTTGCAAACTATTTACAACCATCCATAAATATATATATATATCCTGGTCAGATAAAAGGTTATTGTCATTCATTGACTACGGTTCAAGCCTTTGAATTGAATTATAATATTAATTTTTTAAAATAGACAGTGAAGCTTATGAACAACAATGGCTGGCTCATTTAAAACACCAATCAGATTCATGGTTGCATTATTACTTATAGCACATCTTCTTCAACCTGCTAATGCATTGATCCATTTCTATTCTGAAACTGGCAGCAGGAGATGCTTTTATAAAGAAATAGGGCAGAGAATGCTACTTATAGGAAGATATAAGATGGAAATTCGTGACTCCGATACAAATGTGTTCTACTCTCCTAGAGATAAAACTAATATTGGTGTTTTAATAGATGTTGAGGAAACATTTGATTCAAATCATCGTGTGGTCCATCAGAAGGGGTTTTCAAGCGGCCAATTCACTTTCAGTGCATTGGAGTCAGGCGAACATCGAATATGCCTCACACCCAGGAGTTTCCTTTCGAAAAAGTGGTATGGCAATTCAAAGGACGAATTTTCTATCAAGGACCTGAAGTTTAAAGAAGCTAGGATAATGGTTGACTTTCTCATTGGTGACGGCAATATGTTAGATTCTAAACACACAGACAAGGTTAAAACTTTATCGGAGCAAGTCAAACGGTTAAATGACAAATTGGCTGATATAAGAAGAGAACAGCAGTTCATAAGAGAGAAGGAAGCCCATTTTCGGGACCAATCTGAAAGGACTTGTGAAAAAGTCGTAAAATGGCTGATTGTTCAATTGGGTGCCTTGTTCATCGTCTGCATTTATCAAGTTCTTACCCTACAGAGATTCTTTGTTAAAGCAAAAATTGCCTAGCATGCCGACCAGTTCGGTCGGATTGCAGATGAATAGCTACTTTAATAGTTGATATACCCTTAAATAAATATAAATTGGCATCTTTCTGGTTAGATTGTACATAAAATGATAGATGGTGTCGTATGCACTCTCTGTGCGGCTCTGCCGATATAAGAAACCAACTTAAGTGCAATGTAACTTCTAATTAGCTACCATAATAATTAATAACAGAACTCCAATAATGTCATCAAAGCATGACACCTCGGAAACGAGTAAGAGTCTATTTGATTTGCCTACAAGGAATGCTGTAACCCCAACTATCAGTATAGATTCAAGTACCTCGACCTTATCCATACCAATACGAAAGCAAAGATTTGATGATAGATCACAAACTGCAATTAGTCTATCATTAAAATCACATTCGTACATTTCATCAAGATATGATCCATCACAGAGTACTGCCAAGTTAAATGAACAATTTTCCGATGAGATACTTAAATGGACAGAGACTCAAACAATATCAAACATAATTAATTCTGGGGAATTTGTATCAAATTATGGAACAGCAGTGTATATTGAGCCGTCATCCATTTACATTGCAATTGGGACAAGTAAAGGACTTATAGTTGGATTTAATTACCATCAGAATATTGAGTTTGTATTGGAATTGGAAGATAATGAAGATGGTAGCGTTCATGATCAAGCAGTTTCTTCCCTAGCATTTTCATCCGATTCAACATTTATGGCTGCAGGCGATGTGTATGGGACGGTCAGGATATGGGACCTATCAGTCAAGTCGTCAAATTTATCGTCTGGTAGTATTAAGCCTTTTTTTGTGATATTGCCAATTACGCTAGAACAAAGGTTCACAAAGAACCTTCAAGGTCATTTGGTAAACACACCCGTTAATCATATAAATTTTATCGACACGCTGCACTCCCAATTAATTTCTTCAGATATTTCAGGCTTAGTATTTTATCATAATGGTTTTAAAAAATTTTTAAAGAAATATTTCGTGACCCAAAAAATTTTAGGTAAAAATGATGCAAATATATCTGATATTAGGTATATGATACATGGATGTGAAATGCTACCAATAGGCTCCTCACATCAAATTACGGATCAGTTAGGACTTGTTGCCATTATGACCAGTAATATATTAGCAATTGTTTCGCTTCTATCACTTAATAATCCACATAGTGTTAATTTGATCAGCCATTTTAAGATTGGTAAATCCAAGTCTGTCTCGAATTCCGCATCCTCGAATGGATGTTTAAGCTGGTATCCATGTATGAAAAGTGGTAAGGATGTACTGAATGCCAGATTAGCTTTTGCGTGGAATAATGTTTTAACGATCCTAGAACTAAACAATCATTCACTACCTCGTAATTTGATTACCATTATTAATGATTTAAAGGATAAGGATAAAGCTGTTCCAGTATTACCTATATCTAAAACATGTAGGTGGGTATTTTCCATTAAAACCAGCTCGGTAGTAGCTGTTAAATGGTTGTCATCGGAACTACTATGTGTTTTTGTAAAGGAAGAACCAGCTATGAAAAATGTAAAACTAATAATATTTCATTACTCCCAATATAACGGTCAAAAGAGATTAAAGGCAGTTGGTCAAGATACTTTACGGAATATAAATGTATCATCTAGCATGCTTACTATGTCTGGTAGTAATAAAATTGATTCCACTCTTATATCATTTAGCAGTTCTCTTAAAATCCTTAAACATAGATTTATTTTAATGGCTGAGTCAGAGTCTAAAAGGCAAATCTTTATTGGCAGACTGCTAAGCTGGGCAGATCAATTACTCAATTTATTATCAAATGGTGATTATTCAAAAGCTTTAACTACAGCCAATGAACTTTATAATTCTACAGATACAGGACAACTTGTGTTAGCTGGTTTGCCCTACAATCGTGGGGCAAGATGCCAATTAATAAAACCTTACTTATTAGAAATAATGAAAGAGTCAATGAATCACATTTTTGGACATGAAAATGATAGTCAAGAATATTATCTCAAGATTTATTTTGACATAATTTCCTGTCTTTCTAAAGATGGATATTCAGAAGATATTTCAGATCTTTTAGAATCAGTCTTTGAAGTGTTTGAGAGCAATGATACGTTTTTTGATACTTTAGAAAGATATACAATATCTGGTAGAATTTCCTCTTTACCACCAGTGGTTTTGAAAAAATTAGTTGAACATTTTATCAAAAATGATAAAGGTGATGTTTTAACTGAAATATTGTGTGTTCTAGATATTAAAACTTTAGATATTGATTTAACGATTCAATTGTGTAATGAATACAGGTTAAGAGATTGTTTGATATATATTTGGAATTATTTATTATGTGACTATGCGACCCCATTAGTGGATTTTATTAATGACATAAGTGAAGCAAAGGACAATGAAGATTGCTTAAAAGTTTATCCATATTTATCATTTATATTAACTGGTAGACAATATCCGACCGATAGGTTTATTGATTCATCCCAGGAAGCGCTTGCAAAGGAAAGCGTATGTAAGATATTATTCAGTGCTACTTCAATTAGATGGCCAAATGACAACTCAAAGTATCTTGGATCAGAAGAAACTATATTTCCTTATCTTTACCTATTATTAAATTTTAACTCATTCGAAATGTTATCAACATTAAATGAATTTTTTGAAGATACTTCACTAAATGGTAATAAAAAGCTAAATCGTCAATATATTATTGAAGCTTTATTAGATGTTTTTGATGCAAATGAATTTAATGAATTTGATCAATGTCAATTAGCCATATTCGTAGCTAGAAACTTCCCTAAATATTCCCAATTTATCAGATTATCAGAGTCCGTTTTAAACAAAGTAATTAATGATTTATGTTCAAATGATTTTCCAGAAATAATGCCAGATTGTGAATTAGCTTTGCAATGCTTATTACCTCAATATGAACCAGATAATGACATCTACTTACTCGAAAAATTAAAATCAGCTAAATTTTATAACGTGTTAATAAATATATATAGATCAGAAGGTAGATACTCAAAAGTTTTAGAGATGTGGCTAGAGAAGCATCAGCAAGGTATAGCGGAAGAACTAAATTATGATTCATTAAGTACAATATTTGAGAATTCATTTCAATTTACTCACAGTGTTGCTGAAAAATTAGAGGTAGTTAATGTTATTAAGAAATGCTTCAAAGATTTCTTAATCATTGATGCTGAGAATTTTATTAGAATAATTTCCAAATTTCATCCTTCATTACATTCAGAGATACTAAATGTTAAAGATGATACAATTTGCTATAAATATTTGAATCTTTTATTTGATAAATTAGATTTGAACACGAAACAGATTAATAATCTACCATGTATT
The DNA here is from genome assembly GCA_031081865.1 of Schwanniomyces occidentalis var. occidentalis. Lineage (NCBI taxonomy): Eukaryota > Fungi > Ascomycota > Pichiomycetes > Serinales > Debaryomycetaceae > Schwanniomyces > Schwanniomyces occidentalis. The sequence continues at coordinate 726,006 of JARYTB010000002.1, forward strand.
ATTGGCCGTTACATTTCATTACTATGTGATTTTGAGCCTAAGAAAGTCTATTCGTTTGTTGAGAAGTCAGTTTACATCTTAGGTAAAGATAGAGAAGAATTTGGTAAAATTTCAACTATTCTTAAAGAAAAAGATAAAATTGAGGGTTTAACTATTTTATTACTATATGACAACAAATTTGATGAATCCTTAGATGAACTAGTTGGCTACATGAATCGATTAATTAATCTGTTAGACACATTCTCAATGAGTAAGTTTACTTCTTTACTTCAATTATCCATGAAGATTTGTGAAGTTCCCAACACTTATAACGAATTCAATGGTGAATTATATTTGAATGAAAAAATGTGGTTGAACTTAATCGAAAATTGTGTCGGAATGGCGAATAATGCAACTGAAAATAATTTAATTCATGATTTTTTGAACAAATGTATTCATGACTGCTTCAGGAAAATTAATGATACTACCCAAGTCCCAAATGAAATGAAAGAAAAATCGTTTATAACCATCTTAAATAAGTTCTTAGAAGACTCATCAAAGAAAGCGGCTACTTTATCAAATATCAGAGATATATTGCAAGAAGTATTTTCATCATATTCATACGAAAGCGAGATGCTCAAAGTTTCTTTGAGAATGTTAAACGAAGCCTGTTATAAAAGCATGAACTTAATTAAATCAAACAATATAAAAGGGTTATCCATTAAATCAAAATCTTGTACCTCTTGTGATAAAATTATGTGGGGCCCTGACATCTCAGAAGAAAATTTCGTGGCCTGGGAAGATCGCCAACGGGATATGTTGTTATTGGAAAATAATTCAATTATTGGAGAGCCATTTGATCGATCAAAATATAGACAATGTTCTCTAGTTTTCTTTAAATGCAAACATGGATATCATTTAACCTGTTTAGAGAACCTAGGTTATAAATCTACTAAAGAATGTGTTATATGTGTTCCTTAACTTAACATTACTTGCATTAATTCATAATTGTATATATGGCCAAATTGGGAACTTACCAATCTATTTGTTTACATTCAACTGTGATGGAATGCGACGCACTATATCATTTCCAAATTAGGAAACTTTGTAAATAAATACTCACTATTTTTAGTATGAGACTTCACTAGTGTGTAGGGCTTAGAAATTTTTCACCAGCACATATTCGATTCGGTTCCTGGTATGACTTTATTTAAAAATGATTTGGCTCGTTTGGTTTAGGTGGCTGTTCAGCCAAATCAGTACTAAGCATTTTTTTTATTTAGTCGGTAGTTCTAAGCACTTGATACTAAAAGGGCAATCAGGCTGCAATGAGTGATCCTTTTAAAAGTGATATTGATTTCAGCGATGATGATCTATTTGATGATAATGATACCAAAAACCAAACCATTGATAGATCCAAAAGATTTTCATCGATTGGTCAATTGAAAGCACCGTCATTAACGGATGAGCAAAAAAGACATTCGCATTTCAATCAGGACTATCCTGAACAAAATCATTCCAGTAACCCATCTTATACTGCCAGCTATATTCGAGAACAGCAGCCTTATTGGGCCCATCAATTTTCTTCTATTCCTCCTCAGACAAGCATTAACCAGTTACAATATAAACCGTTTTACGGTCATCAATCACATCCAAGCTCAAGTTATAGTACAATGGTTGATGAAGATGCAGATTTATATTATGAAAAGCTTGGATATGATGTATCACAGGCTACGGTAAGCTCCCCACCAAGGAGAACTAAGACAGTCGGGTTTAGAGACAATGAGCCAGAGTTTCCTGAAATAGCGTATAGTCCCCGTAAGAATCATTTTGCTGATATAAATCAATATGATATTGAAATAAACGATGCCTCATCAGTACCTTTAAGACCTTTTTCACAAATGTTAACGTTTTCTGGGGATGATTATATTATTAACCCTTTAGAGGATGCTGACGATGATGATGATCTTGATCCATTTGGTGATGATGATTCATTATTTCTGGAGACAGGGGAAGAGATTGTTAGAAGAGGATCAACTATAAAACGATCAAATACTTTGATGAGAAGGAACACCTTAAAGAACAAAGAGTCTTATATTGGTTTGAATGAAGAAGATGATTTTAAGCCAAAATTAAATTACACTAAAACTATTAAAAAGGCTAAATTAGTAAATGGAAATTATTCAATAGATGTTCCGGTTCCAAAGTCATTGTTAAATAATTTTGGTAAAAAGATTACCGATGGTGGTAGAGAGATGTCATTTATGAGATATACGGCCTGTACAAGTGGACCATCTAATTTTATGAACTTCAACTACAATGTTAGACAAGCCTTATATACGCCAATTAGAGAGACTGAGCTAATGGTCTGTATTACTATGTATAATGAGGATGAAGTATTGTTGGGTAGAACATTGAAAGGGGTGTTTGAAAATATCAAAAATTTGACCAACAGATCAGATCCAACCTGGGGAGAAGATTCATGGAAAAAAATAGTTATTTGTATTGTCAGTGATGGTAGAGCAGCTTTGAATAAAAGATCAGAAAAGTTATTGGCTGCAATGGGGGTTTATCAGGATGGATACGCTAAATCTAAAATCAATGAAAAATCAGTTAAAGCGCATATTTACGAGTATACATCAACCGTTGGAATCGATGTTGTTAATGATAGAGTTCATTTATGTCCAAATTCCAGTCCTGTTCAAATGATATTTTGTTTAAAAGAGAAAAACACTAGGAAAATTAATTCCCATAGATGGTGTTTCCAATCGTTTGCTCCAATTTTAAAACCGAAGGTTATTATGTTATTGGACTGTGGTACTAAACCATCCAATGATGCATTTTATCACTTATGGAGAGCATTTCATGATCCAAATGTTGCTGGTGCCTGTGGTGAAATGAGAGCATCATTGGGCCTAGGTAAAAAGTTATTAGGTAATCCTCTCGTTGCAGCACAAAATTTTGAATATAAAATTTCAAACATTTTAGATAAGCCAATGGAATCAGTATTTGGCTTTATCTCAGTTTTGCCGGGTGCGTTTTCAGCATATAGGTATGAAGCGTTATTGAATGTTGATGGAGAAGGGCCATTAGAGAAATATTTTAAGGGAGAATTTTTACATCAAGATAATCGAGTTATTGAAGGAGATGAAGATGATGACGAAAGAAAACTAAAGGAAAGAAATTATCAGGGATCTGGGATTTTCACTTCAAACATGTATTTAGCAGAAGATAGAATTTTATGTTTTGAACTAGTTGCAAAAAAGCTGCATAATTATGTCTTGAGATATGTTAATGAAGCAAAGGCAGAAACTGATGTTCCTGAAAGGATTGATGAGTTCGTCTTGCAAAGAAGAAGATGGTTGAATGGTTCATTGTTTGCTGCCTCTTATGCTATTTTTCATTGGACAAAGATTTGGAAATCAAATCATTCATTATTAAGAAAATTATTTTTGCAACTAGAGTTTTACTATCAATTAGTTACTTTGTTGGTCTCATATTTTTCTTTGGCTTCATTTTTCTTGGTGTTTAGAATTTTAACAGCTAACTTAGGGGCAGAGGATATGAATTTTGAAATTGGTAAATATTTATCAGTTATCTTTCTATGGTTTTATTGTGGATCAGTTGTTTGTACATTTGTCTTAGCATTTGGTAATACACCTAGAGGCACTAAAAAATTTTACTTAGTAATGGCTTGTTTTTTTGCAGTATTAATGGCATATATGATGTTTGCGGCAGTGTTTTTAGCTGTCCGTACCGTTACTTCAATTTTAAATGAGCACAAGGATGATTTTACTGTCTCCATGATTTTTACCAATTCAAAATTTAGAGATTTAATTGTTTCCGTCCTTTCAACATATGCATTGTATTTCATAGGTGCATTCATGTATGGAGAACCAAGCTTCATGTTTACGTCCTTTGTCCAATATGTTTTATTATCACCAACATATATCAATGTATTAAATATTTATGCATTTTGTAATATTCATGATGTTTCCTGGGGTACAAAGGGAACAATGCAAGCTAAAGATTTGGGATCAGCAAAATCTACTGGCAATAATAAAGATGAATTAGTGATGATCGCCCCTGAAGTTGCCGAAGAATTAAATGAATCATATCTAAATACATTGGAAAGCTTAAGAACGGTACCTACTCCAGTAGTTGAAATTAACAATAAGAAACAAAGGGATGATTCATATTATGCATTTATTAGGACTTTAACGGTTTTAGTTTGGATGTTAGCAAATGCAATCTTAGTTGCAATTGTTTTAAATGTGGGAGGTGTGAACACATTAACTGGTACGACCAGTATGAATAGTGATAATGCAATCAGTGGTAATTCACAAATCTTCTTGACAATTATTTTATGGATCGTTGCTGGATTAGCATTATTTAGATTCATTGGCAGTTCCTTATTTTTAATTTTTAAAGTTTTTAGACCATTGAAGTGGAGATACAGAGCAAGGAAAGAGAAGAGACATTTACAACCACAATAATCTACGTTTTTTATACAATCGAACAATTTTTTCTTTCTATAGTTTATTGTAAGACAATTTTAACATTTTACTGATATTTTATATGACACTTTAGATAGTTTATTTGCATTATTAATTTATGAATAATTAGTTATTACTATTTTGTTAAAAACGAATATAAAAATGATTATGTATGTAGTGTAAAATTATTGTTCCAGTAGTTTTTTAAACCATAATTTTTCCTAAGATTGAGTTTATACGTCCTTAAGAATGGAATGCTTAATATAATAAACATGAATAAAAATGGTGCTTCTAGCTTCTTTTTATCAAATAACAGATATGTCTGTGAAAATAATTCGCATCCATTTTGAGAAAATGTTAAATTTGTATTCAATTTCATATAATATAAATAAAGTTCTAACAAAAATTTGGCAAATCATAGATATAGTGATTCATAGTGATTCAGAGTGGCTCATAGTGATTACAACTATTATTACTACTTTTCAGTTCTAAGTTAAAGATTGTACATTAAGCAAACCTATTCTATTACGTCGCCTGGCATAATGTGCGACCACCGATGCCATTCTCAACGAACAATATAGCTAGTAAGTCTCAAAGTAACTTAAACTAATACCTCGAGAATATGGCAAATCTCTTTTGTTTTATTAATTACTTATATATTAATGTCCCTTAATCAAGTCTATGTCATGCTATACAAAGGTTCCATTAGAGTACTCATTAGATTTTAGTCTGATCATAAATTTTTCAGATGCCGCTACAGAAATTCGTTTTAGGAATTGAATGTGGAATGTACCAATGACTTCAGACTTCCAGTAAATATAAATCTACATGTTAAAAAAAATCTAAACACAAGAAATTTCAATAATTTGCTACAAAAACTAGAAACTCGTTATTAACTACTGTTTCTATAAATGCAATTTTGGATAACATGATCTAACTCGGTTTTTCCTAGGGCAAAAATTAAGTGGAGAAAAAGGTACAATTGATGCCATTCAACGGTCTTAAAATTACCTTATAGATAACCAAAAGAAAACAAAAACAGATACCCGATACAAACAAATATTGAACGGCATTATCGATGTAAACTCCTGTACATAGGTAAATCAATACATAAGGTAAAACATGCCAATATCTGTAACAATCCAATTAGAAACTGCCGCGTGATAAAATTCTCTCTTCAACGAAGTAGCGATACAGGAGAAAAAGTTTTCTTACTTCCCGTTCACAGACAACATTGAAAAAAAATTCTCGCAAACTGATGAGACATTTAAATTTGATAGGTGGATAAGGATGTGTCCGCTTGATGAAAGTTTCTAACTGTAGTTTAATGTAATATCCCCACTACCCCCACAAATAGTTATTGTTAATTGGCTACTATAGATAATGCTTGTATAATGAGTAAACGTTCAAATATAATTAATGGAAAAACCAAATAGCAGCTGAGACAGTACCTTGGTGTTTATCCACTGCATAAGACAAATATTGAGAAGATACAATTGATAATTCGAAGAAATAAATTTCTTAATCAATATTATCCATAAATTACAAAAAATAAAAATTAAAAAGTTATACGAAATACAATTATCATAATTAATAGGTACAATATGCAACTTATCAGTGAGAGAATTACATAATATAAAAATAGTGCTACCGGCTAATGCTCATCGACGGTGTCGGTATAAAATCAATTTGCAACCAACCGATAACACAATGTCTGATATCGATGAAACCGACATAAACCGAGATATGATTCTATTATTAAGAAACTTAGGATAGATCGGTTAGAGTTATTAGCAGGCTGACAATTACTTGCTGATACACACGCACTAAAGATGATCTAGCATTGAAATTTCCGAACTTTCTAGCGACGGACCGATGTATCCTACATGTGTAAGAAAAGAAAACCAGGACGAGAAATTTACTCCGAGCGGTTTTTTTTTATTACATACTGTAACAGTTGGCAGTCATCTTCCAAGCTAATTAGGTTCAGTGAGCAATATTGTGAGAGATAAGGATATTGATTCCATAAAGAAAGAAGTATCACAGTAACCGACTCTGGTGTCCTAACATATTTTCACAACTTCTTGTAACATGTAAAAATTAATCTTACATGGTTAATATATCCATGAGTGCTAGTATATCTTAATTTGTCAATACATGCACCTTGCAGATTTTAATGGCCTAGGATGTAAAATTTCAGCTCAACCAGTAAAATTGTAGATTGTATTGGAGATTACGTCGCAATGTCAAAGAAAAATATATGCAAAAGTGCTCGTAATTCCTTCAAGGAAACGACGGCATCTCCTCAGAAGTAATACACAATGGAATCAAACGGAGATACTAGCATAGCAGAAGGCTACCACTATACCCATGGTAACCTATAGCGGACGTATGGAAATATAGGAAGCCTATAATGCTAACGCAGATAAATCTATAATGAAGTCAAAATAAAACTGTCAAATACATCTAACATTACATTTGTCTCTCTTCACTGTTTACGAAATAAACAAAGTTTCTTTTATCTGGCAATTCCATTGCCTGTTACCTTACCGATTGGCATATACTTCCAGCCTTTGTGCTCCTGAATTACCCAAATCGGTTCCATCGGTAAGAATATGTTAGAAAATAAAATAAAAGAAACGCACATATTTGTTTTTCTTATTTCAGCCTGATAAGGAAAGGTCAAAACTTGGAAATCCTGGTTAAGACAGACCTCTGGATCCTAATTAGGTGTCATACATCCTATTTTAGGACTAGCAATTAAATTAATCACGTGCCACTAATGCTCGATTGTTGGCAAATTACCTGCTTAAGGAATAGCGTACTATGAGAAGTATTCGAAGTTCCCAAATTAAGCTTTTATTATTTGTATACATGAATTTTTCAAAAATTCCCTCAAACCGCTATATTAATTGGAGGAATATTGGGCGACAATCCCTAAGCCGTATATTATAAATACTTATAGGTTCCCAATTTTTCCAGCAAGTCTTCTATTCTTTTTTTTGTGTTACTGTTTTTTCTTACCACTCTTAAGTCAATAACTTATTAATATAGAAATTGTCGCCATGAGTGCAACTGAACCAACTGTCGAAAAGGTCGACAAAAACATCTCTGATGATGAAGATGAAGATATTGACCAATTAATTATGGATTTACAATCCAACCAAGGTGCCGTTGAAAGTGACGAAGAAGAGGAACAAACTACTTTCAAAGCTGTTCCAGAAGAATTATTAAAGACGGACCCAACCACTGGTTTAACCGATGCAGAAGTTGCCAAAAGAAGAAAGAAGTACGGTTTGAATCAAATGGCTGAAGAAAAAGAAAACTTATTCTTGAAATTTATTATGTTCTTCGTTGGTCCAATTCAATTCGTTATGGAAGCCGCTGCTATTTTAGCTGCTGGTTTAGAAGATTGGGTTGATTTCGGTGTTATCTGTGCTTTGTTATTATTAAATGCTTTCGTTGGTTTCATTCAAGAATACCAAGCTGGTTCTATTGTCGATGAATTAAAGAAAACATTAGCTAACACTGCTTTCGTTATTAGAAATGGTTCTTTAGTCGAAGTTGCTGCTAACGAAATTGTTCCAGGTGATATCTTACAATTAGAGGATGGTACTGTTATTCCAGCCGATGGTAGAATTGTTTCTGAAGACTGTTTATTACAAGTCGATCAATCTGCCATTACTGGTGAATCTTTAGCTGTTGACAAGAGAAACGGTGACTCCACCTACTCTTCATCCACTGTTAAAACCGGTGAAGCTTTCATGATTGTTACTGCTACCGGTGATAACACTTTCGTTGGTAGAGCTGCTGCTTTAGTCAACAAAGCTGGTGCTGGTACCGGTCACTTCACTGAAGTTTTAAATGGTATTGGTACTATCTTATTAGTCTTAGTTATTGTTACCTTATTAGTTGTCTGGACTGCTTGTCTTTACCGTACTGTTAAGATTGTTCCAATTTTAAGATACACTTTAGCTATTACCATTGTTGGTGTTCCAGTTGGTTTACCAGCTGTCGTTACCACCACCATGGCTGTCGGTGCTGCTTACTTAGCTAAGAAGCAAGCTATTGTTCAAAAATTATCTGCTATTGAATCTTTAGCTGGTGTTGAAATCTTATGTTCTGATAAAACTGGTACTTTAACCAAGAACAAGTTGTCTTTACATGAACCATATACTGTTGAAGGTGTTGAAGCAGATGATTTAATGTTAACTGCTTGTTTAGCTGCCTCAAGAAAGAAGAAGGGTTTAGATGCTATCGATAAAGCTTTCTTAAAGTCTTTAATCAGCTATCCAAGGGCTAAAGCTGCTTTAACTAAATACAAAGTCATTGAATTCCAACCTTTCGATCCTGTCTCTAAAAAAGTTACTGCTGTTGTTGAGTCACCAGAAGGTGAAAGAATTATTTGTGTTAAAGGTGCTCCATTATTCGTCTTAAAGACTGTTGAAGATGATCACCCAATTCCAGAAGATATCCACGAAAACTACCAAAATACTGTTGCTGAATTTGCTTCCAGAGGTTTCAGATCCTTAGGTGTTGCTAGAAAGAGAGGCGAAGGTCACTGGGAAATCTTAGGTATTATGCCATGTATGGATCCACCAAGAGATGATACTGCTGCCACTGTTAACGAAGCTAGAAGATTAGGTTTAAGGGTTAAGATGTTAACTGGTGATGCCGTTGGTATTGCTAAGGAAACTTGTCGTCAATTAGGTTTAGGTACTAACATTTATGATGCTGACAGATTAGGTTTATCTGGTGGTGGTGATATGGCTGGTTCTGAAATTGCTGATTTCGTTGAAAATGCTGATGGTTTCGCTGAAGTTTTCCCACAACATAAATATAATGCTGTTGAAATCTTACAACAAAGAGGTTACTTAGTTGCTATGACTGGTGATGGTGTTAACGATGCTCCATCATTAAAGAAAGCTGATACCGGTATTGCTGTCGAAGGTGCCACCGATGCTGCTCGTTCTGCTGCTGATATTGTTTTCTTAGCTCCTGGTTTATCTGCTATTATTGATGCCTTAAAGACTTCTAGACAAATTTTCCACAGAATGTACTCTTATGTTGTTTACCGTATCGCTTTGTCTTTGCACTTGGAAATCTTCTTAGGTTTATGGATTGCTATTTTAAACAGATCATTAGACATTAACTTAATTGTCTTCATTGCTATTTTCGCTGATGTTGCTACTTTAGCCATTGCTTATGATAACGCTCCATATGATCCAAAACCAGTTAAATGGAACACTCCAAGATTATGGGGTATGTCTATTATCTTAGGTATTATTTTAGCTGTTGGTACCTGGATCACCTTAACCACTATGTTCATGAGCAAAGGTGGTATTGTTCAAAACTTCGGTGGTATTGATGGTATTTTATTCTTACAAATTTCCTTAACTGAAAACTGGTTAATTTTCGTTACCAGAGCTCAAGGTCCATTCTGGAGTTCAATTCCATCTTGGCAATTATCTGGTGCTGTCTTAATCGTCGATATCATTGCTACTTGTTTCACCTTATTCGGCTGGTGGTCACAAAACTGGACTGATATCGTTACCGTTGTTAGAACTTATATTTTCTCATTCGGTGTTTTCTGTGTTATGGGTGGTACTTACTACTTGATGTCCACTTCAGAAGCTTTCGATAACTTCTGTAACGGTAGATCAAGTAAACCAGAACAAGACAGAAGATCATTTGAAGATTTCTTAGTCTCCATGCAAAGAGTCTCTACTCAACACGAAAAATCTACTTAAGTTGACCTTCGGTGAACTTTGAATGGAATTTCATAAATTATTATTTTTTAATAATCATCTCATTATAGAACAGTTCTAGCAATTGTATCTGACAAATTTTAGTCTTCATTCGTTTATTGGCTTATACAATTTTTTTCCCACCTTTTTTTTATTTTTTTGATTCCCATTTCCCGTCATTTTTAGTTTCTAATTTTTAATATTTCGTATTATAGTATAATAATAGATAATAATATTTAATTTGTTTTGTAGTAATATGGCAGATGGAGAATGATTGCCGAAGAATGACATTACTTCTCGGTTTTAGAAGCACATTAAGATGTTGGGGTATAGTATCGTAAAATGTAACCCAGATTTTCAGCCCAACTTCAGCAAGTTAATGTAGTGTACTTTGTGCCTGTAAATAATAAATTCAAAATGCTAGAGTAAAAGAGAGGGATTGCGTCAATTATAATTGTTCAGTGATAGTGCCAGGCAAGTTGAAATATAGGAAAAGATATGATTGTCTGGTTATTCGGTATTAAGCGGATAGAACATGATTTGGCATTTATAAATCTCTAGCGCAAGTTTCGGAAGTCGCAACTTTGCTAATACAAAGCCAAGTAACACTTGCAATTATTACATTGAAGTTGTCTAGCTATAGCCTTATGATAGAGGTGTATTGTATCTTTTGATAATAGCAGGTAGACAATGTAGGAATTTTTTAAGCTTCCGCTCTGAAAAATGCCGGGCGCTACCACTCTACAATATCGTAGAATAATTACTACAGTTGCCCTTGATTTAATTTTTATATCAACATTACAACTATATGTCTTTATACACTTATGCTAAGGGTATTATTATATTATTAAGTATCGTCCTTTGTTTAAACCATATACTCTTATAACTCTTCTGAGGCGCCAGTGCTCATTGTAAACTTCTGAGAACTTCTGAGGAATTTGTTTCAGCAATTGCAGCATCCGGAATACCTTCAGGCTGTTCTGCTTACACTTTCTCCGCAATATTTTTACCCATAGATACATCGATTGCTCTATAAAGTGATCCACTAAGTACACCACTCTATTTATTCTTGTAAAACTACTATTGATCTCTTTTGAATTGCCTGAGTTTAGCTATAGTTTAACCCTTGCTAGCTCGCGCCAACCTTGTATTCTTGCGAAGAAAGACATATTCGGACGCCTCTTTCCTAAAGGATGGTCTATTCGGAAAGAGATAGAAGTTTTTCTTAGATAGTTTGTAAGTTATATTAACAAATATTACATATGTGCTGACTCCTAGGATTTAATTCATTTGTGGTTACGTGCCCTGCTCAATTTCTTTTACAAATTTTCAACACAGAACAAAAATCTTAGTGAGAGAAAGAACCAGATCAATTTTTACTGAGATCTACTCTTCGTTACTTAGCTAATTAAAAAAAATACCATTTGCTTGTTATACGTAAATTAATATCCTTATTGAAGATAAAAAAGTATTTGTCTTTCACTACTTTCAAAACCTTTATCCTTCGCCTCTGTAACTTTTGCATAATTATTTAGAAGAAACTACAATTCTCCTGTGTACATTAAGTTTCATTTTTTTATCATTCCCATTTTGTTTTATATATAACGATATTTATTTGGTTTTTTATTCTTTTGTCATTCAATAGTGTCACATATTACCTATCAGTGAAACATTTTCAAAATCATAAAAAAATTTTCCCATTTTGTATTTTAGTATAACTTGCATCTGTTCCATTTCAATCCATAATAAGAGATATTAACTAATGGCAGCCAATTTACAATCACGTTCAGCTTCAATTTCGACACCTGTTGATGGTACTCCTCTGATGAAGCCAACCGGTGTTTCATCTGCTATTGGTGCGACGACGACATCACTAAGGTCAGCCTCGATTGGGTCGAGTTTTTTCCATAAGGATACTTCGAACTTTTTCAATCCAAATGATGCTGCAAACACGTCTTCGAGCTCGATGGATGATGATATAGTTAGGGAAGCAGATGCTTCTGTTCCAACCGCCAATGCGTCAAGCGATTTGGATATTGTTGGGGCTTTGGGTAATCTTGATTTGGACGACGACTTCGAATTGCCCAAGGGAAATAAAGCAGCAAATAAGAGTGATACAATTATTGCTGAGCCAGAAACCAAGCCAGAGCCTACAAGCACGCCATTCCAACAGCATATGTTGTATGGCGAAAATTATCAGCAATTTTATCCTTATATCCCACAGCATCAAGGTTCTTTAACACCTAATCCTTCAATAGGTGCGTTTGGGCCGTCAGCGTTTCGCCATGTTAATACTCCTTCAAACACTTGGAGCAATAATTTCATTCCATCTTCTGCACCACCTTTTGCTTATGGTAATAATTCAATTTCAAATGATTTAACATTGTCTATCAAACCATTTGAATTAACAGACGAGAATAAGGCTAAGGAGAATGGAGATGGTATGCCAAATTTGCACTTGCCATTCTCTACCCCTCCACCACCATTAACTTTTGGTGGCATTTTAGATTCTCAAGCTCAATTTGGTATCCCATCATATGGTGTTCCAGATGGTCATAATAAGGCCGAAGGCAGTTCATCAGAAAGCGAAGTTGAAAGTTCTACCCACACTAATACAAACACACCAGGTCAACAAACCTTTTCATCAAGATCGTTTTCAATCAATGGTACACCATCTTCTGCAATTGAGTTTCAGCCTCTTGGTGTACCAGACCCCAAAGCTAACATGGGTGCCGTACCTGGTCAAGACTTGATGAAGGGCAAACTTTTAAATGATAACTTATCCATGCCATTACCAAATATGATTCCTCCTCAATTGGGTCCAACAATGTGGAACCAACACCCTATTTTGAGTCCTCAAATTCACCCAAATATGAGAAATTCATTGATGGATAATAGAACTCAACCACAACAAAACCAATTTAACATACAAGGCTCAAATCGTTACAATAACAGTAACAACAATAGTAACAACAATAATCGCCATCGTAACTATGGTAATGATGCTATGAATATTCATCGCAAAATGCATAATAATAACAGAAGAAAAGGTGATGACGCTTCAAAGTATGCCAACGCCAAGTTAGAAGATTTTACTGGTGAAATCTATTCGTTATGTAAAGACCAACATGGATGTCGTTTTTTGCAGCGCCAATTGGATTTAGGTCGTGAAGTCGCAGAAGGTAAAAATGATGCAAATGTTTTGACTAATGATATTGCTGCAACAATGATTTTCAATGAAATTTACTTAAAAATTATTGAATTGATGACCGACCCATTTGGAAACTATTTGATCCAAAAATTGTTTGAAAATGTCTCAACCGACCAAAGAGTTATATTAGTCAAGAATGCAGCTCCTGAATTTATTAGAATTGCTTTAGATCCTCATGGAACAAGAGCTCTACAAAAATTGGTTGAGTGTATTTCTACCGAGGAAGAGTCTAAGTTGATTATTGAAGCATTATCCCCTCATATTGTTTCGTTATCAAGAGATTTAAATGGTAATCACGTTGTTCAAAAATGTTTACAAAAGTTAAAACCAGAAGAACACCAATTTATTTTTGAGACCGCCTCTTTACATTGCAATGAAATTGCAACTCATAGACATGGCTGTTGTGTTTTACAAAGATGTTTAGATCACGGTAATGCTGAACAGCGTAAACAGTTATCCTTAAAAGTGGCGGAGAATGCTACTAATCTTTCATTAGATCCATTTGGTAATTATGTGGTTCAATACGTTTTATCAAGAGGCGATGTGGAATCAATTAGAATTATCTTAGATCATATTAAATCCAATGTGATCTCTTTATCATTACACAAGTTTGGTTCAAACGTCATCGAAAAATCTTTAAGAATTAATAAACTAACCGATTCATTGATTGAAGTTTTATTATTAAACAAAGATAGATTTTCTGACATGTTGAATGACGCCTTCGGTAACTATGTTTTGCAAACCAGCTTAGATGTGGCCAATCACAATGATTTAATGAAATTATCTCAAGCTTTACAACCTTTGTTAGCAAATATCAAAAACACTCCGCACGGAAGAAGAATCATGACTAAAATCCAATGCATTTTATAGCCAAATAATTTTTCTTTCTGTTCTTGTCCATTAGAAGATTTTAATTGAAAAAAATTTTTTTATTGTTTTTTTGTTACTTGTTGCAGTTTTACTTTTTCAATGGTTATTTGCTAGAAAGAAAGAAAAAAAAATCTTCTAAATAAAGTTAAAGTTGTATTTTAGACTGTACATTAATTTATGAATTTACCATTTCTTTAATTTTCTATATATGCATACCTTTATATGTGTATAATTTGTATATAATTTATTAATTATCTAGCTTGTACTAGTAACTTGCCTTGGGAGTTGTTAACAATCAGAGCTCACGTGAACTCTTTTCTTCTATCGATTAACCAAAATGGCTTAAGATTCCGTTACAAAAAATGGAATATTATAATCTAATTAGACTTTAACATATCTACTTCCAAAATAATAGTCTAATTTGCTACTTATTAGCAGCCCAAACTTAAAAATGGGCAGAATATCTGAAAACGAAGCAAAGAATAATTCAAGTTCCTGGAAAGCATTAGAGCCACCCGTACACAAAGGAGCCGCTTATTCAGCTAGTAGTCAACCAAAACAAGCTATAAAGAAACGAAAATATAGCAGAGCAGGTTGCAAAGAATGCAAAAGACGAAAAATGAAATGCGATGAGGGTAAACCCTTTTGTTATAATTGCTCAAGATTAAACAAGGCATGTGTGTACGAAGTTAAACGAAAGTTTCGATTTGAAAACGTACATAATAATCTAAAAAGTGACATTCCATTGCAAGTTGCAAATAACGACAGTAGAAAGGCCGTCAACAGCAATAGCAAGAATAGTTTTAACGGTATATCAATGAAGTTTTATAATCCAACGGGTAATAATGAGTTTGACAAGAGTCCAATTGATCATAAGCCAAATGTAAGTGATATACGGTTTGAATCGGTGTCAACGATTAGTGGTCCACCAGATCATGGACAATCCATGAATGAATTCTATTCAAATCACCTAAATTTGCAAACATCATCTTCTATGCCATTCCCATCTATGTCATATCCATTACCTAATGAAAGGATTACTGCATATTCAACAAATGATTTATCTTCAAGTAATAGTCCTTCGTACAAAAATACAAAATCCAATATTTTAGATACAACTAACCGCTTAATGACACCTAAAGCATTAAATTCATCAGATATTAAAGAAATTAGAAACTTATTTGACGAAGCCAGCTTACTAGTTAATGATATTAATGATTTAATATCATTAGACTGGACAGCCCAGAATCATAGCCTTTTCCAAGAATCAATGTATAACACTCAAGATTCTAGTCCAATGGTACCTAATAACAAACACTCTTCTGAAAGTACAACAGAACTGAGTTCAGAAACTTATGAGAAACATAACTTTCAAATTGAAGAATTTACCGATATGTTAATCAACAACAATGATGATTCATCTCCAGCTAATGTCCAAACTCCACAAACTTCCATTAGAGATGACGAGAAGATATCAAATACCGATTTAATTAATGAAACTTTAAAGCATCATCACTTATCCGATCCTCATATTTCGTATCTAAGTACATTAGTTAATACTGAATTATCATATCACTTATTCCCTTTTGCGTCATCGATTAACTCAAATGAAGTAGTAAAGATGTTATTGAAATATCTGAGAAATTGTCCTTATCTATTAACATCGTTATTAGCAATTTCTGCAACATTTCAATATAATAAAACTAGTAAAAGTGTTCATGATTTATCAAGACAAAAATACATTTCTGCATGTTTGAAATCTTTGAGTGGTGCGTTTTCCACAAATGGAAACTTAAGCAATAACTTAGCTAAAGATATTGAAAGATTTTTATTAACCGTTCTTGTATTGACTTCAAACTTTACTGCTACTTCTTACATCGGTCAAGACAATATTTTAAATTCTTGGAAAACACACTTAAGAGGGGCAAAAGATTTGTTAACTAATTATTCCAAGTTAACCAAAACTCAAAATATTAACCATGAGTCAGCTGGATTGGCGTTGGCTAAGACTTGGTTTTTTGCGATCGAAACAGTAGCAAGTATATATTCTCCTTTAGGCGGTACCTTAACTAACGTGAAGAATAATAAAGAAGCATCTGACTCATTAAGTACAGATACTGAAGAAGACGGAAATAGTAGCAGTAACCAAATTTTTGCTGACACTGGATATTTTGATAAAGACTTGAATCCATATTACCATGAGGCATTGGCAGCATCAGGGCTTTTAATTTCTAATTCAACTCTGACAGATTTCAATTTATATATTGGCTTCAGTATGGATGTGGTATATTTAGTTCAAGAGTTTATTAAAGCTTTAGATTCGTTACGATCAAATGATAATTTGCAAATATCTTCTGGTAAGATTGCAAAGTTAATGGGGTTAATGCATAAGGCTAAACAGACCGAAATTGTCCCAAAAGTCTCCAAGACTTCGTTTATTATACCTAAGAGTAGTCCAATGCATCCCGACTTTCCTAATAAAAGAATTATATTACCTTCCTCCGCATATGGTAAACGTATCAGATCAAATAACGAGATAGTCTACTATTCGTGGTTTGATATTTCGGAGCAACTCCACGTTGATCTGCTATACTTAAAACTATTAGTGACAAAAGGATTACTTCACCTCCCATCATCACATCCATTAATTAAAGAATTATTGAATAGGATTATGAATTATATGTTCTTTATAGAGCCCAAAAGTTCTTTGGATTACGAAAAAGATAAAGAGAAGATTCTAATAGAAACTGAGAATTTTTATCTATCGAAAGACTTATTTGACAATAGATGTATAATGATTCAATCCCCCTTTAGACTATGCTCACGTCTAGTTGATGAAGAGTTGGATTTCGAAAAATTAGAACTCTTCTTTCTAGGTTTAGCCAAATTAGGTAACGGAAGTTCGTTATCTGCATTAGATACATTACATAGATACAGAGAAAAATCAAGGAAGAAAAAATTAGGGTTAAAGGACGAATCAGTAAGATTTGAAATAGAGGATGGTATTGATGAAGATGAAGTCATACCATTTGCTTGATACTAGGTGCAACCTTTTGCCTATTTTGAAGTTTAGCCAATTATCCAATTCTTCCAAGGAAAAATATTTTTAGTATAAGATATACCTTTCCATAAATAAATAGCTAGCATATTTGGGATAAGACTATGTAGTCAACTGTATAAAGACAAAACGCATACTCTGAAATATTATAGGACGTCGTTTAGCTATTAAAAATGCATGCGAGTTGCATTTGGTGCTGGTACGAAATCGGTTGTTTTTCAGCAAGGCAGTTTTTGTAAACAAATAGATTCATTCTGTTTTTCTTCCTTTCCACTTCTTCAGTTGTTTACTCAAGATGTCATCTGAAGCTGATTCAAACACTCCGTTGCTTAAGGGTAAAGTCTCTCAACAAGAAGAACAAAATGATACGCCAGATACACCGAAAAAATTAGTTCTACAGGGTTACTTACCAAAGGACGAAATTGAATATGAGTTTGGAGGTCCATTAGGAGCATTTGGTATGATGACAGGATTCCCGCTTTTAATGTGGTATATGTGGATTAGTGCTGAATTCTATAATGGTTATCCAGCTTGGCCCACAGATGATCAAACTTGGAAGGAATTCATAGTTGAAGACTTGGTTGGAAATTTTATAAAGCATGGATTACCTTCATTTAAAACATGGTTTATATTTACCTTATTTATAGTCGTTCAAGCCTTTTTCTATTTGACATTACCAGGTATTTGGACCAAGGGCCAACCATTAACTCATTTGAATAATAAGCAATTGCCTTACTATTGTAATGCGATTTGGTCATTCTATACCTCCGTTGTTACTGCCCTTGTTTTACATTTCACCGGTTTATTTAAACTTAATTATATATTAGATAACTTTGGAGAATTCATGACTTCGGCAATTGTTTATGGTATCGTATTATCTATTATCTTATATTTGGTATGTGTTTATGTGACTGGCGATTATCATCGTATGACTGGTAATCCATTATACGATATGTTTATGGGAGCTCCATTAAATCCTAGAATTGGTAAATATTTAGATCTCAAAATGTTCTTCGAGGTTAGAATTCCTTGGTTTATTTTATTCTTCTTATCATTAGCATTGGTATTAAGACAATATGAGAAATTTGGATATGTTTCACCACAAGCAGCATTTGTATTACTTGCTCACTGGTTATACGCCAACGCATGTGCTAAAGGTGAAGAGTTAATTGTTCCAACTTGGGATATGGCTTATGAGAAATTTGGTTTCATGTTACTTTTCTGGAATATTGCCGGTGTTCCATTCACCTATTGTCATTGTACTTTATATTTAGCTTATCATGATCCTAAAGAATATCAATGGTCAACTGCTTATAATACTACTTTATTTATTGTCTTGTTGATTGCTTATTATTTCTTTGATACTGGTAACCGTCAAAAGAACTCATTCAGAAGACAAATGGCTGGTATGACTTCAATTCGTAAAACTTTCCCATATTTACCATATTCTGACCTAGTTAATCCAAAATACATTAAATGTGAAAACGGTTCTTTTTTATTAACTGATGGTTGGTATGTCTATGCTAGAAAGATGCACTACACTGCGGACTATGTTCAAGCTTTAACTTGGGGTTTAATGTGTGGCTTTGGATCACCATTTCCGTGGTTTTTCCCTGTCTTCTTTTTTATTGTTTTAGTCCACAGGGCCTATAGGGATATGAGAAAGTGTTCGAAAAAATATGGTAAAGACTGGGATAGATATTTGAAAGTTTGTCCCTACTTATTCATTCCGTACATCTGGTAAACAATTTGCCGTCTAGTCTTGCTGTTAATACTCAGATTGTGGTAAAGAACAGATTCCGTTCTTTTAAACGACTCAATATACATTCTAGACTTAAAAGTACAAATGATATTAAAAATATAGTCATAAAATGCTGATTTTAGATTCTTCTATTTGTAACTAAAAATTTACTTAAATAGTAATAAAATACCCATGAATTAAAATTATTAATCTTGTTCTGCAATAGCAACTAACCTTTCATCTATTTCATCGGGACTCAATATCCTGAAGCCTTCTTCAGTACTGACACCAATTTCAATATCATTTTTTCTAAACTCAGTTCCTAATACAGAGCTCAACCCATTAATGGCAAATTCAACAGTCTGCTTCCAATCACCTTGAACGTGGTCTATCTTTTTAAATTTCTTTTCCAAGTAAGTAGTAGCTTCTTGTTGTTTTGGGCCTGTTGCAACAGCTTTATAACTGGTAAAGTAACCAGCAGGATCACACTTAAAAATCTTTGGGCCCTTATTTTCGTCATCACACTCAACCTGACAAAAAGTTATTGCCACACCTAATGGTCTCATATATGCTCTTTGGGTATATATTTGAGATAAGTTTGCCATTCTTTTCGCTAAACTTTCAACAGGCATTTCATAACCATATTTATAACGAAATTCCGCAGCTTCAGATCTGGCTCTTAAAGCTTGAGCTCTTGCATCGGCAATTGATCCTGTTGCTACCATACCAATTGATGGTGTAATCTTGAAAATGTAAGAAACAGTACTTGGGTCCAATAATTTGTCAGGAATCTTCTTTTGAGAAATCAAAACTGCTGAGTCTTTACCTGTAACTGCAAGCGATGTAATATTTGCAGAATTGATCGCTTTAAAAGCATACTCTACTTGATATAATCTACCTTCTGGTGAAAAAATAGTAATATGTCTATCGAAGCCGGCGGAACCTGAAAAAGAGTGTATTAGTAAATTGTATTGGTGCAGTTATACTTCAACAATATAATACTTACTTGACATATTGTAATATCTTATATATGCAACAATAAAACTAATAAAACTTGTATGAAGATAAACTGTCATTCAATGTATGGATAGCATTTGAGTGGCAATATAGATTTAACAAGAGGATGTCGCGACAAGTGGGGACATTCTAGAAATATAAAAATGTCGTACCAATACTTTAGTAAGAAAAAAAATCTAAATAATCATACCTAGACTAATACTACTAAGATATTTAAGTAGAATAATAATAGAAAGGAGGCTAAGTAGGAGTTACCATGGCTATTCCTATCAGCGAGACTGATACTTTCATAACTGATAGTAAAACTCAAAAAAATATACCCAAATATTATCCCAACTCGCTGGAGAAATCAATCAATGTTTCTTACCATTACAACCCACAAGTTAGTCAGTACCACTATGGGCCGCATCATCCTATGAAACCTTTTAGGTTAATTTTGACAGACCATCTCGTTATATCGTATAAATTATATGAACTAATGGATTTGTACACTCCAAGGCGGGCAACACGAGAAGAGTTATTGCAGTTCCATTCAGAAGATTATATAGACTTCTTGCAGAATGTAACGCCAGAAAAGACAAGCAAACTAACGGATCAAACATTAGCACAGTTTAATATTGGGGATGACTGCCCAGTTTTTGATGGGATGTATGACTACTCGTCAATCTATGCTGGAGCTTCGTTGGATGCATCGAGGAAATTAATAAGTGGGATGTCAGATATAGCTATAAATTGGTCAGGGGGGCTACATCACGCTAAGAAGTTTGAGCCAAGTGGTTTCTGCTATGTTAATGATATCGTTTTAAGTATAATTAATTTGCTAAGAGTTCACCCGAGGATAATGTATATTGATATTGATTTGCATCATGGAGATGGTGTACAAGAAGCATTTTATACAACTGATAGAGTCATGACAGTTTCATTCCATAAATACAACGGTGAGTTCTTCCCTGGCACTGGATCCGTTGACGAAACAGGAATAGGCAAGGGAAAAAATTACGCAGTAAATATACCATTAAGAGATGGTATTGATGATGATTCTTATATAAGATTGTTCAAGCTGATCATGGAACCATTGATCACAAAATTCCAACCAACTTGTATTGTCCAGCAATGCGGTGCTGATTCTTTAGGATATGATAGATTAGGATGTTTCAATTTAAATATTAAAGCTCACGGCGAATGTGTTAGTTTTATCAAGTCATTTGGTATTCCGATGCTTGTGGTAGGAGGTGGTGGCTACACTCCAAGGAATGTATCTAGATTATGGTGTTATGAAACCTCAGTGCTAAATGATATAACTTTGGACCCTAAAATACCAAATTACCTACCCACTTATGACTGGTTCGGTCCTGATTACTCATTGCATCCGCAACTAGAAGGTAGAATAGACAATAAAAATTCCAAAAAGTATTTAGAAAGCGTTAAACAAGAAATTTTGGAACAGTTGAGATACCTTAATCATGCGCCATCCGTTCAGATGCAAGAAATTCCTCCAGATTTAACTGGCTTAACTGAAGAAGAGGAAGAGATCATAAGAGAATTGAATGATGAAAACGATGCGACTAGGGAATTGAATGATATCAAAGATGAAGCTAGAGATAACGAAATGATAGATTAGTGTATAATAATTTATGTAAAATATATAATTAAGTTAACATTTAAGTTTACTCGAGTGCGATTTTTTCTCTAGCGCTTTATCCAGTAAGTTTGATACAGCCTTTCATTAATAACTATTACTAAAATTTTGGACGCCATCGTTAAGTATAGAGATATAATAGTTGTCAAATATCCAATGTATAATATTGTTATAAGACATTTATAGCATAATTAAACAACCAATTTTGTAATAAATAGCGTTTTAGTATCAAATGGATGTATCAACATTATCGATAGATCATGATCCAATAAAAAATAGGAAAATAATTAATAAAAAATATAGAACAGTCAAGAAAATTGGCCAAGGACAATTCGGAAAAGTACTCTTAGCGGAGAATAAAGCGCAGGATAATAAGTATGTGGCGATTAAAACGATAAATAGAATAGATAAAACTAGGTTAATCACTAAAACATATTTGAACCATGCGACTAAGATTAAGAGAGAAATACAAATTATGAAGGAATGCAATCACCCCAATGTGGTCAAGTTATATCAAGTGATTGATGATTTAAAATATGATAAAATATTGTTGATCTTAGAATATTGTAAATTTGGAGAGATCAATTGGAAGACATACAACCATTACTATGCCAAGTATTATAAAAAGAATGGACTAACTATAAATAAGATATTACGAGACGTTGTAAACGGACTAGAGTATTTGCATGATTTTAAAAAGATAATTCATAGGGATTTAAAGCCGTCGAACTTATTAATTAATCACGATAACACAATTAAGATATCAGATTTTGGTGTAAGTTTAATATTGGAAAACAATGCCAATGACGACAAGGAGTTAGGCAAAGCAATGGGAACTCCAGCGTTTTTTGCCCCTGAGTTGTGCCAATTTGTCAATAATCGATTATCAATGATCCATGATTTGGATAATAAAATTAAAATCGACGCACGAATCGATCTTTGGTCGTTAGGTGCCATATTGTATTGCTTAATATTTAATGATTTGCCATTTAATGGATTTAATGAATTCGAATTGTTTAAAAAGATAGTCAATGATGAATTGAAATTTCCGAAAATCAAAAATACTTCAAGAACTAATGATGACGATATAAAAGAACTTAAGCATTTAAAGAATTTGATCAAAAGGTTATTAACTAAGGATCCAAATAAAAGAATTACATTACAAGAGATCAAAAATCACGACTTTACTTTATTTGACTTGGATTCAACCGAAAAAGTTCAATTTTTGAGCTTCAACAAGAACATATTTCAACGACAGCAAAAACCAAAGCAGCTAGCGATAGAAACTGTTGGATTGACTTCAAAAATAAAAAAGTTTTTCACAGGCAAGCAGGAGACAAGATCATTACCACCCAAATTACCTTCATTTCCAAAATCGTTGGATCCAAGCAAAATTAATGAATTGGAACCTGTTGATGATCTATTAGATTCCTACTTAGATGATTCTTCTTCATTTGGTAGTGATTTGGAGGATGATATAGATACAACGAATTTGTTGGAATCCTTAAACAAGACTGACAAGCCTGATAAGTTAAAGCCACCGCCTTTAATTTTACAAAATTCAACGGTTTTTGAACAATACAAACCACCACAAGCAAACAATTTCCCCAATTCTGTAGCACTGAATAGTTCACCAAATACACCAACAAACAGCAATATAATTACAATTGGGGCAGGGTCTCCATCGTCATTCAAATCAATTTTTAGTCCCTCCACAAGGTTTTTCGCAAGAAATAAAGGCAACTCTAAGGAAGTAAATGAAAAACCCACAATCAGTTCGCTATCTTCCCCAGAGAAAAAGAAACACAATGGTAATCAAACTTACACTAAATATACAGATTTAGTTGAACCACCACCATTATTTGGAAGTAACATCCCGATCCCGTCTCCTACATCGAACAGCAGTCAAAGTAATGTTGGAAGTAGCTCAAGGAAAAATTCAATAAGCTCTGTCAAGTCAGGAAATGCATTAAGTAGAATCACCAGTTCCAATTCATCATTGAATCTACATGCCTACTTGACCGACGACACGTTATCATTAACGTCTACAAAAAATTTCAATACCCTGAAATTCACCAATGAAAATGATACTGAAAACGAAGACGACGAACAGGAGGACGATGATGACGAAATCAATGAAACCTTAGTAATTAATGAAGATTTAGAGATATCTAAGGGTTATAAATCTATGAGTGCCTATTTGGACAAACTTGATTAACATAGTAGGCTACAAACCATCGTAGTATTATTAATAGACCGCAAATACGCACTATATAATTACAATTCAGACAAAATGCACACTAAATATATAACATTTTGCCTACCATATATAATAACACCTATCATGTATAGTATTAAATTATATCTAGCAAATAAACATGTGTGCTTAGCTACTTACACAACTAAATTAGTCGGCTAGACTATATGTTCTAATTAGGCATTTAGCTTTCCAAGTATTTTTAGTAGCGCAGCGGCAGTGCGCTAACGTGAAATTACTACTTTTAGTGGCTAAGATGAATATCCGAAGACACAAACTATGGATTGATGATAATTAACCTACAAATTAATAAATCCCAATATTGGGTTGCGTATATGCTTATAGTTGATCAATAAAATGAACGCATTAAATGGAACACACAATACCCAAGCGACGTATAAACTTTTGTAGTTTATATCAACACCAAAATTACAACGTACAAATACATAAATATAAATAAACAATTGTTGAACGCAACCCGTTTAAGTACAATTATTGACGGTTCATCTAAGCAACAATATCTCTCAGGAATCTTTAGACTATTGATTTGAAATAATTAGAAGTAATAGAATAATGGTGTGTAAATTCTTTTGCATTAACTGATTTCCTAATTTAACAAAATTCAAAACAATTGTGAACGCGTTCAACTCTAGATAGTATTAGGTAAGAGTGGGAAGACGAAATTATGAATATAATAGATCACCATTAATCAATATATATCTATTAGCATCCTTCGAGGACTAGATATATATCTATATTAAACTCATAGAAAGTAATTATATATATATATATATATATTTATAATTAGTCTTACTTAAAAGGGAATTACGCTTGATTTGATACAAAAAAGTACATACATCGGTTAATCTGCGGTAACAAGGCATTCTTGTATTTCTCCAACAACATACAAACTATAGCAATCAAACCGTTTTATTAGATTATTTATTTTGAATTCATCATATAAAAGATCTTTATCAGAAAAATTTTTACAGACGTCCTATAATAAGGACACAAATTTATTTGTTGTTTCAACGATCGTTAATAATTAGACGCCCACTCAAAGTTAGTTATTAGCCAATTCTTTGTCATATTTATCATAAGAGAAAGAAGGAATTTTGTACTAAAGAGAAGCACTTAAGAAAACAATTTGAAGAAAAATTAGAGTAGTTAAAAGTTAGTATGATTCAGGATGAAGATTTCCAATTTATTAGTAGATACAGCCAGCCGAAAGATATAGACGCCATGTCACCGGCCGGGATAATAAATGAATATAACAAAAGAGACAGGCCGTTGAGTTCATATTTTGACTCGCCATTTTGTTCTAAGTCTGTTAAAGAGCCTGAGGATTTAACTTCATGTTCACCATTACTCAATAGAAAGCCTTTCAAGAGTATTTCTAATTTTGTTTTTCCAAACATGAAGAAGAAGTTGAGCTCATCGACAAAGTCTTTGAGCAGATCAATGACACAGGTGGCTAAATGTTCACAATTTTTTGGCAATAATTACAGCTGTGATAACGATTTCAACAACATTGATCAACAGCCTATTTCAATTTGTAAAAATGATTTAGATCATCTTGAAATTGATAATAACAAAGGTTCCCCAATTCAACAAAAAACTAATAGAAGCATAAGAAGAATTCATTCGATGTATCAAACCACCAAAGAGAAACAAAATTATTTCATGGAAGATAATTCTCATTTAAGTAACACATCCATTCGGACTTTTAAAGTTGTCAATGACTTGTTACCAAGAATTAATGAGGACGAACTAATTAGAATCTTAAAAGGAAATTATAATCACGAGTTTGAAGAGTTTATTATAATAGACTGTAGATTTAACTATGAGTTCGATGGCGGTCATATCGATGGGGCAATTAATATTTCAGGTCAAAAAGAACTAGAAGAAAGATTTTTTACTAACCCTGCCAATCCTGAATTGAAGAAACAATTATTAATTTTTCATTGTGAGTTCAGTAGTTGTAGGGGCCCTAATATGGCTTCTCATTTAAGAAGATGTGATAGAAAGTTAAATAGTCATAATTATCCAAAATTATCATATCCTGATATTGTCATCTTAGCAGGTGGATATAAAAAATTCTTTGATAAATATAAAAACTACTGTAATCCTCTAGGTTATATTGAAATGAATGATATTAAATTTCAAGAAACTTGTGAGTCTGAAATGGATAAAGTTCGTCAAGCAAATAAATTAACGAGGGCCAGGTCTTATAATCATTTTGTTAATGATCGTTCCAAATTAGGAAATCATATTAGATCATATTCTTATACAACATCTCATACTGAAAACTCAAAAATTTTAAAGAGACAGCGGTCAAGCTCAAAGTCTAAGGATCATTCATCAACTGCCTCAGTTTCAAAATTGGAATTTAAATTATCAAGAGCTAAAACTTTTTCATATGATCAATCAATTCATAACTCATCTCCAGTTAATGATTCGCTGATTGACGAAGATTTTCAACCACCGTTTGCATTCTTTAAATCAAATTATAAGAAGTCCCATTCGCTTAATGCTAATAATTTATCGTCTTCATCAATCTCAATAAATTCATCGTCTTCGTCTATTTGTTCAGATTCTGCATTCTCTTCAACTGATTCGTTAACTGATGCCTATTCCTCTCCAGTTGGAGAGTTCAATGAGTATTTTGAATCAAAATCAACGAATTTAACTAATTATTTAAAAACTAATCCAAATAACTCATTCGCATCATTAAATAATAACAATAATAATGCACTATTAAAACCTTCAGTGTTGAATCCAATGTTGAGAAAACCAACTGGCCCAGTTCCTCAACCACCTAATAGATCAATGCCAAATGCTATTAATAACAACAATACTGGTTTTAATAATACTATTATCAACCAATATCCAACTAATTTACCAAGTTCATCATTCAAATTTCCAAGTTCAAATAGCTTAAAACTAAAAAGTTCTCGTCATAGTCTAAATAGAATTAATACTTCTTCTAGATCATGTTTTTCTACTCCTCTAGTACATTCTTCATCAATTGTAAGTTCACCATTATCAACAACAACACTTGTTTCTACTGTTGATTCAAAAATCTCGAACAATACATCTTCCATAATTGATCCAATTAATGATACTCCAGTTGATTTTACAGTTCCATTCACTACAAGATCACATAATAGACATATTAATCATTCAAGAAAGAGATCAGGATCATTATTATCCTCCGCTGGTGGGGGACTTCATAATTTTGTTTCATTGGATATTGATGAAATTGATGAAGAAAAAGTTGAGGATGATGATAACGAAGATACGTTGGCAGAAATTAAGCTATCAAAATATATGGAAAATAATCCTTTCAAATAAATATAGTTATTCTTAGTTCTATATAGCATTTTCATTTTTTGCATCGAAAAAATTTGTTACACTATCAAGAGAGCGATCAACGTCAACCTGTAGATTACAAAACAAGGAAGTATTTTACATCAACTAAATATTATAAATATATTTTTTAGTCATTTATATATTTTGTAGCTTAAACATAAATTTCGTAACTTAAAAGTATATACCACTTAGAGAGAATAAATGAAGATTAACATTCATTAAATTTTAGCTTTATCACTAATTAATTTGATTGCGGCATTGTTTATAGCAATGGTGTTTCTTTCAACAACGTGAGCTTGGAAAACAACAATTTCACCATGTTTCCAAGCATGAACTCTTAAAGTTTCACCAGGGAATACAATACCAGTAAACCTAGCTTTAATTTCACCAAATGGACCAAATTTATCTAATAAAACTTTTGCAGATAAACCATAGGTACACATACCATGTAAAATTGGCTTATCGAACTTTGCACCTCTGGCAAAATTTGGATCAATATGTAACGGATTCCTATCACCAGTTAACCTATATAATGCAGCTTGATCTTCAGAAACCTTAATATCCTTAGTAAAATCTGGTTCTGATTTTGGTGCTAAAAATTGATCAGTTGCAAAGGATCTTCTTTCCCCATACTTTTTGGTATCACCTTCACACTTTCTAATGAAAAATGTTGCTTCATTAGAGAATAGAGTTTCACCTGTATTAACATCAACCGATTTTGATCCATGAACAACAATTGTATTGGTGCCCTTTTGAGTAATTTCTAATGCTTCGAAACTTGTTTTAATACTTGCTTCAGTTGGTACTGGGAACTTTTCAATCTTAATATAGTGTTCACCATGTAATAAGAACATTGGATTGAAATTTCTTAATAATTTTGCAAATGTGTATTGTGATTTACCAGAATTGAAAGTTGGCAAATGACCAAAAGTTGGAACAACTTGGAAATCACTATCATTTTCATAGACGTATTTTAATTCCTTTGAAGTGGCACCAACAGCAATGTTATATAAGATAACTTCTTTATCGCCATATGTGAAGACAGGATCTTCTTCTTCATCTTCTTCTTCATCTTCTTCTTCATCTTCTTCTTCATCTTCGTCATCATCACCTTCAACAGAACTTAAAATAGCCATCGAAGATTCAGTGGTACTCCTTGGATTAAATGATTGGCTAAAATCAGTAATATCAGCAATAGTATCTCTAACAAATTCAGGTGTAACATCGTCGTCTTTTGAAACCGATCCTTTAGCCCTTTGCCATCTGGTATTACCAATCCAACCACCACCAGCTTCAAATAATTCACCTGTAACTGGAACCTCATCAGAAGCTAAATAAACTAATAATGGAGCTACTTGATCTGGGTGATAGATATTTTTATCTTCTTCTCTGAAAATAGTTAAAGTCATAGCGGTTTCAGCATGAGGAGCAACGACATTAACTTTAATGTTTGATCTTGCACCTTCAATCGCAATTGTTCTAGAGAAACCTAAAACAGCTGCTTTAGCAGTAGCATAGTTAGCTTGGCCGAAGTTACCATAAATACCTGAAGTAGAAGTGATATTAATAACTCTACCATACTTCTTTTCTAAGAAATATGGCCATGCGAACCTGGTTAAGTTAAAAGTACCATTTAAATGGACCTTTTGAACCTGATACCATTCAGCATCAGTCATTTTAATGAAGGATTTGTCCCTTAAAACACCGGCATTATTGACCAAAATATCAATAGTACCGTATTTGTTAATAACATTGTCAATAATAGCTTGAGCTTCGGAGCCAACATCATGTTTATCACCGTGCGCTTCACCACCAGCCTTGATAATTTCATCAACAACCTTCGAAGGATCCTTGAAATCGTTAACGACAACTTTAGCACCGTATTTTGCGAACCATAATGCATAATCTCTACCTAAACCAGCACCAGCACCGGTTATCAATACAACCTTGCCCTTTAAGGAAATTGAAGGAGCACCAGACAAGTCATTTGGTGGTAATTTTCTAGCTGCTTGGTTCAAAGATAAGTAGTCATTTAACATAGATGGATGTTGATTTTTTAATAAGGAAGGCTTTTTAGAGTCATCAAAATCTAAAACATCACTAAATCGTTTGGCAACTGCTTCGGCGGTAAAAGTTTCATCAGGCTTAAATAAAACACCACCAGATCTTTCCCATCTAATTTGACCGTAAAAACCAGCGGCAACTTCGAAGATCTGACCATTTATTTCACTTGACTCGTGGGATAAATATAAGACTATTGGTGCAACTTTAGCAGGTGAAAGTTTTTCCAAAACAGGTGGAGGTAAAATGGATTCAGTCATTCTAGATCTTGCTAACGGCGTAATAACATTGGCTTTAATGTTATATTTATCACCCTCCTTAGCTAACGTTTCAGCAAAACCAACTAAACCTAATTTAGCTGCAGAGTAGTTAGCTTGTCCGAAATTACCATACAACCCAGCTGGAGAAGCAGTGTTGATGATTCTACCATATGATTGTTTTCTGAAGTACGGCCAGGCAGCCTGTGTTGCTTTGTAAGCACCATTGACATGCACATCAATAACCAATTGGAAGTCCTTTTCTGACATCTTCTTAAATTGTGCATCTCTCAAAATACCCGCATTATTAATCAAAACATGTACTGTGCCAAAGTTCTTCACAGCTGTCTCAATAATTTTATCACCATCCAACACATTGTTGTAGTCAGCCACAGCAATCCCCCCCAACGCTCTAATTTCTTCAACAACAACATCTGCCGCTTTGCTATCTCCTCCTTGTCCGCTTAACGAACCTCCCAAATCATTTACAACAACTTTAGCGCCCCTCTTAGCGTATTCCAAACAGTAATATTTTCCTAATCCACCGCCTGCTCCTGTTACAACAACAACTTTATCCTTAAATGATAATTCCGACATTATGTTTAATGCTTAATTGAATCTTTGAGGAATTAGATTGATTCAAAAAAAGGATATATCAATGTTTATATTAAATAATTGGTTGCGGGGTCTTCTTTATTATTGCTTGTGAATAAATTTGGTAGAGTTAAAAAGCAGAGTGAATCCGGGGAATCAAGAGACACTCAACCGAGGTTAATAAACTTTCAAGTCTTTAGTAAATATATAAGTGACTACAATTCGTATAGTATACGCATCGCTACAATCATAATTACAGTTTACTGCAACAATTGCTTACTATTTGATGAATGAACTTGGGCGGTTACAGCATGTACCAGCTTTATTACAACATAATTAATGAATGGCAGCCAATAGTGTTAAGCACAACAACGTATGCATAGTATGGATCAAGTGGATCACCTGACTCCTCACGCTACCATTTCCTTCTAACCTATGTTGTCCCCCCCCCCCTCTCCCATTGGATCCGCGGGTACTAAACTAGGTTAAATGAATCCGAGGAACTAATAAGCATTTGAAAAAACCATTTCCACATCTGAGAAAACTAGTATAATTATCCACGTGAGTGGTCACGTGGATAAGATTTTTGTTGTGCAGTATGGTTTCTAGCAACTTCTAGGGAATTTTATAGCTAAAGCTAGTTAGGGATTAAAAATTAACACATATTATATTGATTGATTGTTTTTCACCCTTATCTATCTCACAGTCATGTCTAGTGGTAGTCAATTGGATGGCGCACCTTCTTCATCTGAAAACCGTCCAACTACAGAAAATGAAAAGGGAATAGACGCATCGACGAATGAATCAAGCTCTAGTTCGCCAAAGAGTAAGCAGGATGAAGACGATTTTGTCTATGTATCTGCGCCTTGGTATAGGTTACTATTCTATGACTTAGTATTATGGGGATTTTCTGTGGTTTTTGATTGTTTTTTTCGAGAAATAAGGCCTAGGGGGGCCTTTAGGTTGCCTAGAACGGGGCCAGTTATTTTTGTCGCTGCTCCCCATGCCAATCAGTTCGTGGACCCGATTATTTTGATGAATCAGGTGAAAAGAGAAAGTCAAAGAAGAATTTCATTCTTGATTGCAGCTAAGTCGTATAGACAAATGTTTATTGGGTTTATGTCAAAATGTCAATTATCAATTCCCGTAGTTAGGGCTCAGGATAATTTGACCAAAGGCACAGGCAAAATATATGTAGACTTTGCAGAAAATCCTTTATTGATCAAGGGTAAGAATACACAATTTACTAAGGAATGTATGGTCAAGGGTTTGATTGCTTTGCCGCAATCATTGGGAGCCTCTGAAATTGCAGAGATTATCTCAGATACTGAACTTATTGTCAGGAAATCCTTCAAGAATAGCGAGCAGATCAAATCTTTGTTAACTAAAGGTACTTATTATAAAAAGGCTGACAAAGTTGATCAGAAAAGAGTTTATCAAATGGTGTTCAAACATTTATCAGACGGCAATTGTATAGGTATTTTTCCTGAGGGTGGATCTCATGATAGAACTGACATGTTACCATTAAAAGCTGGTGTTGCCATTATGGCTTTGGGGGCAATGGATAATGATCTAGACTGCAATGTTAAAATTGTTCCTTGTGGTATGAATTATTTTAATGCACATAAATTTAGGTCAAGAGCTGTTATTGAATTTGGTAATCCAATTGAAATTCCTAAAGAGTTGGTCAAAAAGTACGGTAATCCTGAAACAAACAGGGAATCCGTTAAAGAGTTATTAGATATCATAACGACTGGGTTAAAATCTGTTACTGTTACTTGTGAAGACTATGAAACTCTTATGGTAGTTCAAGCTGCTAGAAGATTGTATGCTGGCAATTTTGCCCAATACTTACCATTACCTTTGGTTGTTGAAATGAATAGAAGATTGGTTTTAGGTTATCAGACCTTTAAAGGTAATGATAAGATTCAAAAAGTTAAGAAGAAGATTTTAAAGTATAATGAACTATTAAAACAATTATATTTGCCTGATCATCATGTTGAAGATTGTGATGAATCGAATAAGTTGAGAGTTTTGCCAGTTTTGATTTTCAGAATTTTCAAGTTATTGTGTTTAATGATGTTAGCATTACCTGGAGCCACTTTATTTTCGCCTGTTTTTATAAGTGCAAAAATGTTCTCAACCAAGAAAGCTAAAATTGCATTAGCAAATTCCACTGTTAAAATCAAAGCTAATGATGTTATTGCAACTTGGAAAATATTAATAGGCATGGGTATTGCTCCCTTAGTTTATAGTTTTTATGCGAGTATTGGTACATGGTACTGTTATAAGTGCGAGCTTTCCAATCTCAAATTGTACTATATTTGGATAATTTTATATTTACTCGGTGTTTTGGTAACTTACTCTGCTTTAATTACTGGTGAACAAGGTATGGATTTATTTAAATCGATAAGACCGTTATATTTATCGCTTACATCTGGTTCATCAGTTAAAGAATTAAAGAAATTTAGAAATGAATTATCAGAAGAAATCACATATTTAGTTAACACATTTGGCCCACAATTGTTTCCAAATGATTTTAACTTATTAGAATTAAAAGATCATTTAAAGATTGTGGATGGTGTTAAGTATATTGATAGTGATGAGGAAGAAGAGTCAAAGACACAGGAGTTAAGAAATAGAAGAATGAAAAAGCGTAAGGCGGCTAAAAAGGCTGCTAAAGAAGGAGCTGCCAGAGAAAAAGCTGCTAGAGAAAAAGCTGTTAGAGAAAAAGCTGCTAGAGAAGGATCAGGTGAAGATCTCACGTATGATTCAACTAGTGGATTATCATTGGATGACAAACATTCATCATCGATCTCAGATGGTATTTCATTAATGAATTCTGATAATTCATTAACTAATATTCCAATGTTTTCTGATTACCAGCTACACATGAATGCCAAAAATCCAGACTTGGCGATCGAGCAACAATCAACTTTTAATTCTACCATTTTAATTTTTGATGATTACAATTTAAAGAACACTGGCCATTTACCAACATTATCAAGAAGTAGTTCAAGTGGTCAAATCGAACTCAATTTTAATAGTAAAACTAATTTCAGTGAAAGATCAAAGTTGAGCGCTAAAATTAAGAATAAAGTTAGAGAAAGTAGAGATAAAGACACTTGAGGAAACTTTTTTCGATTTATTAACTCTTTTTAATGCTTTAATTTTGCATTTTTTATTGCATTTATGGCACAGAACTATATGATTTTTGTTTTGTTCACATCAAATTTTTTTGTCATACTTTTCTTTAACATTTCCTTTGTCCTACATATATCTAAGAATAACTCCCTTTATTTATTTAATATACCATATACTTTGATATTTTTCAATTAACAACCCATTAGTTTAAATTAACTTGTCTTTCATAAAATTCAATAACTTCAGTCGAAGTTGTTGCATTTTCAATTCCTTTGTCATCTCTAATTCTAATAAATCTGGGAAACCTTAATGAAATACCTTTCCCATATTGATGGCGACCCGCCTTATAAATTGGGCTCAAGGATAAATCAGCAGTTAAGACTTCAAATATCATTGTTGGCTCGAACCAAACATCTGGAACTGCATTTGAATTATTAGTATCATATACATAATACGGTTTTGGTGCAGTAATTTCGGTTGGTTTTAACTTGGAATGAATTGAAGCTAAATCTTCATCAGAAAAACCTGTACCAATCTTGCAAGCAGTTTCATATTCACCACTATCTTGATTATATGACGCTAATAAAAATCCCCCATAAGCACCTGTTCTTTTACCTCTGCCTATATAAGCACCGATTACAACTAAATCTAAAGAATCACCAACACCATCTAGATAATCTTTCTTTAATTTCAACCAATTTCTTGATCTCTTTGAGGGCTCATAGTAAGATTCCGGGCCATGTAACATTTTAACCATTAGACCTTCACATGAATCTTTAACCGATTGATCCAAGAATTGTTGCACTTCATCCAAATTTGATATATTCTTGGCAGTTGCAAACTGGAATTTACCATCAATTGGCTCCAAATGTTTATACATTACATCTCTCCTTTCACTTAATGATTTAGCAATTAACGATTGATCATTATAATATAATATATCAAAGGCAAATAAACAAATATGGACTTTAATATCTTTTTCTTCAACATCTTTACGTTTACGAGTTGATAAAATCTGAAATGGCAAAATTTTACCTGCTTCTCTATCCCATGCCACAGCTTCACAATCTAAGATCATAGATGTAGTGGATTGTCCTTCTTGTCTTTTCTTGAACTCTTTAATAATGGAAATTAAATCAGGATATCTTTGTGACATATCCTCTGAATTTCTTGAATAAATTCTAACTTCACCATTTGCTAATAAATGCACTTGTGCTCTTTCACCATCATACTTATATTCACTGGTGAATTCTTGACCTTGAAATCTATCTAATATCTCAGTAACTGATTTAGTTGGTTTTGCCAACATAGGTCTCAATGGTATACCCGGAGTTAATTGACAATGATCTAGTAAATTGAAGATACCAAATTTATAAGCGGTATTGATTATCACTTCGTAATTTGGTACTTGAGAAAATGCTTCACGAATAATTCCTTCAGCTGAAGTTAATTTTTCAGGGTTGATTCTTTTATCAGATTTTTTTAATTCATAATTAACGAAAGCTTGAGCTAAACCTATTAATACAGTCTTTTCTGCTAGACCGATTCTCAATTTGCCCTCTAATGACCTAATTAAATATTTGGCTTCATTGCTTTTTAATTCACAGGCAGTTAGCATTTTATTTATAGTAGAGATCTTTCTTGATTGAGAATCTTTACCTATTGATTTTGCAATTTTAGTTAAGTTATCGAAAACAGTATCAATATCCAATGCAGTAGGCTTAAACATTGTAGGTTGACTAGATCTTGATTTCTGAGCAACTATTCCTAAGTCCCCAACTTCATGATAATCCTTTTTAATCTTAGTTGTAGGTCTACCATAACATTCACTAATTGCTTTAATTAATAAGGTTTCACCTAATCCTAATTCTAAATCAGGTTCATAGTCGGGACCTAATCTATTGATAAACAAATAAACGATTTTAACTAATTTATCAGATGTTGACTGTTCTAATGCTTCTAAGAAGAACTGTGAAACAATGGAAGTGATTTTCAATCTTGATGATTCATTCTCAATTCTTTCAAAAACTTCAGTTAATTTTGAATAAGGAATCTTAGCGGACAATTTTTCATGTTTGTAAACTTGCTGTTCATTTTCAGTCAATTTTATTAATTCGTCAGCTTCCCTTAACTCTTTCGATTTTGATTGACCTTCTTCCTCTTCTTCTTCCATTTCAGCTATTTCGCTAGAATCAGTCTCTTCCTTGGTTTCTACTGTTTCTGGTTCCGACCCATTTTGATCTTCGAGTGATTCAGTTTTCTGTTTCTTTATTATTGGCTCGGCGGCAGGCGGAGTTGTTCGTTTATTATTTGGTTGAATCTCTTTGGATTTGTGTGATTCGCTGGTAATCTTTGCATTATTAATCTTCTTTGTTCCTGAAATTTTAAGTGAACCACTAAAGAATCTTGAAATACTTTGCTGCTTAGGCATCACTCTTTTATTGAATTTAATTGGTACTCCAATGGTAGTAAATATTAATTGTCTGGCTAGAATCCTTAAATGCATAAGCAATAAATTCTAAGCAGACTCTATATACCTTAATTGATGGGAGAAGTAGAATATCATCCATTGAATGGAAAATTAGAAACGCGTTATTAAACTACCATGCGAGTACTGCTAATCCACTTCGACAATACAAATCGATCTTAATAATTAATAGAACAGAAACTCATAGCAAGTACAATATATCTGATTAAAAACTGAAATAATTCAATAGTCTATTTTATGATCTAAAAAAGAGAATAGATGAATACATAGGCAATATCAAATAGTAACATCCCAAATTCCTTGCGGGCCACTTTCTTCATAAATATCTGTATCAATAAACATTTCACGTCCATGATTTGAATTGGCACCAAATATTTGTTTAGCATATATTTCGCCACCTAAGAAGTAGACATCTTCCCACGATCCGCCAGTTTCCTTTGGCTTTTTCCACTCTGGGAAGTACTCGGGATATTTGGAAAGTTTGATCGAATGTGGGACTTGAGTAGCACCGGAGCCTTGTTCAATGCTATCCACTATTTCTTCGGCCTGTTGATAAGCAGCAATGGCAGAGTTCACTGTGTTCAGAGTATTTTCTTTCGCTGCTTCGCTTTGTGGTCTAATTAAATAATCTGTACTTAACCTTATTAATAATGCTTCTTTGAAACCTGGAATTTTAAAAGTTGAACCAACAAATATTAAATTATCATAGCATTCCTGTCTCTTTTCTAAATCAAGTATTAAAGACAATGACCTATAAATGGCTTCAGAGATCTGACTAATCAAGTCTGAAGTTCCTTGGAACCTTTCCTTACCGATATAAATACTTTCTTTTGTTTCCGAATCTATGAAGAAGTTTTTCTCTAATTCACTATTTGGTTTTGTCTCCTCTTCAGATTCACCTTCCTTTTCACCATCAATTTTAATTTCTGGTTTATCACCGTTATTTTCGGTGACTAATTTTGCAACATCAAAGTCATCGTCTTCTTTATTATTAGCGCCAGCGTTCAAATCAGCTAATGAATAAAACGAGCTGTCATGGTTATTTAATACTTCATAAATTCTGGAAGTTTTTAAATCTTCTATTTGTCTATCAGATAACTGAGGTAATAACTTTTTCAACTCATAATTTATTGACTTGCCCCCTATTTCAGGTATATACTTACCAGCGAACTTTATAGCTTGATATCCGATGACTGGCACAATCTGAACTGACTCATGGCCAACATTTACGACTAACGCGCTAGTTGACGATCCTATTCCAAAGCTGGACGCAATAGACAAATCCAAAATGTTAAATGCGGTGAACTCCAAAGATTCCATTACGTATTTGGTGATATACTCAACGTTGGATCTTGACCAAGTCAATGATGGGGCTATTAACAACAAAGGGATCTGATTAATGGTGACAATTGGATTATTAGTAATTACGCTTTGTAAAATAATTTTCAATAAATAGTTAAATGCATCTAAATTGACTATTTTAGAACCCTTGATTGGATATATTTCTATTAAATTTGAATTATTTTCATCTTTTTTAGACTTGAACTCTTTAGTAGTTGGTTCTTGATAAACTATCGATGGAATCTTATATTGAGGCGGCGACAATGGATCTTGCAAACCAAATGAAAATATAGTATACTGAGAACCTGGATGGATAACGAGGAAACTATCCTCTCTGTATAAAGGCATTATTAACTATAATATATGGATTGATTAATCATTTCAATATAAATGAATTGTTTATAATAGCCTCTTAAAGTCGAACTTGGAGAATAATGAATTTTTTAGACAATTTGCACGACTTCTTTAACATAGGCTGCTACATTATATTACAATATAGATGCAAAAGAACAAAGGAGCCTATCAAATTATGACTATACAATAAATAACTATATAATGAATATCAAAAATTTTATTCCCTGGCAGTAATGGCGTTAACATAACCATGAATCAAAAAGAGAGTGAAAGTTAAAATTAAAGAGTAATATTTTGGGGTAAAAGAACAAGTGGAAAAATGTTCGAACGATGGACTTTCAGGTAAACGAGCTAAAATTGATGAAATAAAAAAAAATAGACTAGAAACACTGTTCCTGGGTAAGAGGATCTTTATAGCTGTAGTAAGTTTATTTTTCGTTCTTAATTGTTTCAAGTTAGTCTTCCATACCTTGGACGTTAGCCACAAATTTGTTATAGTTTGCCCCGGTGCCTAATACAGATTTCTTGCTAAAAACACTCAACAGCCTCTTAACGTTCTCAAAGGAATCAACTGGGCTTCCTGCTTTTCCCATTTCTTCGCTGGACATTAGTTTTACTTCGTTTATAAAAGGTAATTCCTGTATATCAGATGGATCCGGTGGCAACTGTTTGTTAGGAGCAGTTTTTGGACTTGCTGACTCGTCCAGGTGGACACTTCCGCTTGTACCGTTGGTTTTAGATTTTGCCAAATCTAAAGATGTGTTTGAGTGTCTTCTGTTCTTATCCATCATTAAAGCAGTATTTCTGCGATGGTAATTTCTTAAGTCGGTGGTATGGAGTCTACTCAATTTTGGAGGTGCTGCTTTCTTTTGGGATGGTAGGTCAGAGGTGCTTCTATACTTTAGTTCCGGTTTAGTTGGCGGTGTGTGTTTGAACGGAGTGACCCTAGTTAATGTATTTCTTCTTTCCGGTCTGATTGGCGACCCAGATCTTGATTTTTCCACATGCTTTGGCTTCTCATGTTTCAAATAAATTTGCTCTTCCATATTTGTAGGAACTGGTTCTGCATCTGGGTCTTCTTGTGGCTCTTCTTCATCTTCTTCCCCACTTTCATCTTCTGGTTCAAAATTTTCAAGGTTCTCTGTTCCTGTAATTCTTGCTTTAATTTTATCGATCACATCATACAAAACAGCAGTATCCTGAGTTTTAATGAGACCTAAGTACCAACAAATACCTCCAATAACTACTGCCCACACCAATCCAACTTTAAGAATATTGAACAAAACAACTGCATAATAACTCAATAACGGTTGTAATCTATGTAGAACAAAAGCCGCAACTAAACCAGAAATGAAACTTTGCAAGTGAAACTGCTGCATTGACTCCGAGGGCGACGTTGTTAATAACTTAACTACTTTTGATATTAGTGTAGGTTTAGCAATTACCTTTATTTTTGTCTTCTTTTTCTTTTCAAATGGTTGTTGTTGTTTTGGAATTGATTCTCGATTTGGTAATTTTGTGGTGCTTGGATTGATGTAAGATTCATTTTTATCGACACTTGGATTCGTTGGTGAAATACTATCTTCTTTTATTTCGTCTTTCTCTTCGTTGTTTAGCTCTTTAATCCTATAGGAACACACAACTAAATCATTTAAATATTCATCAACTGCTTTTTTATCAGGCTTGGCATCCGAATTGACAGATTTAACTTCGGAAGATGAATCTGGGGACACTTTTTTCAATCTGAATACACCATCAGGGTCTTGTTGATAAACTAACTTTTTCTTCTTTGTAGTGGCTGTAGCTATACTGGTTGCCATTATTCATCTATGAATTTTTAAAAAAAAACTTAGGAGTTGAATCCGTTATAGTTACGCGAGCTGAGAAAATACGTGATAAATTAACTTAATCTTTACTGATAATATAAACGTAGCCAATCAGCAGGAGGGAATCAACAAAATACAATTAGGAGATAAAAATATTAATTAAATAGAATTATTATAAAAAGAAGGTATTAATTAATAAAAAAAATAGTTCCCCTTTTTTTGTTGACCAAGTTAAATCCCCAACTGACCTAGTTGATCCAAAAGGGCTACTGAAAACACGTCAAATACATAACCGCATTTGATAAAATTAATCTAGCCGTAACCAATTGGAACTATTTATACTGTTCACTAATACATTACTTCCCTGTATGGCTTCAATCGAATATACAACCACCATGGAATTTCATTGTTAATGATTTATTGACATATTACTCAATTAGTACACAAGGAACATTTCAATTACAGTTCCTGTTTAGGAATTTTTTCCACGAGAAATCACAAAAATTTTACCAATCTTTATATATATTATACACCTTAATTATAAACTAAACTACTGTTACAAATGACCTCTTATTCTCCTTGCTAATTGAATATCTTTTTGCATTATAGTAACTCTTTTAGCATGTATAGCACATAGATTTGTATCTTCTAATAAATGAACTAGATATGCTTCGCAAGCCTCCTGTAATGCCAATACCGCGTTAGACTGCCATCTAATACCGTAATCAATCCCTATATAATTTTCGGCAACCTCTTTAACTAATCTTGCAAATGGTAGCTTTCTAATTAATAATTCTGATGACTTCTGATACTGTCTAATCTCCCTTAGTGCTTTAGTACCCGGCCTATACCTTCTCTTTACTGTAGTGCTCGTGGACGTGCCAGCGGTCGGGTCTCCTGGTTGGTTTCTATACATACCTAGCTCTCTCTGTCTGCTGCTATTGGATGATTGTCGGGATGTATTAGCTGATCTTTGTACTGTTCTTCCTCTTCGATGTTGTTCCTCCCTCTCTCGTTGACGTCTTAATGCATCTGACGATGGTAAGTTTCTGCCTCCACCTGTCGAGATTCTAGCCATTGTGTTAAATAATTTAATTGCTTATGTCTGAGTCTTATTTATTGTTTTTGTGGCCGTTAGATTCTAATAAGTTTATTTGTTCTATTTAAGTAAACTAGTCGATTTATCTCTAGCTAGGTCTATTTTAACTATTAGATATATTTGTATTAGTTCTATTTTCCTATATGATTTAACTGTAATTCAAGTTCTGTCAAAAGAAAAAAATAATATACTTAATACGAAATCAATGAAGTTACAATGGGGTGGCCACTAGCCAGCCATCTTCATAAACAGAAAACTAATAGTGATATAATCTTATGTGCAGAGCATACTTTATTTGTGGAGGTATATCTATGTTAGAATATTCTCTAACTATTACTTCTTCAATCAACTTTATTAATGGTTTATTACTGAAAGAGGGGTTAAAAAAATACAAGTAAGTCATAGGATCATCCTTGTTTTAATTTTTTTTAAACTATATACATTGATGTGTGAACATTAAATGTTAGATCTAACGTACAGTTGAACTAACATAGTAAAAATCTCTTGACTGGACCAACTGGCATTATTTGCTACTTTCATAAAGCAGTAATTCATTTCTTTGACTCATCACTTTCGTCAAAATCGTACCTACCTTCTAATATGTCGTTTAAACTATCTTGAATTAGTGTACTTTCTTCATCCATAGGAATTTTGCTTAATTCTTTTTGCTTTTCATATCCACCCATAAGAGATTTCATTTTCCAACCAAACTCCTGAAAGCTTGAAACATCAATTATCCAGCAAGTTCCAAATATTAACGTCGAGGAGATTGAACCACACAAAAGGGTACCGGTGCCAACTGCAACTGCCGCATCAGTAGCAAAATTATAGCTTAATGGAGGCAAATGATTACCTTGAAACAATGATGGTATATACTGTCTTGATATAGTTGATCTATATGCAAATCTAGATGTGAAGATAGTTAATGCCGCCGATGTCATGAATAACATCATCTGTTTCTTTCTACGATTCTTATATTCTTCTGAAGCATTAGCTAATTTAAAATTATATTTACTTAAGATCTTGCTTAACCCTGATTTCGGAATAGGTGTTGATTCAGTCATTATGGATAAGTATGTGTAACGTATTAAGTAGTTCTAGAAACCTCATATATAAATGTGTATTGAATAATATTTTCTTGCGGTGATCTCATAAATTTCACGTGTATCATCGTACAGTAGTTTACCGATATACAACTATAAATATGTAACGATACAAATAACAACCTTCGTAGTCTAATTTTATAATTAATACTAAGCTATTGATTGAAACATCGGTAAATAATACATTTTTAAAAAAAGGAGTAAAACAAAAAATAACATAAGAAAAGAAAAACGAACAACAAAATAAACGACTTAGTGAATAATAAAAAAAAATTGAAGTTCAAAAGTTTGAAAATAAAAATGTTAAATAAAAATATTTGAATGCCTCAAAGATCTCTAAACGACATCAAATTTGAAAAAGATTAACTAATTGATCGTAGTCTAGATCTCTTCCTTAAATAAGCCACCTTGATTTTGATTCTTACTTAACGAAATATCATCGTCATATTCACCATTGCTAGCTTCGGAGTCTGGCCTAGGTTTATTAGATTCTTGGCTTACCGGCTCCCTCGATGGCTCATCAGCAGTTGAGCCAACTGACTTTTTAGGCGGCTTTGGAATTTCCTCAGTATTTGTTTGTGTTGGACTGGCAGGTTTTTCTTTAACTGGCGATTTCAAAAATTGGGTGAGTCTTTTTAAACCACCTTTCTTTTTTGGAGATGGGGAATTCGTAGTAGTGGAAATAGCAGGTTTCTCCATTGCTGGCTTCGGTTCAGTCTTACCGTCAGAAATCGGTTTTTCACTTGGTTCTTCACTTTTTACTTCTTTAGGGTTGATTAATGGAATTTCTTTCACTGATGGTTCCTCGGCTGAAAATAGTGAGCCTGTGTCTCGTAACTTATGTTCATTTATATCTTTCTTCAAATGATCTGGTAATTCTTCATTAATTTCATGTTCTTCTTTAACTCTTTCGTCAATAAGATTCAAAATCTCTTCCTTCTTAGCAGTTTTAGTTGCCAAATGTTCTTCTTTTATTTTATTCAATTCTTCTAATTTGCCGTCTAAATCGTTATGAGCTTCTTCAGCTTTCAATAACTCATCAATAGATAATTGTTGTAACTCATCAACTTGTTTAGTAGATTCTTCGTGCTTTGTCGTAGCCTCTTCTAAATCTTCAGTATACTGTTCAATTTCTGCTTTAGCTGACTCTAGTTTTTCATTTAGTTCGGATAATTTGGCTTCATATTCTTTATTTAAATCCTCTGCTGAATTGACTTCGTTCTTCAACTCATCTCTCGCATCTTCTAAGTCCTTCAACTTAGCATTTTCTTGTTTTAATTCTTCCAAGGTTGGCGCTAATATTTCATCTTTTTCTGCCTGTAACTCATCCAATTCCTGCTTACGATTCGTAGTCAATTCTAATTCTTCTTCATCAATACGGTCTTGGTTAGCTTGTTTTTCGGCCAACAAATCATTCTTCTGTTCGGCATACGTTGCCTCTAAAACTTTTAATTCGGCAACTTTGTCATCGACTTCTTTATTTCTTTCGGTTTGATATTCATTATATTTATCCTCTTCAGCTTTCTTATTCTCTTCATTGGCGACAATTCTTTCCTTTTTAGCTTGCTCGATATCAGCCTTTTCTTTATTCTTTCTGACAATTTCTTCTTGCTTAGCCTCTTGATGTAATTGAGCCAATTCATGTTGTTTCTGTTTATATGCCTTATCCGATTCTCTTTGGATTTCAGCCTTAGTATCGATATCTTTCAACACTGGTTGAACAACTAACGAAGCCATTCTTTCAATTTCATCTCTAGTCATAGTTAAACCTCCACCTAATTCAACAAGGCCCAAATTGTTTCTCTTGATCCTCTCATTGCTATTCTTTTGAGCAACTGCTAACGCATTGGCATACACTATTGCTTGGGCTTTCAAATCTATCTGACCACCTGAAGTAATCGATTTCAACCTATCGTTAGCCCTATCACTAGCAGCAGATAATAAAGTGCTATTAACAATATCAGATGCTTTAAATGATTGAGTTCTGCGTTGAGACGAAACTAGGTTCGTATAACCAGCACCATGTTTTAAAGAAGCAGCAGCAGAAGTGGCAGCCATATTTTCCTCCTCTTGATTTAAAAATTCCGTTGGGGGCTGATGCGATTGAGCGTTTAAGCCTGACCTATAATCCAATTCAGGATTAAATCTTTCATTCAAGGACTTTGTGGAATTTTTGTTGGCTACTTCATTAATCTTTTCAATATTCAAACTTGTAATTGATGCTTTGGTGGCTAATCCGCTCCTCTTAATATCTTTTTCAGGATTAATTCTTGAAGTCATGGATGAGGCTGATTTCTGGCTGGCCACTTTATAGATTTTATCACCCTTTAACGATGGAACCCCTGTTCCTACAGATGCCTTGTACTCGTAGTTAGCTGTACCAGTAAATGTGTTACTTCTAGCGGTCGCTGCTGCTGCGTCAGCATATGGGTCCGTATTCTCTCTACT
Source organism: Schwanniomyces occidentalis var. occidentalis (assembly GCA_031081865.1). NCBI lineage: Eukaryota > Fungi > Ascomycota > Pichiomycetes > Serinales > Debaryomycetaceae > Schwanniomyces > Schwanniomyces occidentalis. The sequence continues at coordinate 770,108 of JARYTB010000002.1, forward strand.
CCAAGCAGTGATGTTTTCCATCTTGGCGGCCAAAGCCGCTTCTTGAGCTTCTTGCGCAATTGATCTTTCATAAGATGGCTTAACTGTTAAGTCTGCTGAAGCCGCTAACAATGCCGCCGTATCTGGCGCATTGGAATTGACTCCAACAGACGGTGCACCTGGAGAGCCATAGATCCCTTGCTTCAATTTCTGTTGATATATTGCTTGTTGAGATAAAGCTTTGCCATTAGTTTGATAGATTGAACGAGACATAATACTGATGTGACTTTGTCTCTACTATTTTTTTATTTGTGTTGTTAATTGGGTCGTACCTTTCAAAAGAAGAGTTGATTGCTTCTCAACTTCTTGAAATAACAATGACCCTTATGAAACTAGACTGGAATAGGTTAAAATGAGAATAGTGAGATGGTACTGCATATATCAAATATTCATCATCAGGAGCGTCGACAAAAGATTATATAATATTATATATTGATTCAAACATGGCACAAGCCAGCAGAATAATTAAGGAAAGAGTAAAACGAGAAGTTGCTGCGGCGTGGACTAGAACTGTTTCAATGTAGACGCGATCACTTATCGGATTACGACTATTATTACGAAAGCGGTAGTGATTACAACAGTAATGTTACAACGCTGATATTTGCTATCATTTGGAGTTCTAGATACCTAAAAAATATGGCAGTTATTCTTCATTTTCTACACAATAGGCTCTCTGCTATTCAAATAGCATGGAAAGATTTAAAAAATATGGACGAGTCCGGAGTCGAACCGGAGACCTTTCGCATGCTAAGCGAACGCGCTACCAACTACGCCACACGCCCAGTTGTTATAGGAAGTTAAAATTCTCGGGATATATATACTCTAACTAATAAAGTGAACTTAAATAGGTTGTTAAATTAAATTAATATATCTTAAGCTGTATTTAGCCTGTATTTAAGTTAGCCAATAAAATAGTAAGTGAGATTTCATGGAAATATCACGTCTATTTATATTCTTTAATTTGGTTATAAAAGAAGGAATATGATATATCTGTTTTCTTACATAAGATGTGTAAGGGTACCTACCCTTATATATATACCACATTCTTTCGTATATCTCCCACATTCTCCAAACTCGCTAACTATATATATCTCTAAAATATTGCAAATAGTATTTTGAGAAAGTAAGCTTTTTTAATATAATTTTTAAACACCCTTATAATACATATAATTGAGGTTTCTAGGTTTAATAAAGGCCACTGAGTTCTTCTACGTAGAAACTAGAACCTATTTCCAGCTTTATACGGTTCCAATTTTCTAACGTAGGATTAAATCATGATTGTTTGTCCTGATCATGTTTTAAGATGTTAATTCGTTTTGATGCAAAATAAGTGCCCACAAAAGTGGCCAATGCATTTGTTACAATCAATTAAAAGGTGACTTGAAAAAGGTTTTGGTAGAGGGAATCATCAAGGTATGCATTCTTATGGGTTTAACTGCTAATGAATTAGTCACACCTTTACCTCCTAGTATAGAAGGAGTGTGTTTTATTATCAGTTCTCAGATCTTTAAAAGTATTATTTTCGTTCAGTTAACAACGGTAACGTATGTATAAGTATTGATTAAACTAATTAAATATAGTTTCATTATGTAAAGTCTAGTATATTAATCTGGGTTTGTTAGTAAGGAAGGTATGCACCTTCAGTTCGACGTAGTTTACTTTCTTTGACTTATTGCAGTATACCCACCTTGAAGTCGAGAATACTTTAAGCTTTGAACTGCAGAAATATTAATTGGTGCCATTTTTCTATGTTGGTTTTATTCTGGTGAAAGCGGAATGGAAATGTAACTGCAAAATACATTTTTCCATCAAGCGGAGTATTTAAGTAAGAATACAGTTATAAATATATCTGCCAAACACTCTGGTGTTTTAGAAGTGCAATAATAAGTGCATCAATGAAGTTATGTTCCTTATACCAAATTACTTCTCGATTTAGTTATTGCCAAAGGATAGCCCCAATGACACGTTCTTCATGCATTTTATTTTATTTGTGGACATTGCAGATTTCCAGTATTGTTGGTCAAAGTTGAGCTTCAACATAGAGAGATTATTAACAAACAAAGCAGAAACTTAGATATATATATATATATATATATATGTATGTTTAATGACTTTGTCTGGTGTTTGATCTCAAAAACTGAAATGTGTGATAATCAGTTTCCTGCGTTATCAAATTTTTTGAATTATTGTGTAATACGCATAAAATTTGCAACTATCATTATTCTAAGAAACAAATCAACAAAAATTGAAAAAAAGTACTAATTGGCAAAACAGTTAGAGTCTATCCAACATTTTTCTACAATTAACCCAAAATACATCTTTCAAGAATAAAATAGTTGGACTTTTGAAATAGTTTTATTAAATTTGGTACGTCAAAGAAACCTAATGAGAAAACAACTACCACCCATCGAAATATTTTAAGTTCACAAGGAGCCTGAACGGTTCTAATTTTTTATTAATTCTGAGTATAATAGGACGGTGTCTGAATCTCATTTTAAGTGTCTAATTGCAGAAACAACAACTTCATAGAAAATAATAAAAATTTAAAGATAAAATATAAGAAAAAACAAAAACAAATTGAGCGGTACGGGAATCGAACCCATGTCACCTGCTTGGAAGGCAGATATGTTAACCACTACACCAACCGCCCGTAATTAATTATGTGTTATGTTAGATTATAATAGAATTTTATAATACTTTACTATAATGTGATACTCTCGACCTTCCAAAGTGGGTCATATAAAAGAGTATCCTTCTAATTTATAGAGAAATATATGAAACATAGACTAACATAACATACTTAAAAGGGAGATGTGTAGCATGATGATACATCATGTTACACATAATGAAGCAATCAGTTTAACACATTGAGAATGACTCGTGATAGTGTAGATACGCATTCATTTCCTAACATTTAAGGATATCAGGTAAATAAGCTTTAGAGACGTTCCAAATATAGGTTTAAAGGGATGTCACACAATGGTATGGATGACCTAATGTATACTTCGAAGACGAGTTACAGGGGTATAAAAGGGAAAAGGATGACTCTAACCCGAAGAAAGGGAAAAGGACGGTAGGGTCCTAGAAGTAGCTAGATAGTAGTAATTAGTTTTATTTTAGTCAGAATCCGTATTTAATTAGTTATACAAGTATTATTAAGGTAGTGAGCCGTGCCAGTGCTAAGTCTTTAAGAGAATTATACATTTAGATCCAGTACCCTAACAGTATGTGTAAGGATATTGCAGTAACTATATAAGCAGTAGCAGAACAGTATTCCTTAGATATGTTCAAAAGATGTTTAAGATCACAGAACATACAGGCTCTTGGAATAAAAAGGCAGCCGGGCTATCCTGGCTTCTATAAGAGAAAAAGGAACCAAGGTTTCTGGAAGTAACTAAGTAGAAGTAATTAGTTTATTGAGTCAGAATGCGTGTTTAGTTAGTTATACGAGTGTTCTTAAGGTATAAGCCGTGGCAACGTCAAGTCTAAGAGAATTACTACACTTAGACCCAAAACACGTACATCAGGTATTAGAGCATTCGGGATATACATTTTAACATATATATACTCTAACTAAATACGTGAGCTTGAATAGGTTTTGTAAGTTCAGAAGCTATCTATATTCAGTTGAGGAACTAGTTGTAACTCATATTTCTCCAAAATATTCCTTCTATTTATATGCTATGAATTGACTATAATTAATTAAATGGTTGTCAAGTTAATGAATGAAACACATATGAATTGTGATATATCATAAATATCCTATATCTGTGTTCTAACAATGGTATAATGATCTCTTGGATGGTGGAATAACTAATTAAAAAAACAAATACAATAAAAAAAAAAAGGAAAAGAATATGAGCGGTACGGGAATCGAACCCATGTCACCTGCTTGGAAGGCAGATATGTTAACCACTACACCAACCGCCCTTACTTGTTGTGTTGTTCAAAATAAAGTTTGAATGATGTTGTTAACCAATTATTATTTTATAACGTCCATTCTTGATCAAATTAAACGGATTAAAAGTTGATTCTTTGTCAGATACTGTCTTGTATAAATTTAATGAAGTTTGTTTATTAGGGTTATATATTTTACTGTTATATGGTCAATTATATTGGTGGTATTGCGGGGGGGGGACACAAAATGAACAGATAAAATAATCGCACAGCTAATACATTTCCTTAGTCTTTGGAATAACAGATATTACTATCGATCACTATTTGATTAAATTTATTAGCGCTAAAAATTATGCCTAGATTAGAAGATTGGGAAATAAAGAAGTACTGGGAAATTTTTCAAGGCTTGAATCCAGTTAACAATAAGTTAACTGGTGACAGGGTTTCTACAGTGCTTAAAAATTCACGATTACCAGATGATCAATTATCAAAGATTTGGGATTTAAGTGATATTGATTCAGACGGGAAATTGGACTTTGAAGAATTCTGTATTACAATGAGGTTAATATTCGACTTAGTTAATGGTTCAATTAGTTCGCTACCTGAGGAATTACCAAACTGGTTAATACCAGCATCAAAAGCCCATTTAATTCAAGCAAATAAAGCAATTTCGAGTGGAAATAATCTAAATGCTAGCGATGATTTTGATGAAGATGAATCTTTAAGTGACGATTTTGACTGGTACATATCACCAACCGATAGAGCCACTTATGAAACTATTTATAATTCGAATTCTGATTCATACGGTAGAGTTAGATTTGAATCATTGAGCAAATTATATGATACATTGACAAAAGTTCCAAAGAGTGACATTTCATCGGCTTGGAATTTAGTCAATCCGAAATCTTTTGAAACTATTGATAAAGATCAGGTGTTGGTTTTTTTGCATATTTTAAATCAAAGAGAAAATGGTAAAAGAATTCCAAGAGGCGTCCCTGCTTCATTAAGAGCAACTTTTTCAAAGGAACAACCAAGTTATGACTTAAATTCCGTATCAACTATCCGGCCACAATCACAAAGTAGCAATCACAATAAAAAGTCTTTTGCAAATGATTATTTAAATAAGATTGGGCAGACTAATAGCATAACTGAAAAAGGAACAGATTTTTCGGCAACTGAGGGAACTGACTGGGAAGAGGTCAGGTTAAGAAGAGAATTGACAGATTTAGAAAATTTATTTGAAAAGGTTCAAAGTGGATCAAAAAAAGAAGAGGATGACAATTCATCAATTGTTAAGTTCGAATTTGAGCAGTTATTAAAATACAAACAAGAAAAATTAAATGACTTAAAATTAACAGGCAACGATTCAAAGGACTTAGCCAATGTAATTAATGATATTGAATTAATTGAAAGTCAAGTGAATACTCTACAAGAATTTTTAAACAATAAGACAAATGAATTGAATAAAATAAGACAAGATATTAAATCTTTACAGGGTAGATACTAACATTATGTTTTTTGTTTTCGTTTTTAGAACTTATATTAATCATGTAATAAATAGTTTGTAAAAAAAAGATATATTCGAATTTTATAAAAACAAAATGTAAAAACAGATAGTTTATATAAGATACAAAAAGTTTAATAGGTTAGAAAATGCAAAGAATGATTGGTTTTGTCGTTTGTAAAGTTTACATTATATTTATTTCTTTTCTTCGTCTTTAGTTGGCTCTGGTTCTGGTGTAGGTAACTTAAATGATTCAGGAGTGAAGTCCTTACCCTCACCAACCTGCTCCCAAACTGATGAACCAACAGTGAAGTTTCTCCAAGCTTGAGTTAATTCTAATGGTTCATAAACAATTCTCTTCTTTTCTTCATCATATCTAACTTCAGTGTAACCAGTTGTTGGGAAGTCTTTTCTTAATGGATGTCCTTCAAAACCATAATCAGTCATTATTCTTCTCAAATCTGGGTGACCTTCAAAGAAAATACCAAACAAATCATACGTCTCTCTTTCAAACCAGTTGACACCTTGGAAAATCGGAACAATAGAAGGGACAGGACTAGTTTCGTTAGCATAAGTCTTAACTCTAATTCTCGAATTATGTCTAACTGATAACAAGTTATAAACGACATCAAATCTATTGGTTCTCGAAGGATAGTCAGCAGCCGTAACGTCCATTACCGACTTGAATTGCGCAGGTGTATGATTTTTCAAGAAAATCATAGTTGGTCTTACAGCCGATGGTGCAACATAAATCGTTAATTCGTCCTTCCAAACTGAAAATTGTTGAATATACTTTGGTAAGCATCCCATGATATATTTCCCAAACTTGTGTAATTCTTCTGATTGCTCCTTGTATTTTTCGGCTGGGTTGATTAATGGGACGTAGTTTTCGGTTGGTTGTCTTCTAGGTAACTTGTTTAAATTTGGCAACTCTTCACTTTCATTCTTAGTTAACCTGGATGATGTGAAACTTCTACTGGAAATTAAGCCGAATAATCTTAAATTAGTTGGACCAATTTTTTTACAAATTAATCTTGTAGTAATCATTATGATATATTATAATGTATAGGATGATATTGTTCAGACTAGGCTTTAGCAATAAAAGCTAATAAATAGATAAATACTGTTTACATATAACGTTTATCCTATAAAATTGTATTACTATGAAAATTTGTTGTCTTACAATTGGACAGTTGAAAATCGAGTTGCGCACTACAGATTTATTTTGTACCATTTTATTCTTCTCTGGTCTCGTCGCTAATGGTATGGAGCAATAAATACAGCCATTCTAATTGACAGCGGCCCAGTAAGATATAACAATTTTAATTGCTGTTTCTAAGCAGCACCGAGGTTTTAAATTGTCTGCTTTTACATTTGATATATACCGCTCTTACTGCAACTATTACTGTCATTGTTGGATGCAGACTTTTACATTTGATAGAAGAGCTATATACAGTAGATCATATTCAGCTGTAAAAATATAAGCTGTTAGCAATACATTGATAAGTCAATTCTAGCACAAGTTTTTAAGAATAAATCGCCTAATTGGGCTAGCATTCTCCGTTTCATTGTTTATTTGTAATTTATAGGTATAAAAATTGATTTCTCTAAAGACAGATATATCACTATCTCCAAAGCTGGAGATTACAAGTCGCAGTTGGGGTTGGATCCAAACATTAGTAAGAGCTACGAGCATAAGATATTTAAATATATGAATAATTGCAATTCGAAACCTTTCAAATTTATAGGAATCGGATAAATATAGCTAAAAAAGTAAGGTATTATAGTATTTAGCTGGACTTCAAGAATTACATTTTCAAGATAAGAGAATTATGGATGAAAGTTTAGCTAATTCAAATAGCAGTTCACCTAAAAATACATCTGTGAAAAAAAACGAACTACAAAGCCTAAAAGGCAAAGAAGAAGTTATAGCTGTGGTCCTTGCAAAGCATTTAAAATTAAATGTGATTTACAAATACCATGTACTTCTTGTCAAAAATTTGGGAGAGTTGAACGATGCTTGCAAGATACTCCCCGGCCACCTACAGAGGAAGAACAAAACCAGATCAAACAAAGGAAATATAAAACAAACATCAAGAAATTGAAATCGCAAGACAAAATTGAACAAATTTTGACTTATACAAAGAGCTCTTTCCCGCCGTTAGTTCATGCAATTAATCAATCGAAATCTCCCATCAATAATATAGATATTCTGAATGTCAGCAAACAAGCACTTGAACTGATTTCAATAGGATCAACTGGTTCAAGCAACATATCAATATCGTATATCAATGCTCCACATCACATACCGAGAATATTGACTCCACCACAGATATCCAACAACACCGAAGTCAACGCCGAAGTTAGACTGAAAGTTATTGAAAGTGAAACTTTGCATGACGAAAATACCGAAATTGAGCTTTCAATTGATTAGCTAATTCGAATGAAAGGCTTTTTGCCAAATGATTTTAATACCGTAAAGAAGCTTTTTCAACACTATTCAAAATCCGCTAGCTATGGGTATAGTGAGTTGATAAATCATGATTTGGTATTTGAAAAACTTTATCGAAGGATTGTACACTGGAGCCCCGAAAAAGCAATGAAATTCAATACTATTGATTTAAGATCTTTAAGTTATGCCTATTTAATATTATCTATTGGTCTATTGTTTCACAAATACCAAACTAACTTCCTTGTCAATCCTTTAGCCATTACAAATCAAGAACTTGCCAAAGAATGGATTAATAATTCAACGTCAATTAGATCGAAAATCTTATCTTATGAAAGATTGTCTGATTTATTATATTTGATGAAGTGGAACTTTCTAATTATGCTATTTTATGCATATAATGATGAGTTAATTGAAAATTATTTAGAATTTAATAATTTACTAAATTATCTTTTATTGAATAATCAATTTGTTGAAATGATTGAAGATCATGAGACTGATTATCCTTCAACTCCCGAATTTAAAATAATAGCTAAATACTGGATCCATTTAAGACTAATCGAAGTCGACTATCCATTTTTTCTATCAAAGGGCACGTTACTCTCGTCAACGCAATTAAAGAATGCAATTGTACCTCATAAACAATTAATTCAATTAATATATGGAAATTTAAATTCAATACCATCTCCTTTACTAAAGTTTTCAATTCAAATATGTGCGTTGTATTATAAAAGATTAAAGTATTTAACATCAAGTAAAGAGATCATTAAGTCGTACTTGCAATTGTACAGTGATGTGATATCCTTAATCAGAGATGATTTAAAGAATTTTAGCACGAAAATTACTCAAACCAAATTTATTTTAAGTAAATACGACTTATTTCTATTGATGAAGAACCAAGCTGCATTAAGTGTATTTATAAGATGGTTGAGCTTTATTAGAATTGAGTCTAGTTACTTTCCATCATTAAGATATTGTTCATATTTAACCTCAATGTTATGTTTGTTTAATCATTTCAATTACTTAGATACTCTCATTTTGAAACAATCCTATGGATTAATGAATTTAATTTCCTTGTTACTTGAAGAATTAAATTATCCTTGTTTTCAGGTGTTTTATCACTGTTTAACTTATCAAACTATTTTTTTAGCTTTGTTAAAAAATTTCGTCTATTATAATAATGTTCAGTACAAAATTGACCTAAAAGGGATTTATGAACAAATGTTATACCGGTTCAATCTAACTTTTGATAAATTCTTTAGGAGCGTTGATTTGAATAACACACTATATTTCGTAAAGAATCTAAAAAAATCAATCGATCTATTATATCAATTTCATACATACTTATTTCTAACTGAAAACAGAATATTGCCATCCTTCAGGGAATTAGTTAAGTTTCTAAAATCGAAAATATCACCTGAAATCTGGGACTTCCTAATTAATTATTATTTTGGCTCGGATGATATATTCATGAGTTATATTGAAAAAATTTGGGATCTATTTGAATACATAAAGTCCACCAATCCACATACAGAAATTTTTATAACAAAAGCAATACAATTTGATATTAATTTGATTAATCAATGCAGCGAGAATATTACCGGCTATCTGTTTAACTCGCAAATAGTCAATGATTACATGTCATTTATTGTCGACAGAAACTTAAATGATTAAGGTTATTGTTGGTTCCTGAATGGGTAGTGCTCTCCACATAATTACTAATTTACATATATTTCATTTATGCTCCACATTGTAGAGTATTGCCCCGTTCAAAGCTCTTAAAGGATTACATATCAATCCTTATACTGAATACTTTCTATTTACAAATACTTGGGAAGAGTACCCTTTTCTTTAGGAAAACAATGTTTCTTCATCTTAGGTAGCTATCATATATGTAAGTAGTGTCCTTGTCTTATCTTCGCAAGGTTAAATCTTTATGAAGAATTGGCCTCTACACGATATTATTTTCGCCAAGCACCAAGCAGCCAGGTCTGCATAATTAGTAACCGTATATGTTACTAAATTGGACGGATTATAAAATATATTATATTTCAAGTATTGTACCTTAATGACCAATAGTAACGTTTTGCAGCCACTATTTTTGTTGTTTCCTTGTATTTTTTTATCTAGTCTATGTCTTGAGTCCTCCCCCTGGTGATAAAAAAATTGGAGAATAGTGAAAGAAATATAAAAACCGTTGTCATGCCCCGACGTTATACAGTGGGAAGACAAATGTTGTAATAGGTTATGAGCTAGATGATGTCCAAAAAGTAAAGAATGAGGATGAGCCTCATGCCAAAGCAGCACCGACTTCAACTTTGAAGAAGGGTACGTCAAATTATTTACTAAATACGGCTCGTGCAGTACAGATGCGTCCGGTAATTTCAAAAGGAACTATTCTGCTCTAGAGTATTCCCTTTTTTATAGGGTTCATCGTATGTTTATGGGGGACATGAACAAGCAAAGATAGGTAATGCTACTTTTGAAGATTTATATTTTGCTGTAGCCACTGAAGCTACCTCAATACTATGTGCCGGCGCCTCAGGTCTCGGTTTACCAGGTTTAGAGTATATCGCTATATTATCAAGGGAAGATGAGTATAAGAACTCGCCAATATAAAAAAGTCAAGGAATCATCGATAAGGATGCATATAGTTGATCATGCCAAATACACCGGCACATTAGAAACAATCCAAATCATTAATACTTATTCACAATATTATGATCAACCACTCAGGTTAGAAGTTCTTGTTGATGATATTTCATTTAATAATAGCGAGTCTGAAGTCTCAATTTCGGACAATGTGTATGTTGCTCTTTTAGATAGTGGTTCAACTTTAACCTACTTTCCAACGTCATTATTGGAAAAGGTTGGTGAAACATTAAATGGACAATGGTCTTCTTCTGCTGGCGCTTATATAGTAGATTGTACTTCTGACCAATCCTATAAGTTTGTGTTCAACTTTAGTGGTAAGAAGATTGAAGTTCCATTGACTGATTTTTTGTTAAACTACAGAAGAAATCAGTGTTATTTAGGTATTTTTCCACAGTCGCAAAGGTATATTTTATTTGGTGATAACTTCTTGAGAAGCACTTATGTTGTTTATGACTTAGAAAATTTCGAAATTTCATTGGCACAGGCCAATTACTCAGAAGAAGAGGATATTGAGTTGATTTCTTCCTCTGTTCCAAGTGCAGTCAATGCAGCTGGCTACTCAGAAACATCTCTTCCAACTGCTTCAATTGTTGAAGGTTCTGCCACAACCACAGTCACCTATGAAACTGGTAGTTTGACTACGACTTTTGACCTGCTTCCCGCTTGCACGGTTTGATAATACCAACCCACCAGATTTCATTAAAGAGTCTTTAACTGATACTATTGACCAAAGTGAAACCTTTAATCCAACCACTAGGTCAAGATATATAGGGACAAGGACAATTATCAGCAACAGAAGCAGAGGCACAATTTCTGGATCACGTTCCAGCCCACTCTCCAGTACCAGTTGATCAGGGCGAAGCAGTAGCAGTGTTTCTTCATCGCAGTCTAGAACAACAGCGAAGATGGCGCATCTACTAAGCAGTGTGCTCTTTCTAGAATGTTTATTTTTTTTTCTCATTTTTTCTTCCATCCATTGTTTTATTTAAGTAACTATAGTATATTTGGTGATAAGAATTACACTCAAAAATTATTTTCCACTCATCTGCAATTGGCAATCCTTGTGCTCTCCAAGGATCTTCCCGCACAGTGTTCTCAAGTGTGTCACTTCATCCTCATTTTGAGCGCTACGTATATCTACATATTGGAGGAGAATACTACTTTGACAAAGAAAATCGTCACTAGTTGCTCTGTTTAAGTAATGGTCTTCTTCAATAACACGCACAATGTGAGAAATACTTAGCTGTCCCAACCATAAGAAGATATCATTTGATTGCTAATACTTGATTGCTCACATAAACATTTAACCGTTACTCTTTTATTACTAATCATTAATTTGCCTTGAATATATAGTAGTCATATATCTCATTCCTCTAGATTATTGGAAAATAATTTCTGTCGAGCATAGCGATTGAATGACCCTTACTGATTTTTAACAGCCATTAGTTTTTTTTATGTACAGTACGTCTTGGTATTCTCTTTTATGGCAGTGCAAATTTAGAAGTTTCAAACATATATAAAAACAAATACTTCCACCTTTATTTGAAGCCCCACTTACCCGTGAATAGAAGCATATATCTGAATTGTCTTCATTCTGATTGTTTTCTTATTAATTGAAGGTTTTGGTTAGTATGAGTTGGAAAAAGTTTCTACTTTCGTCATTGGTTGTTTCGTCAACCTTCGCCAAGACAACTCCAGAAGTTTTTAGAATCGATTTTGACATTCATAGAGGCAATTCAAAGCTGGATATGTCTCCAAAAAACATTCCATATCTAAGAGAAAGAGATGGCTCGTTAGATATGGAGATCGAAAATCAACGTACATTTTATATGGCCAATTTGAAGATTGGATCGAATGATGATGAAGTTTCTGTAGCAGTTGACACGGGTTCTTCAGATTTATGGGTTATGTCCCACGATGTAATTTGTGATTTCTCGACGTCAAGCAGTTTGAAGAGAAATGTTGTAATAGGTAATGAGTTAGATGATGTCCAAAACGAAAAGAATGAGGATGAGCCTCATGCCGAAGCAGCAGCGACTTCAACTTTGAAGGAGGGTGTTACCAAGGCTAGTGAAAATGAAGAGAATGATCTGTGGCCAATTGGAACGGATTTTATGTCTCTCTTCACTGTAGCTACAGCAACTGCAACGTCAAATTCTTGTACTCAATACGGTTCTTTCAATACAGGTAGGTCCGATTCTTTCAGAAGGAACAATTCTGCTCCAGAGTTCAGCATTCTGTATGCTGACAATACGTATGCTATTGGTATCTGGGGTTATGATCATGTCGATATAGGTAATACTGTTCTTAATAATTTATCTTTTGCAGTAGCTAATGAGACTACATCAAATATAGGAGTTTTAGGTATCGGTTTACCAGGTTTAGAAGTCACTTACACAGGGAGCAATGCTGGTACTAATTCTTATCAATATGAGAATTTGCCAATGAAATTAAAAAGTCAAGGAATCATCGATAAGAATGCATATTCATTATATTTAGGTGATTCAAATTCAGCGGCAGGATCCGTTCTATTTGGTGCAGTTGATCATGCCAAATACACCGGCACATTAGAAACAATCCAAATCATTAATACTTATTCACAATATTATGATCAACCACTCAGGTTAGAAGTTCTTGTTGATGATATTTCATTTAATAATAGCGAGTCTGAAGTCTCAATTTCGGACAATGTGTATGTTGCTCTTTTAGATAGTGGTTCAACTTTAACCTACTTTCCAACGTCATTATTGGAAAAGGTTGGTGAAACATTAAATGGACAATGGTCTTCTTCTGCTGGCGCTTATATAGTAGATTGTACTTCTGACCAATCCTATAAGTTTGTGTTCAACTTTAGTGGTAAGAAGATTGAAGTTCCATTGACTGATTTTTTGTTAAACTACAGAAGAAATCAGTGTTATTTAGGTATTTTTCCACAGTCGCAAAGGTATATTTTATTTGGTGATAACTTCTTGAGAAGCACTTATGTTGTTTATGACTTAGAAAATTTCGAAATTTCATTGGCACAGGCCAATTACTCAGAAGAAGAGGATATTGAGTTGATTTCTTCCTCTGTTCCAAGTGCAGTCAATGCAGCTGGCTACTCAGAAACATCTCTTCCAACTGCTTCAATTGTTGAAGGTTCTGCCACAACCACAGTCACCTATGAAACTGGTACCTTAACTAATTCTGCTGCCCTAGGTGAAACTTTGGATTCAACTACCACCGGATCGAGTTCAATTTCCAGCCCACGTTCCACTTCCAGTACCGGTACAGGTTCAGAATCTAACAGTAGTGCTTCTTCATCGCCCTCTGGAGGTAGCAGTAGCAGTGATGCATCTACTAATGGAAATGCGCTTTCTAGAATGTTCCTTTTTATATTCTCATTTATTCTTCCATCCATTGTTTTACTTTAAATATAAGATATAACCTAATGAATATGTATATATACATCTATATGATTTAATCTTTTTAGGTGTAATAAGAAATACCATTGTAAAGGTGATGTTTGGATGTTAAGCATGCGATAACGCTTCCCATGACTATTTCCAGCAAAAGTAATACTAGCCACAGACAGAAGTCTCACGTAAAATATAAAATAAGTAATCAAATAAATCAGAACAATTAATAATCATTCTTTTTCTTGTACTCTTTTATTTTGACCTTTTATATAATCCATATACATAAAATTAGTGGTACGGAATTTTTGGGTTTTACTGATATCTTATATTTTGATAACTATTTTTCTTTGTTTCAAAACATTTTACACGCCAAAGCCAGGTGGCACAAATCTAGTGATCATGGAGAGTAGCCCCAATGATAATCATAACCGTGGCGACGATAATCAAAGAGAGAGAACATTAAGATCGAATAATGATGATCAGGCTACTGAAAGGGAGCCACCAGCATCACCAACGTCATCGCCATCATCAAATGATAACCATTCTAATAGCCATCATAGACAAGAATTAGGAATTTTTGAAAGGTTTATGGACAATGTATTGGGTATTAACCGTAATAGTAACAGCAACAGGAGTGGCAATTCAGTAAATAGTAGTGAATCTTCGAATTCAACAAATAATCCGGACTTTACAACTACAACAACAGCAAATACATCAACTACCACATCAACTTCGTCTGAATTAAACAACAATGGCGCTATTATTATAACTGTCAACTATGTGTTCTCAGATGAAAATAATCCTCAGAATCCAAACAGGTCGGGCTCATTAGTGATGACCTTACCGAATAATCCCTCCAATAGAGATCCACGAGTGATTCAAGAATTTATTAGATTAGCGACACAAATGGCATATTCTACAATAGTAAGTGGTCTAAATAAAGAAAAAGGTATTACAATTGAAAAGTTTAATACATTCTCTTTAAAGGACGTTGAAGATTTAAATGAAGAATCAAAGACTTGTTCGATTTGTTTCGAAAAGTTTGAGCATATAAAGAGTAAGAGAAGAACGATTGATGATAGTGATGAGGGCAAGAGAAGCAACGATGAGATTGACGATGATAAAATAAAAGACGCCACTGTTTCTACCAAGAAAAGGAAGTTAAACAATAATAAATCCGAAACAACAAGAACTTCAACTAATGAACGCACTACCAATTCAGATGAGAATATATCAAATACAAATGAGAATAATACTTCAAGACCAGCCAAATATTTATCAGAATTTATTGGAACTTTTAAACATTTACCAGTACAAATGCCATGTGGTCATATTTTTGGAAAATCATGCTTATTCGAATGGTTGAAAGACCATACAACTTGTCCATTATGTAGAGATTCGGTCGGGGAACCTCATCAAAATAACAATAACCAAAGAAGCGGTCCTACTATTTTTGGTTTGAATAATAATAATAATAGTAACAATAATAATAGTAATAATAGTAATATTATTAATAATAATAATAATGATAATACAAATCAACGCCAAAATTTTACTATTATTGATAGATCAGACCGTTTTTCAGAATTGTTAGAAAATTTAAATGCTACTAGTCGTGGTCCATTAAGGAGGGTATTAAGATCAAGCAGTGGATCCTCATCGATTAGTGGCGACAATTTACCCTCCAATCGTCTGAATGAAGAAAGTGAACCGTATTCAAATCAACGGGAGAGCAATGTACTATCTCACATTTTGACATATCTTAGAAGACCACAACTGAATAATAATACCGAATCATTATTTCCAACTGGCGTTACGAGTAGAAGAACAGCTAGTGGAGTTGAAACGAGACTGGCAGATAGAACGGATTCCGATGATACTGTTGTAGATTATATGAACCTAAGGAGTTTAGTTGATGATAGTAATAATGAAAACAACAGTTCCTCCAATGACAATTCCTCTAATAATAATAACGAAAATGATAATAACAATGACAATGAAAATGGTACTGGCTAAGTGTTCTTTTTTGTATAATTATTGTATATATTATTATTACAAAATTTTCTTGCATTACGTACATATTTCATTTATTTATATTTTATCATATCCTCTGAGTTTGTAATAAACGAACTTACAAAGCAGCGACTAAGAGAAAAATTTAGCATACTTTGCCTTTTCTTTTTTCTTTCTTAGTTGTATCATTTCTTCAACTTTATTAAGTTCCCTATTAATCGCTAAGTCGTCAGGAACTAAGGATTTAGCTTCCTTCAAATCTTCTAAAGCTAGTTGATATTTCTTCAACTCTATTAAACTGGAACCTTTTCTGAAGTGTGCCTTGGCCCTTTCTTGATTAGAAACACCATCCATCTCTAACAAATATGAAGAATAATCTATAGCTTTTTGATAGTTTTTTAACTGTAAACAGACTAATGAAAGATTTAAATAAATTTTCTTCTTCAACTCCACATAATTTTTATACCATTTAGGTTCCTGCTCATCATCAGGTATGAATTCCATTATATATCTTAAGCATTTTCTATATTTTAAATAAGCTTGTTGTTTTTCCCCTTTCTTAAATAGTAATGTACCACTTTCTTTAATTTTACTGGCAGCATTATAAACTGATTCTGAGCTTTCTTTATCGATGTGGCCATCATCATCTGGATATTCTTCAAATATATCCCCCCCTATGGTGTCATAGTTGGCATTGAAAGCGGGGATGTCCATACCCTCTTCCCATTCACCACAGTCCTCAATTAAAACAATTTGATCCTTATTTGGTACATTGTTCTTGTCAGTGCTTACTCTTTCAATCTCACGTATAACTGACTTTCCATGAACTACTCTACCAAACACGCTATGCTTACCATTTAAGTGTGGTTGGGGATATGTAGTAATAAAGAATTGTGACCCGTTTGCATTTAATTCACCATTGTTTGCCATGCACAATTTGAATGGCCCATCTAACGGTTCTGTTAAATTTTCATCGTCAAACAATGAACCAAACGACGATACATTGCCGGTTCCTATTTTCTCATGTGGATAACCATCCAAGAATTTCCCATATTCTAAATCCCCTGCTTGAATCACAAAATTTTTAACAACCCTATGAAAATAATTTCCTTTATAGCTAATTTCCGACTTATTCGTACATAACTTAAAAAAGTTTTCTGATGCCTTTGGCGCAAGATCTTCATATAGCTCAAAAACAATTCTACCTACTTTTGAGCCACCAATTGCAATATCAAAATATGCTTTTGGTCTAGCCAATTCAACCTTCATTTGATTAATCTTTCTAGCTATTGTTGGTTCTGAGTTCTTTAAAAAAAAATTCTTCACTATAATCAATTATACAAATATCTTCCTTAAGACGGAGTGATGGTGCCTGTACATAAATTTCTGGAAAATGATCCAACCATAATGAACTAACAAGAAGAATCCATATCTTCATCAGTTTGGAATAATAAGGCATTTACTATGTTTAAACCTGGACGTAATTCCAGACTAACAAATGGCTTGTTAAGACGCACATATTCTTCTAGCAATAGATATGAAATACAACTACATCATGCTACAGAAAATGTTAATGTTTTATTAGAGCAACATGATAGATCATCATATGTTTTGGCACAATATATCCCAGAACCAGCTAGAAACACATTCTTGGCTATAAGAGCGTTCAATTTGGAAGTTAATAAGATCAGTGACGGCGGGAATAAGATAGGTTCGGTAGCCTCGCAAGCTTCGAGTCAATTGTCAAAGTCGATGGGAATCTCAACGGCAGATATAAAATTTAAGTTTTGGAGCGATTTGCTATCAAGAGTGTTTGCTGATCCGAATTCAGAAAAAGACCTTGGGGAACCCATTGCGTTTTTGTTGAGAGATGCATTGAGAAACGATTTGAACTTGGATATTTCGTATTTTCATCAGTTCTTGCAAACCAGAAGACATTTTTTAAACAATAAAACCTTTAATACCATGGAAGATATCTGCTCATATGGGGAAGGCACATACTCACAAATAAATTATTTGACACAGGGATTGTTGCTATCACCGTCTATTTCCCCATCGGCAATAAGTTTATTAGAACATTCGGCTTCATTACAATCGCAAATTAGTGATATTGCGGCACACATTGGTCAAGCTACTGCAATTAGCTCGATGATCTTGGGACTAAACTACTACGCCACATCAAGGAACCAAGTTATTCTACCAATTGATCTAATGATTCAATTCGACTTGTCACAAGAGTCCTTGTTGAGAATGACTCAGGGACATATTAAAAAGCAGGAAGAAGTCGAAGAGATCAGAGAGAAACTCAAGAACGTCGTATACGAAACAGCCATCACCGCAAATGACCACATCTTGTCAGCTAGAAACAAATTGAACAAAGTAAGGTCCCAAATCTTAGAAATCGTCACACAACATCCAAATGATGATTTACTACAACAAAATTCCAATCGCTGGAGAAAGAATATTCCTGACGTCATATTCACTCCTTTTATGGTCGCTATTCCAACCACCCTATACTTACAAAGACTAGAGAAGCATGACTTTGATATTTTCCATCCCAAATTACAGTGGAAGGAATGGAGGTTAGCCTGGACTTCATTCAAAAACTACTATCAAAGAAAAATTTAGACCCTGGTCAGCTTCTGAGGCTTTCCTTGGCTTTTTCCATGTACAAATGACTCAATATATAGTAATGTAGATACAACCCAATTTAAATGACGCCATATATACGGTCAACGCTCTTTAATTAAGCTTTCTTTGATCTACCATCGTTGTAGTGTAGTTAGTCCCTCCAAGGTATATAATGAAAAATTTGTCGTGTATGATTCAATTAGCCATATAGCGTACCGAACAAATTTGTTGACATCGTATCAATAAGGTAATTTTAGCATACAACTCTTGAACTACACCGATCTTTATTCTATATAGATAATACATTTGAATCGAACGAAGTGAAACAAAAGAGTATAAAAGAAAAGTGTGTTAAATATCTATTAGAATTAAGAGTAATTTATTTGTTTTGCTTAATTAGATAAATCATTATATATATTAAATGCTACATCAGTTTTCAAAATCGCCTACACCAACAGTTGCATTTACTAAAGGAGGCATGGTGACAAAATTGGCAAGTGGAACAAGCAGTACACCAAATGTTGCAATTGATCCGATTACATTAATGATTAATGAATGTATGACTATATCATCAGCCATGAGGAAGCTGAGCAGATGGTCACAGAGCGGAGTAGCTGCTATATTAGGCGCAGGCGATATATTTGGAGAAGATGATTCGATCAATAGTTTGGCATCAAACTTGCCAAGTAATAGTAGACCAAGCAACGACAATCCTTTATTGTCAAGTTTTTTGCAACTAAGATCTATATTAACTGAAGCTAGGGACTTGTATGAAATTGACAGTTTAACGTTGTTACAACCTTTTTTGTTAGTTATCAAGTCACCGTCAACATCAGGACATATAACAGCTTTATCATTAAATGCAATTTCGAAGTTTATAAATTACGATATCATTTCATTCAAGTCAAAGAACTTGCAAAGCTCATTGATTCAGATCATCTCATCATTGACCCATTGCCGATTTGAAGCGGCGGACCAGAACTCAGATGATGCTGTTTTATTAAAGGTTTTAATGTTACTAGAGGTTATCCTTGCTAGCCCATTATCAAATTTATTACCAAACGAGGTTGTATCTGAGGTTGTGCAAACTTGTTTATCGTTAGCATGTAATAAAAAAAGGAGTGAGGTGTTAAGAAAAGCAGCAGAAATGGCAATGACTTCGATCACATTGCGAATTTTTAGTCAAATAAGAGAAATTGAGCTGGAAACCATTGATGATTTACAAACTAATTTTCAAGACACTAAATTGCCGGAAGATACAATTGGTGGGACTGACTCAAAGCCATCAATAGTAAATACTCCAAAGGAACTGAATATTGAAGAAAAAGGAGAAGGAGAGGAAGAAGATGAAAAAAAAGATGAACCTAATGAAAAAGAAGAAGAAAAGTCTGAAGAACCATTTGGAATAGTAAGTATAAATGAATTTTTAGGTATATTAGTTTCAATGATTTCCCCATCAAACCAGTATCAGCATATGGAGAGTACAAGAGTTTTTGCATTATCTCTAATTAACACAGCAATTGAGGTTGCTGGTCTTGAAATTCCAAGGCATCCTTCATTAATGAGTTTAGTTTCGGATTCTGTTTCGAAGCATGTTTTACAAATTATGACTACGACTGATTCACCTGCATTATTACAAGCATCTTTACAATTGTTTTCCACTATAGCTATAGTCTTGGGTAGACAATTGAAGTCACAAATCGAATTAACTCTTACTTTATTATTTAAAGCAATTTTACCAGACTCCTCTAGCAACCAAAATGATACTATTAGTGATGCATCAGTCTCAACTAGAATATCGACTTCGAAGGAGATGTTAATTGAGTCTTTGTCATTGTTATGGACAAGATCTCCTGTATTTTTCACACAGCTATTCATTGATTATGATTGCGATTTTGATAAATCTGATTTATCGACAAAGGTTTTAGAGTTCTTATGTAAATTGTCTTTACCAGAATCAGCAGTTATAACAACTGATAATGTTCCGCCTATATGTCTCGAAGGTATATTATCATTTATCAATGGAATCAATGATAGGATTAAAAGCTTAAATAAGAATTTGAATGATTTTCCGGTACATGATTTGATACAAGATAGAAATAAAAAGACTTCTTTCATTAACTGTGCTAATATCTTAAATGAAAAACCTAAAGAAGGAATTAAAGCTTTGGCTGAGCAAGGTTTCATTCCAAACGAAAATGATGTTGATGAATTAGCTAATTTCTTTTTTACTAAATCGGGCAGATTAAATAAGAAGGTATTAGGTGAATTTCTCGCAAAGCCTTCAAATACTGACTTATTAAGAAAGTTTATAAATTTATTTGATTTTGCCAATTTGAGAGTTGATGAAGCTTTAAGAATTTTATTAAAATCTTTTAGGCTACCCGGTGAATCTCAACAGATTGAAAGAGTCGTTGAATTATTTGCAGAAAGATATGTTACTTGCCAGTTGGATAATGATGATTCGGAAGAAGAAGCCGTAAGGCCAGATCGTGATTCGGTTTTTGTTTTGTCATACTCTATTATTTTGTTGAACACTGATTTACATAATCCTCAAGTTAAAAAACAAATGCATTTGGATGACTATGAAAGAAATTTACGTGGAATATACAATGGTAAAGATTTTCCGGAGTGGTATTTATCTAAAATTTATCATTCAATTAAAGATAGGGAGATTATTATGCCAGAAGAGCATCATGGTACTGATAAATGGTTTGATGATGTCTGGCATAATTTAATTTCCTCACAGACCACTAGTGCAAATCATATAGATTATGATTTGGTTCGAATTTGTCAATTTGATAAGGTATTATTTGAAATTATAGTTGATACAATTATTGATACTTTAATCAACGTGTTTAAAGAAGCATCGGATGACCATATTATAACTAGATTAATGTCATCTATTGACAAATGTGCAAATATTTGTATGTATTATAATTTATCGTCATCCATTGATAAATTAATTAGTTTATTAGCAGATTTAACGACTTTAACTAGCAAGGCTCACCGCGTCAGTTCATATGATATACGTGATGATATTCCAATTACACAGATCAGAATTGAAAAGAAGGATGAAGCTATTACTGTTAGTGAGATGGCAGTTTGGTTTGGCAGAGATTTCAAGGCGCAATTATCAACGGTTGTGTTAGCTAGATTAATAAAGAAGACTGAATGTAAGATAACACCATCCTGGAATAAGATTATCAAAATTATTTTAACATTATTTGAAAATTGCTTAATTAATCCAAACTTATTCAGAGAATTCCAAAAGAAGATCAAGTTAAATCCATTGCCAAACGTTAAGCCTCGTTACATCATAAATAGAGCTAAGTTAAATAATTCCGGTCTCCTATCAACATTTTCGTCATTCCTCAAGGGATATTCAGATGAACCACCTGAACCAACAGAGCAAGAAGTTGAATCGACTTTATCAACTATTGATTGTGTCAAGTCAATTAATATTCCAGGTATTTTTGAAAGTATTTCAAAATCTTCAGATTTGGAACTCTTTATTAAATTATTATTAAAATCACTACCAGAATATAAAGATGAGAACAAAAGATTTTATGAAACTGAAATGCTCTTTCTATTTGAAATAATGGTTTGCTTAAGTTTGTTATTGAACGACAAGTCAATCATGCAGTTGGTTTTAAGCAAATTGAATCTAAAAGAGATTTCAAAGAAGGGTCAATTAAGACTCATCACTTATAAATTATTAATAGCTAGATACTGTGAAACAGATGTAGATCAATTAATGAAGACCTTAGCTACTTTTGACAAAGAATTATTGACAAAACAGGGTGCTCAATTGATTCAACCGCTAATTTCTTTGCTTGATGATGATGCATGGTGTTGCAAGAAATTGTTAAACGATGAAGATTATTGGAAATGCTTAAGATTATTCGCCTCTAATCAAAGTTACGCATCCGAAATTCTTAAATTTATTGAGGGTATTATTAATCATTCTCCACATGAAATAAATCCAAAAAATTATGTACCATTTTTGGGTTTGTTAGATGAGATTTCATCATTAGGAGCAATTGGGGCACAATGGGAGCAAGAAAATTCTAGCTTAAATGATAGTTCTTATTACAAGGAATTAGTGGCAACCTCTAAGAAATCAATTTCTTTAACCGCAAACTTAGCTACAATTGCAAATAGGACAGAGTTCAAAGGCAAGGAATTATCCTATTCTCTAATTCAAGCTTTGGCTCATCAGTGTTTTAATCCGTGTCGTGAGATTCGATCATATGCTTTAAATACCTTGCAATTAACAGTTTTATCGATTGAAATTAATAACGATTTAACACCATATGGTATATTTGAGTACGGTCTATTCCCACTTTTAACTGAATTATCAAAAACAGAGGTTTTAGAAACCGACGTTAATGGATTTACGAGGACTCAAGTGGAAACCTTATCATTGATTAGTAAAGTTTTCCTAAATTATAGTAATCAGTTTACTTCTGCAGAATCAGACCGTGTTTGGTTGGACATCTTAGACAATTTTATTACTTTCAATGAATTAGGTGAAAAGATCAATGGAAAATTGAGGGAATCAGGTTTAGAATTGTTAAAAAATATGATCTTGGTCCTACAAAATAATGGTGTTTTGATTAAAGATACTAATTTATGGCAAGTTTCATGGAAAAAAATCGAATCCATATACCCAAACCTAAAGAGTGAACTATTTTCCGAAGACCAAGCACATCAATCAGAAGATGTTTCAGTAGAGAAATCAGAACGTTGTGACACATTTGAAAAATTGGATATGAAAGAAATTGAGAAATCTGAACCTGTTGGACAAGTTAATCAAGAAGCTAAACCATCTAACCAAATAGAAACCTGAGACGAAGTTAGATAGTCTGTTATAAATTAAATTATTACTAGATATAGACTTGTATATTTATGTTGTATTTATTATATTATCGTTATCTACTTATAAGTCCTGTACGTAAAACATTAAAATTTTCAAACGTCAACATGATGAATTAAACATATTAAAGTATAATAGTTCTAATATAGTAACTTCTTCTTGGTAACTAAAGATGGTTAAAACCCAAACTTATACCGAAAGAGCTAATGCTCATCAATCTCCAGTGGCACAACGTTTGTTTAAATTAATGGATACTAAAAAAACTAATTTATGCGCTTCAGTTGATGTTAGAACTTCTCAAGAGCTTTTGTCTTTGGTAGAGAAATTGGGACCATATATCTGTCTAGTAAAAACTCATATTGATATAATTGATGATTTTTCATACGAGGGTACCATTCAACCATTGTTAGAATTATCAAAGAAGCATAATTTTATGATTTTTGAAGATCGTAAATTTGCCGATATTGGTAATACTGTGAAATCTCAGTATGCTGGGGGCGTTTATAAAGTTGCTCAATGGGCAGATATAACCAACGCGCACGGTATTACTGGTACTGGTATTGTTCAAGGTTTGAAAGAAGCCGCTAAGGAGACGACTAGTGAGCCAAGAGGTTTATTAATGTTAGCTGAATTATCATCAAAAGGCTCGTTGGCTTACGGTGAATATACTGAAAAAACAATCGATATTGCCAAATCAGATAGAGAATTTGTTATTGGATTTATTGCTCAAAGGGAAGTTGTCGAAGATGGCTTCGATT
This sequence comes from Schwanniomyces occidentalis var. occidentalis, assembly GCA_031081865.1. Taxonomy (NCBI): domain Eukaryota; kingdom Fungi; phylum Ascomycota; class Pichiomycetes; order Serinales; family Debaryomycetaceae; genus Schwanniomyces; species Schwanniomyces occidentalis. The sequence continues at coordinate 794,331 of JARYTB010000002.1, forward strand.
GGATTATTATGACTCCAGGTGTTGGTTTAGATGATAAAGGGGATAGTTTAGGTCAACAATATAGAACTGTAGATGAGGTCATATCAACTGGAACTGATATTATAATTGTCGGTAGAGGTTTATTTGGTAAGGGCAGAGATTCAGAGGTAGAAGGTAGAAGATATAGAGATGCTGGATGGAATGCATACTTGAAGAAAACCTCACAATTAAATTAGACATTTATTATACATAAATAAATAAAAAATATATACATGATTTAATAAGCTGGTCCTAAGACATTTTCATCTTCAAAATTATCTGCCAATTTAGTTCTCATAATTTCAAAGACTAATAAACCAACAGATGTTGCAGGGATAGTAGTTAAGGCATTTCTAACAAAGCCCTTATAACCAATTTGAGACCAAGTCAATTTTGATTTCTTCTTCATTTTAACAACTTGATGATATGTATCAATATAAGAATTATAATACAATTTTATGAAAGGTTTTGAAGTAGACCCGGAAGAATTATAGATATCTAGAGCTTCTAATCTTGATAAATGGACCTTTTGAATTTTTGTCAATGGATATTGGACTGCTAGTAAAGAAAAGGCAGCAGAAGCTCCAGCTAATAAGACAAAGGTTGATTTTAAAATTTTTGTCAGTTTCATTTGCTCTAATTTTACCAAATTTTCATCAATTTCTGGCTCTTTACCAGTAAAAATAAATAATTTCTTTCTAATTAATAGTTCAAATCTTTTATAAGCTGAAATCATTCTATAAGTTAAGTTATAACCTTGGGTTTTAACAATTTCAAAAGTTGAAAAATAAAATGCAAAACCTAGACTTTCTTTAATTAATGAAAATCCATATCCAGCAAATACACCCACTAATCCAATTTCCTTTAATTTATTCATCCCATAAATCCATAAATTCTGATGCTCACCGTTCAACATTTCTGCAGTTGACAGTCTTGTATAAATCGCATCAACTGGAGCAGCTGCTAATGATTGGGCAGCTCCAGCGAAAAATCCTGCCTTCCAAGTATCTGTGTAAGCAGTACTATGAAGGAAATCTAATGCAGTTAAATATGTACCGTATAAGATTAGACCTGTGGCTGAATTAGCTAACAAAGGAGGTAACACCTGGTCAGGAATGAACCGCCATCCTTCTTTTTTAACAACATTAACCAACATACCGATCGATGAATGCGTACGGAATTTATATGGCTTTAGATGTATATTGTCATGCTTATTCGCTACTTCTCTTACATATGCCAAATAGTCAAATCTTGAGGGCCTAAATAATTTAACCGGTGTTCTCAAATATAATGCTTGTAGCTGATAGACTAGGGCACGTATACCGGCTGTTGAGACTGTAACTGTTTGATTACTATTCTTAGATTGCGTTGTACCCGTAATTGGTACATGAGATGTACTAAAACTTATCGAATCACTTAGGATTGGATTTGAGACGAACACAAGACTATTCTCTAGATTTGAGGGTGGATCTTTTTTATTCATTTTACTTATATGAGTGTTTCAATAACACAAAAAAGTCTATAACGAAATATTATTGAACAGAAAGACAACCTAGTTATTAGAATATATATGAGGGATGCTAGCTAATACAGTAAATGATTTAGAAATCAACAGTTATAGATCTTGCATTCATTTGAATATTGGATGTTACAAAAACAGTAACCTCATTATATACAGGCGGCCCAATACAATACAACTACATGGTGAAGACCATATAAAAGTAATTTATTGAATTCTATTTGTAGAATTGTTGAAGTAGACTTGTTAAAGTAGAATTATTGAAACTACAGATCTCTGTAGAGGATAATTTCACTCTGTTTAAAATATCTTCTGGCATCTTCGTCGATCAAAACTAAGGATAAATAAGTTCTTGTTGAAAATTTCTTATTGACATCTTTGTAGGTTGGAGTTAGATCGAAACCACCCAAGAATAACCTGATGGGAATGGTTTCACCTTTAACAGGAGCACCATCCATAATTTCAAATCTGACTACTGTTTCACTATCCGTAATTTGATTTGGGGGAGCTCCAACTGTTTCCCTTCTAATTAAGGATAATTCCATATGTTTGATTTTTAATCTAACTAGTAAAAAATAGATCCTACCTATTATTACATCCTTCAAGGAAAACCTTGACTTCAGATATTCAAATTCGATATGCAAGCAGTCTTCTATACCAACGTCCATTTTAACTGTAGGGCTATCTTTATTTATTGCCGGAGGCGTAGTAATTTGATATACCCACAATTCTTTCTCCCTTGTAATTTCTGCGGAAGATTTTCTAGATACTATAACTTTTATATAATAACGTAACCGGGTATTCTTACCTCTATAACTTTCATATTGCTTTTCAACGTTTTTAAATTCAAATGGATATGTTTCTGGATGGGTTAGCTGTGATGGTGCTGCTAGCTCAGTTGCCAATGATAAGAATTCGTCAGTCACTAATCCATCGAAGTTAGTTTCAATTGACCCTAGCAATTGAACTTTGACACCCAAATGTTCAACTTTTCGGCCCTCCTTAGTTCTTATTGTCACTGTGCCTTTAACCGACTCACCATCTTTATATATTGGTAGCTTTTCTACTCTACCCTGAAGAGATTTTACGTCAACATGTTTTCTAGTATCTTCATTATCTAATCTTATCTCTATATCTAAGGGCGCTTTAAAAAATATTGACATAACTTGCTTTTATTTTCTTTTTTTTTTTACTTATATTATCTCGGAAACACCTTCCCACTGAAGAAGATTTATTATTCAAAGAAATTTAAACTAATTGAATAGTTGTTAGTTGAATGAATCGACTATATATTCGTCTAGTTAAACTAGTTGTTAAGTTTCGGTACTATTTCTGTGGGAGAAAGAGATGAAATATGATGAATTATATACAGGACAATAAATTACTATTATGGTCAAGTATTTTTCAGCCTATATCAAGCATACATTAATAAATGCTTCTGGTTTAGCTAAAAAACTGTTTGTATTCATTATAATACCAGTAAAATTCGTGTTCATTCATTCATTCATTCTTTAATTAATTAAAACATAAGGGCCATAAACGACTGCAAAAAAAGGAGACTATAAAAAGTCAGAGCATAAAACAAGGGACATGCTAGGTTCCTTCACTCATTTAGAGATCACAAGCGAGCTTAGACACCATCTTTAGTAGCAGCATACTCCAATAAATCAACAACCCTAGAAGAATAGCCGTATTCATTATCGTACCAGGCAATTAATTTAACAAAAGTTGGAGATAATAAGATACCAGCCCTAGCATCAAAAATACATGATTCGAGAGAGGTTTTGAAATCAGAGGACACAACAGGGTCTTCGGTGTAAGCTATAATACCTTTTAATTTTCCGTCAGCAGCCTTCTTAATAACTGAGCAGATTTCTTCATAAGTAGTTGGTCTAGCTAATCTAGCCGTTAAATCAACAACTGAAACGTCAGTAGTTGGAACTCTTAAAGCCAAACCAGTCAATTTACCGTTTAATGCTGGAATGACTTTACCGACAGCTTTAGCAGCACCAGTAGTAGATGGAATAATGTTGTCGGAAGCAGTTCTACCACCTCTCCAGTCTTTGTGGGATGGACCATCGACAGTTTTCTGCGAAGCAGTAACAGAATGAACAGTGGTCATTAAACCTTCTTCAATACCAAATGCATCGTGGATAACTTTTGCTAACGGTGCTAAACAATTGGTGGTACATGAAGCATTTGAAATGATCTTTAAGTTTGACGTATATTGGTCTTCATTAACACCCATAACAAACATTGGGCAATCTGAAGATGGTGTTGTGATAATAACTTTTTTGGCACCACCGTCGAGATGCTTTTTGGCACCCTCTGCCTTGGTGAAAACACCAGTGGATTCGATAACATAAACAACACCAAGTTTACCCCATGGGATGTTTTCTGGATCTTTTTCTTGGAACACTTTAATTTTTCTGGTGTTAACTATTAAATTGTTACCTTCACATGTAACTTCACCTTTGAACCTTCCATGAGTCGAATCATACTTAAACATGTAGGCGGCATAATCGGGTGCAATAAATGGATCATTAATAGCTACAATGTGAATGTCCGGCCTTTCTAATGCGATTCTCAAAACTAAACGACCAATACGCCCGAATCCGTTAATACCAATTGTAACCATATTCGCTTTGAAACTTTCTGTTTAAACTGAAAATCTATGAATCAGAGAGTAGAAAATCAATGTGATTCTTGTAGAAGATTCTTAATTTTAATAGAGCAATTTACCACTTATTTATATCTAAACCACTTTAATGCAACTACCTAATTCTCCTTAATAATTATAGTTTTTCCGTCATACCATTACTTCCAATAATTTAACTTGGACATCCGACTTAATCAGCCAGATTCTATAATGTATTGATAGAATGTTTGCTGCATGCGATATATACGTTAAGCAGCAAAAAAAAACTTCATATCCGGGGTACAGTTCCTAGTGACATCAACAAATGTATAATCACCATTTTGAGTTGATTCTCTTCAATAAGATTGACATCGAAGTCACCGAAGTCACCAAATACTTTCGTAAGAACACTATCGTGTCTTCCTGCCATTTGTAATTACCTAAAGATTGAGCTTAATAGTTATGCTTCAGTAACAGATACCAATGCACCCTACCTGTAGTAGACTTACCGGAAGTTTTTTTTACGGAAAGCAACCTAAACAAAAGCATATTCAAGGTATGAAGTATCCTTATGGATAGTGTTCACAACGTCCTAATCATGTAGACTTCCAATTCTAAAATTTAGTATTGCTTCCGTAAATTCGTGTAAGTATCGGTTGCTCCTATTCATTTGCGGTAACTGTAGAGCCCCTACCAAATTTGCTGTCTTCTGACATATTCAGTTAGGTACTCCAATAACTTTGTAGATGGCTGATCCGCCACAAAGCGGAGATTGAAAGAACCCAGATACATTAGTCAACATAATTAGATCGATTTAGTCTATACCTTATCTATGCCTTATCGTAACTTCTGTTGTGCACATAAGACTAGATTTTACAACCATAGCAATAGTGCCATTCCAAAGACTACTTACAGTACAGGTACTACTTACAGTACAGGTACAATACAGGTACAATACACCTTTCTTCTAAAGACTAACCTCTTTGAAGAAACTTACTCTAGACACTCAGCTCAAGGCGCCCGGTTAAAGACAGCCCATCAAGTACAAGGCAACAGAAGCAGCCACTTGTGTACATTTAGATGTATTCTATGTTCTAAAGTACTATAGTGTTATATATACGATTTCCAGAGGAGAAGAAACCTCTTGAAAAATATTAAACACTGTCGCTTTTTAAATTTTTATTCTAAATATAGCTAACTATTACCTTCCTAATCTGCATCTTCTACTATAACATTTGAGAGCTAGTGTAATCCTTTGTACCTCTAGTCCAGCTTCAGCTGCGTTGAATTACCAATAGAATATTTTCATTGGTTATCTTTATTGGTTAAACAAAACCAATTAGCGTATATTTCATAATAAACTGTAAATATTTCCTCAATTGAAAATTTACAGTTTAGCATCGTTTCTCAGAAAAAGCTTGAGGCAAACAATAAAGACTAACTCCATCAAATTACATCGGTCCAAAGGTTGTTAGTAACATATTTGTTTTCACATATTTGTTTTCATTCATATTATCATTTGCTCAATCTAACTGATAAAGATTTTTCTTCCTCCTCAGATTTCTTGAATAGGAGTTTTTCAAACTGAACAGGTATGTCACAATACATGGATGAAGTAGCTCCTGATGTTATATCTCCTCATGATACCAAAAACGACCTTGATCAGCAAATTAAACATCTAGACACAGTTATAGCAATATATGACTTCCCTGGGACACAGCCATCACATTTACCGTTAAATTTGGGAGATACTGTATATGTTCTATCGAAATCTGATACTGGCTGGTGGGATGGAGTGATAATATGTACTAATGGAGAGTTGCTTAGAGGATGGTTCCCCCGTAACTATGTGAGGTCAGTCAATTATGTTCAGCCGGTATTGAATAAATTGAAAACCAACAAAGAAATTGATTCGATAACAGCGGCAAATACAGCTGCAAATGTCTTGATACCATCATTTTCCAATTTTTTACAAAAGAATTTATTGGACTCAGAGAAGAACAGTCCTGTTAACAGTACCAGAAAAAACTCAGTAGTAAGTTTTGCTAGCTCCGAAACTAGTATTCCATCAGATTCTAAGCAAGGTGTATCGACGCAAATACAGTCACCACCACCACAGCCGCAACAACAAGCGTCAGTTTCGACTGTTTCATCCACAAGAGATATGAATGACAACATAGTTTTTACTGATGTTGAAGAGGCAGAAAAGTTAGCAGAGGAGTATAAGGCAAAGCATAATAAGGCTTCGATTTGGATACCTAAAAGTACTACTAGTGGAGATTTTGTATTCTATTCCGAGCAATTGAATATATATTGTGAATCGATGCCATTAGTAATGTTTAAAGATTCTGATGTCCTGCCATATATTCAAATACCTAGTAAAGAGGCAATACTGGATAACTCAGTAATTCCCATAGAAACAAGTGTATCAGACAGTATTCTCGAGGCAAGATCTAATAAGGCTACGTCTTTTGACCCATTGAAGAGAGACTCAAACGCATCATCTATGGATTCACAAAGTACTGGAGCTTCATCATATCATCATTTTTCTCAACCGTTCTTTGCTATGAACGATTTATTTTTCAAACATCCGTCAGACTTGATATCTTGGACTGAGTTAAAGGAACAATTTAATTATTTATTGGATTTGTCGTTCAAAGCCGTAAAGGATCATAATAAACAATTATTTAGCACACATTTTTCCAGATTAAATAAAATTGTATCGTCTGTATTATCAGCGTCACGGTTGATTCAAGATGATTTTGTAAATACAAAATACGAAAAGTCAATTAGAAGAAAATTAAAAAGAATTGCTAGCTCATTTGCTCAAGTTTATATCAACAGTATTCTACATTTAAGCGTTATGCATTATTCGCAAACGACTTCGGAAGGAGAATTGTTTAGTTTCGATATTTCAAGGTTAAATTGGTCGACTAGTATGCCAAATAGTGCATCCCATTCGGTTTCTTCTTCGAACTCTGCTGCAAGAGAAAGTTTTGATGAATTGAATTCTTTATCTAGCAACTTACAACAATTGAGATTATATAATGATGGGGAAGTAAGCTCTTATTTTCAGCAAATAGAGTTTGAAGTTGAAAACCTAAGAATGAATTTGAATTCACTAACTAAAATATTTTTAAAATTGACTAGAGGCAAAAAAGTTAGACGTTCTGACTATGATGGATCCGATGCGTCAGAAGATGAAGGTGAAGATAGATATAATGTTTTACCACAACTTTATCCAAGATTCATAATTGATGAATTCAATGGGGGTAATTGGTGTAATCCATTTTTCCCCACGAGTAATCCTGTATTGAATGCTAGTGGTGATGAATTAAAAAATAGATATCATTCAAAGATTATTATTGATCAACAAGCTTATGAGTCTATTAGAAAGTCCAGTGAAGAAATGATCAAGTTAAGTGAAGAAACCTTGAAATATTTAGATCCTGATGTTCAGCAGTTGTATTACAATGAAGGATTAAAAAATGAAAGAAATACACAGATATTAAGATTGATATATAAATATCTATATCACGCAAGTGCAACGATTGACATTATTGAATCGTTTGATTTTACCGTATTCTGTTTAATTAAACGATATTCATTGTCAGAAGATGATCCTTATAAACCAACGAATGAACCAAAGAAGGAAGAACAAACAACCAATTCCAATTTAACATTCGATTATCCGGTTGTGTTAGAATTCTTCCAATTAAAACAACAGTTTCATGATTTGGTTTCAAAAATTGTTATGTCAACGCAATCTTTGACTTTAGAAGATCCCGAAGTATTTAAGGGGATGAAGGATGAAGATCCTTTATTCTATAATAGAGATATTTTGAAAATTCCTACAGAAAAAGCAGCTATGTTGTTAACTAATATTCTAATTGAACAAAGTAATGAAATTAAAGGAGATGCCATCTCAGTGAATCCTGATACATTGATGTCAAATTATCTATCTGATGGAATTAAATTTTTTGATACAATTTTAACAATAATTCAGCAGTTGATTGATGAAAGAGAAACTATATTAAATTATGCCACAAGAGTTATGCATGATGATGTCAACGTTCAGCTATTGGTTATCGAGAGGAACAATACGATCTTATCGGAAAAATCAGAAGAAGCTGATTCATATTATAGTGGAAAAAAGAAGTCAAAAGATATTCCATGGTATTTAGAGGGAGATGATGAATATGATCTATTATTAGATATTAAGGGAAATATTAAAGGAGGCACTAAGGAAGCGTTAGTGTCACATTTAACACATCATGATTTATTTGATAGTAACTTTAATACCGCATTTTTATTAACATTTGCAACAATAATTTCAATTGGAGAACTTATTGAATTATTAATTAATAGATTTAACATTGATGCACCTGAAGGGTTAAGTTATGAAGAATACAATACTTGGATTTCAAAGAAGCAAAATCCAATCAGACTAAGAGTTATGAATATAATGAAATTATTAATTGAAAGACATTGGTCAAATTCGTATTACAATGAATCTGTAATAAGGAGATGGTTAGCCTTTGTTCAAGTACCCCAAGTTCAAGCATACACAATTGGAAAACATTTGTTAGTTGACTTAAATAAATTGTTAAATGGAGAACAAATTTGTTTTGAAAGAGAACCAGTTTTGCCAAATACTAAGCCACCAGCACCATTAGTCAAAGGATTTATAATGAAAAAGATTAAATTGCTAGATATTGACTATATTGAATTGGCCAGACAATTAACTTTAAGGGAGTTTAAATTATATTCAAAAATTACCAAATTTGCTTGTATAGCCAAAGTTTGGGGTAAGAAATCGGGGTTAAATGAAAGTATTGACAGTATTACAGCTTTTATTAAGGCATCTAATCAATTAACTAACTATGTTGCATATATGATAGTAAGAAAGCAAGATGCAAAGAAAAGAGTTCAAATTATAAGGTACTTTGTTCAAGTGGCAGAAAAATGTAGACAGTATAATAATTTTTCATCCATGACAGCGATTATCTCTGCGTTATATTCGTCACCAATTCATAGATTAAAGAAAACTTGGAAATATGTGAGTCCTGACGCGTTGTCTCATTTACAGAATATGAATAAGTTAATGAATTCATCCAGAAATTTCAATGAATATAGAGATGTGTTGAAGTTTATTGGGTCAGAACCCTGTGTACCTTTTTTTGGAGTTTATCTAAGTGATTTGACTTTTGTTTATCACGGAAATCCGGAATATTTGATTAATAGACATAGGATGATTAATTTTGCGAAAAGAGCCAAAACATGTGATATTGTCCTAGGTATTGATAGATTTAAAGCCACTGCTTATAATCTACAAGAAGTTAGTGAAATTCAAAAATACTTAGATTCTTGGTTTGATAAGTGTCCAACTATTGAGGAACAATATCAGTTGTCATTGAACCTAGAACCAAGGGAAACGACAATTCAACCAAGTTCTGCTACTATGAGAAGTCAAAAATCGTCATTGGGTAATTTTTCATTTAAGAATTAGTTTATTATGATAACGAATTAATTATTTTATACATTATCTTATACATACATAAGTTATATCTTTTAATAATGATACTGAGTAGATACTGTCATAGTAGGATTTGACAAGGTTTCGGCGAGCTGCTTTGAGTGTTACATTATGCACCTTCATGGATCTTGTCTTGGGTATTGAAGGTCCAGGTAGCCTTTTGTAATGAAAGGTCAAACAAATGTCTCAAAATAATTGATCCACATAAGTAAACTTAAAGTTGGTTCAATATTAGATTACTCTTTATACTTAAGAGCACACTACTATAATTTTAAGAATTCTGAAAACCCTTCTTGAACTATGAGTCTCAAATAAAAATTCTTTCATCATCTCCCTAGTTCCCTTTTCTTACCTTGAAATAGATGAACTATATATGTGTTATTTGCTTTGCAATTATTGATATCATTACTAAATTTATGCAATTCCATTTCTAATTGCAATGTTTCTTGAACTAACATATCTTCCAAGCAGTCCAAGATATTATTCAAATTTATATGTTTGTGTCTTATTTGATTATGGATTCTTGAATTTTCAGGAGGAGTAGAATATAAACAATTATGACTAGTCAACGCTATCGAATTTAATCCAATTGAACTTTTTACATTCCTACTATCACCATGATTATCGTCCATCTCATTAATTGAAGTCCCGTTAGTTGTATTCGATTTAATTGATGATATATCATATATGTCATTGTAATTTGAATCTTCTTCTGAAACCTCCGCCTCATTCTCTTGGTTATCGGATAAAGGTTTCGTAAGTATAGGCGAAGATAAATCATTTGATAGTATTGGCGAGAGTACCAATTTATCTAATTGATCCAAGAGCTCTTTTGTATTCAGCATTGGAAAATCAGCGTGTTATAGAATGTAATGATAGCAATGCGTAAATATGAAGACTAAAAAATGGAGGGAAGAAGTGTTATTTAAAAATAAAAATAGAGAAAATAGGAAACAGTTTTCAAGAATAGAAGACGAGTAGTTTAGTCCCTTTAATTATTTAGATACGCGTAATTTTGTTTGTTTGTATTTATAGCAACTTCCTAGTACACAAACATTACGTATCATTGGCGCATCTTTAATTAAGAAGAAAAAAGATTATGAGTACTCTTAATACACCATCAATATCAAGGTGCTATACTTAATGGGAAATATAATGGTTTATTAGTCCACTAGAGAGCTATATTGTGATAAAAATTTGCAATACGTAACGGGTTAATGGAGCGCTCGGAAATTATTCGCAGCTGCTACCGACTTTTGTTAATCGATAAAGTAGATTTCCACAAGTAGGCAATAGCACTTAATAGAACCCTTTTACTTGCGTAACTGAATTTTCACTGAGCCGACTATGGTATATAAACTAACGGATCCATCAATGTACTTTGAAATAGCTGAGAAAAGCTCTTCAGCAAACTCAAGTCGCAGAATAACATGAGTGCGTTTGTAACATAGCCCCTCCTTGCAAATGAACTTAAAATACATCTCCAATGACAATGTAGCTGTATCATACATGACTCTTTATCCTGCTTAATATTAATGTCCTGTTTAGTATTCAAAATATTGATTGCTAACCATCTATTGATAAAAACATAAATTCGCATTATATCTGACTCCACCCCAAGGCTACACAGCATTCGGTCATAGCAAGACAACGTAGCAAAATTATCCTGAAAAAACTATAGAGCAAACATTTCAGAGAACTTTGTTGAAGAGCTGTTGCAGAAGCATGCTCTGAAATGTTTTTGAATCTTATGTAAAACTGTGACATATTATTTCCATTCTCTACGAGCTTCTAACATAGGTTAACATAGAAGCTGAGAGTCAAGAAATAAGTTAGTCATTCGCAACATCATGTATATCTGTGTGTTCCATAGACGTTGTGCAGCGTGTGCTCGCTTCCCTTCATTTTCGATCCTCCGTGGAACACTCAAAGCAATGAACGTTTATTAGCGAGCTATTCGAGTGTTCTAATCGGATATACCGCGGAGAACATTGTAAGACAAAAATTATGATACACCTCTAAAAACTATAAATACAGATTCATTTCCTGTTCTGATATAGATCACCTTTTTTACAACATCTAATAAATCAACAATTCATTAACTAAAGGTGAATCAATCAATAATATAATGACTACTTCTAATCCAATTAAAACTATTTGTGTCTTTTGTGGATCGTCTTTCGGTAATAAAGAATCTTATGCAAACAATGCTACAGCCTTAGGCAAAAAAATGGCTGAAAGAAATTGGGGATTAGTTTATGGAGGAGGATCTACAGGTATTATGGGAGCGGTAGCCAGAGGATGTGCTACTAACGGGGGATATGTCCACGGTATTATTCCAGAGGCATTAATCGCAAGAGAAAGGACTGATGAAGATGTATTAAATACAAGATTAAAGGAATCGATTGATAATCATGACGGATCGACCCCAATTCCAGATTCAAAAGAGTATGGTAAAACAACATTAGTTAAAGATATGCACACCAGAAAAAGGTTGATGGGTGAAGAAGCAGATGCTTTTATTGCATTACCAGGAGGATATGGTACTATAGAAGAATTAATGGAAGTGGTGACTTGGTTCCAATTGAATATTCATAATAAGCCAATTGTTATATTTAATATTGACGGTTTTTACGATAATTTTTTAAAATTTATTCAGGATTCAATCTCTAATGAATTTGTTAGTTTAAAAAATGGTGAAATCATCAAAGTTGCTGACAGTGTCGATGGAGTTTTAAGATCGATTGAAGAGTATACAGTCCCTGAAGGTAGGTTCAATTTAAAATGGGATACAACTTAGAATGACATCCTTACTATGTTAATAAAAAGTAGTTTAGTTTATATATATACATATATGATTCCTTGATGGGATACTTAATAGAAAATATATTTATACCTAATTCGGATTTCGGGTTGAGTACAGCTATTTATTACCTGTATAAATAAATACCCATTGTTAAGAAATGGTCCTTCTGATATGGGTCAATATATATGTATATCAATGAATACTTCTTTTTACCGTACGCATTTCTTTTATTTCATATTCATTCTATAAACTTTCTATAATACAATAAAATTAGCTTGTTAGACTAATTCAGAATCAAATCCTATTGTTTAGCACAATAATTAGTGTGGATTATATTCATCTTCCACTGTCTCATCATGAATATGGAACAAATCCTTAAATTCATCATCAGGAATTTGAACGTCATGCAAATAACCAGAAGCAACATCGTATATCATACCCCAAACTTCGATTTCCCCGTTCTTCAAGGCCATCGACGCTGATGGATGCCTTTTCAACGCAGTAACACTGGCAATAACATTTAGTTCCGCCAATTTTCTAGCCTTCAACTTTGGATCATGGTTGAATTCATGCAAGTAAGCTAAATTGGCTGCTCTAATATGTCTAATTGGGTTTAACCAGAGATCTAATACACCTCCAATCCTCTTTGACGATAAAGAGGCCCAAATACCTCCACAATCTGTATGGCCACACACAATAATCTTTTTAACTTTCAAAACGTCAATAGCAAATTGAATCACGCCTTGAGACGATATATCGTTGGAGTTTATAATATTGGCAATATTCCTGTGCGTGAAGATCTCCCCCGGCAAAGTAGCTAAGCAGGATTCGCCTGCCCTTGAATCCGAACATCCAATCCATAATGTGTGAGGTGATTGACCCTTTGCATTCAATTCAAAAATTTGGTTCGAATGATTATGCTTGATAGATTCAACAAAGAACTTATTATTATTGAAAAATTCTTGCTTCGTAGACTCCTTTGACAAAGTAAATGGGAAGTTTGTGTTTTTTATCTGCTGTAAATCGGCTTTTGAGACTGATTCAACTGTTTCTGGCGGTGTGATTGTCAAATCTGTTTCATGATCATGTTCTAACTGATAATGTACGATATTTTCTCTACCCATTTTTAAGACAGATGATGATATGAACCTTCTTGAAAGAGATGATGTTATATGAAAAGTTCTGCTCATACAATTTTAGCTGATATGAATAAATTTAAGGACATCTTTTTATATTTTATATATAACTCGTGGGAGCTAACATCACTCCTCGTACAGAATGCAATTACAAATACGTAATGGTAGTGCGCATAAAATTTATTGTAATGGAAAAATGTTGACCATCTCAGGTTACTTCCCACACTAAAGTGTGGTAATCTAGCACGGGAGTAGTACTATTTGATGCAACGGTAAACTTCGGACCGCTAAAATTTTGTGATAAGAGGCCATAATAGTTAATCTAAAATAGAAATATTATTTTTATAGCTCTGAGTTGCAAAGGTTTAGACATTGCCTCAACAGATCTAAGAAGAAAATAACAGTGAGGGAGCAAGAAACTATAAGCACTACGCGTTCTGGTAAATTGGCAGTAGTCTCTATCATTCGCACTACTAATCATCAGTCACCATCCCTCATCTATAGGAGGATGTGCCTATGTTATCGCGTCTGATCTCACTGGCCACGAGAAGAAAAATTATTGATTTCGTTGGCAGTGAGAACTTTTATCCAACAAAAATGATTGGCTCAACATAATCCTAAATTGAGATTTGGAAGAAATAACCTTTTTATTGAATGGTGATATCATGAATATAGTATCATTATTATGTAATTTAGCTTATAATAATTAAAACCCTCTTTAGATAAATGTTCTTTTATTTATATTGGATGATCATATTGTTATTCGCCAATGTTTAATTGAAGATTGTGTATAATTCATGGCTATAAAATGACAATAATGAGCGTCTAATTTGTTACTTTGAGATTCAAAGTATGCTTGATTATTTATTGTAGTATAAGGATAATGATAGCTGGAGATTATTAGTTATTACTGCTTTATGAGACCATGTAAACAATTTAATTGAGAGCATAACAACAAGGACACACTTGTAGGTTGCAACTTTTCAATTAATTACTGCGGAGAAATATACTAAGTCAAATGGCGGTAAAATCAAGTCTACTTCAACATCAACAATACTATGCTTTTTCTGTACATTCTACACATCGTTATTACAATGTTAAGATCAATTAAAACAGAGCATAGGCTGGATTTCTATGGTAGACAGACTAGTACTGGTAATTGATTGAACAGTAATATTGACATTTTTCAAACATCTCAGCTTAAGTAGTTTGTGGATATCATGCTGTTCTATTTGCAGCAGTAAGTACATTCGTTCTATAAACTTCGCAACTATGAAAAATCTTGTCAACAAACTTCATTTTGTTTTATTTAAATTTTTACAAAAATCTTCAAGAAAGTCGAAATCATTACATATATTTTAGACGCCAAATGCTTTGCAACAGGTTTAGTTACACAAGTAATAAAATCATGGCAGCATACGAAATCCAAAAAGATAAGAAAATAACCGAAAAGTATCAAACATCCATATACTAGCCATTAAAGCCATTTACCAAAAACAAACTATATTCATACCAAATGTTGCATTTATAGTATCTCATATAGATAGACTATTTGGCTTTATATCTGATCTGAGTATCCAACATTACACAAAATTGCGGTATCAAACATGGATAAAAGAATATTGCCATTTTTCTTATTACCGTCATATTGTTTATTTATTTAATGATTTTTGTTAGAATAATTTTGAAAAAAGGAATAATTTTAATATCGAATCTATAAGAAATAAGCATACGAATTTTACTTTTCTTGTATTATAGTTGTGGTCCCAAATTGTATTTGACGCGTCATGACTGTTGGGGATGAAGAGCCTGATATTAAAGATTTAATATCAAATGAGTCTTTAAGTGAGGAACAAAATCAATTCAATAATCTATCTAAAGATGACAAATTAAACAGATTGAATCTCTTAATTCAAAAATCCCAAGTTTATTCACAAATTATTGCAGATAACATACTTGAAAATAGTTTGAATAAGAAAAGAAAAAGAGAAGAAGAAAAAGAAAAAGAAGCAGGCTTAAAAACTAATGAGCCACCAAAGAAGAAAGGAAGAAGCAGAAATAAAAAGGCAAGAAATCCTAAAAGAGATATAATGTCCATGTTGTCAAAAAATATTTCTGATTCAACTAAATCTACTAAAGATGTCATTGAAAAATCTCAAGTTAGTCATACTCAACAGCAACCAAAGTTAGTTACTGGTTGCACCATGAAAGACTATCAATTGGATGGATTAGAATGGTTAGTGACTTTGTATGAAAATGGTTTGAATGGTATATTAGCTGACGAAATGGGATTAGGGAAAACTTTAGAATGCATTGCATTTTTATGTTTTTTAATCGAAAATAATATTAAAGGGCCATTTTTAATTGTGGTTCCTTTATCGACTTTGACTAATTGGCATAATGAAATTCTGATATTTGCTCCGAAGGTTAAGGTTTTAGAATACACTGGATCAAAACTGGAAAGACAGAACATAACGCTATCAGAAGATTATAACATAATTTTAACATCATATGAAATTTCCATAAGAGATTTTCACAGGCTTAATTTAATTAATTGGAAATTCTTAATTGTTGATGAAGGTCATAGATTAAAGAATTTTAATTGCATGTTGATAAAATTCTTAAGAAAATTGAACGTTACAAATAGATTATTACTTACTGGTACTCCATTACAAAATAATTTAGATGAATTATGGTCATTATTAAATTTTATCTTGCCCGATATTTTTCAAGACTTGGAATTATTCCAACAATGGTTTAATTTTGACGAACTAACCAATTTGGGAAATGATGTAGATGATGATCAGGAAACCAAAAAGGTCATTCAGTTAAATATTCAAGAAAACTTGATCAAGAACTTGCATACTATTTTGAAGCCATTTATATTAAGAAGATTAAAGAAAGATGTTGTTAAGAATCTACCACCAAAGAAAGAATATTTGATTCATATTCCATTAACTAAATTACAGAAATCAATTTATAATTATGCCCTAAATAACAAATTATCTAGAAGCTTAATCGAAATTTATTTAAAAGAATATATCAATTTTAATTATTCAAATTTATTCAGGTTTCCAAAAGATATTGAGTTAATTAATAATTATTTGAATGAAAGATTTGCTGATGAAAAGTTGGAAAAAAGAAATAATCAAACTAATTTTAAAGAGGCTAGTTCAGACGATGAATTTGAAGTACTTGAACAATATAATAAAGATGATAACGACATCGAATTTAATAGATTATCAAAACCAAATCAGAAAGAAGCTATCTTAGACTCGTTGTTTAGCAAAATCTCAAAAGATATAAAGAACTTATCATTAAGAAATGCTGTGATGCAATTAAGAAATATTTGTAATTCTCCATATATTTATTATGAACCATTTCCAATGGATGACTTCAACACTAAAAATAATTCAAAGTTTATGGAAATTTTATTTAAGAATTCATCAAAGCTACAAGTTTTAAATCAATTATGTAAAAGTTTATTGCCTAATCACAAAATTTTAATCTTTTCACAATTTACTAGAATGCTAGATTTGTTACATGATTGGTTTAATTTTAAAAATATCGACGTTTGCAGATTGGATGGTTCAACTGCACATGTCGAAAGAGATATTGAAATTAAACTGTTCAATGAAGATCCAAATAAACAAGTCTTTTTATTATCAACGAGAGCTGGTGGCTTAGGAATTAACTTAACATCCGCAGATACCGTAATATTGTTTGATAGTGATTGGAATCCTCAAGTTGATTTACAAGCAATCGATAGAGTACATAGAATTGGTCAGCTTAAACCAGTGAAAATCTTTAGATTTTTAATTAGAAATTCAATTGAAGAGATTCTAGTTAGTAAAAGTTCGTCTAAAAGATTCTTAGAAAAATTGGTCATTCAAATGGGTGAGTTTAAATTTAATAAATTTCAGCAGATAATTGATAATAAGGATTCAGGTCTAAAAGACTTACTTGAATTTTCAAAAAATCATAAAATATTTGAAAATGATGAGAGTATTGAAGAGGATTTGGAATATAAATTTAATGATAATAAAAAGTGTGAAGAATTGTTAACTCAAGAAGAGATTAATGAATTAACCGATAGAAGTGATGAATGTTATGATTCTGATAATGATAAAAATTTCAAAAACATTACAGTATTTGAAAGTGTCAATAATTTTGATAGATGAAATGTTGATAAAAAAATTTTATTTATAAAACTATATACTAAATTAATATATTAGACTAATCAAAAATAACAATGAAAGTAATGAAAATAAAAATCTAATTATCATATAATAGTTTGAGAGTCTTTTCTCTCCATCTAAATGAGTTCCAAACAGCGCTATAGCTCCAGGTTAAGTCTTTTGCACCTTGCATAAATCCATGATATTTATTAAACTGTTCAGACATATGTCCATCATTATCCACATGATCCATAATGATATCTAAAAACGAATCAGAGTACCTTAATAAATTATTTAGCAAACTTCTGAATTTAATAGAGTTATATGGTATAACTATTTCTTTGAAATTTTCATTAATTTCAAAATCAATAAATTGCTTAAAAAATTCTTCGTTAAATTTATTAATGACCAAATCTTGTTTACTTTCTTTTAGTGTGTAAATTAGTTTATAAACAATTTCTGATGCAGATGCAGTTGAAATAAACCAAGGATTACCTTCTGAATAACCGTAACCGTCATAAATGTCTTCCGGATATCTACCCAATGCAACCCCAATACCTTTTTCGAATCCAATTTTATTGTGATTGATTGGATATCTATATTTCATATCGGTAACCATTGCACTTAAAGTATTAATCAAATAATTGTTATTAATATCAAATGGAATATCCGAATAATCACCATATTCCATATTATGTGAGTGTAAACTAGCTAATAAAATTGCTGCGTCTAAACCTGACCTGATGCCTGCTCTTAATAATTTTGGCGATTCAATTAAGTATGGCAAAGCATTAGACTTATAGCCCGAATCAACTTCAATAAATGTTTTCAAATTTTTGAAAGTGGACTCTAACTCCTCAATAAATTTGCTGTCTTTCTCATATTTTCTAGCATACACTAAGCCATCTTTAATTGCTCTTAATTGTGTTAATGAAGTAAATAAATGGTAGGAGTGAATCTCTTCCCATATATCAAATCCTTCTTTAAACCAATTTCTAACGATATAAACTAAATCATGTCTAATAATTTTATGATAAATAAACTCCGGACTCTTTAAAAATTCACTAGTTAACGATTTATTATATTTCTCTAATAAATCTAAATAGCCTAGAATTGTAATAATTCTTAATCCAGGACCATCTCTTTGTGGCCTACCCCAAGGTTCGTCAAATGGGTCATTGTTTGGCATATACTTAGGTTCACCCAAACCTCCCTTATCCAGATCATTAAATTTACCTGATTCATTATCTAATCTTTGAATGTAATAGTTGTTTTCAATATATGATTCAATAATTGATGCAACTTTTGAATCCTCGAACTTTAAATCATCCAAATGAAATATTAGCGTCTTGATAGTTAATGCAGAATCTCGAGTCCATTGGTAGTAATAGTTTGGCTTCGTTTTCGATGGTGATGCAATTACCGCACCTCTTGCAACCTCCATTTCACTCAATGTCTCACTTATACCACCAATGTTATTCAAAATACCATCAAAAGAGATGTTCTTCTGTTGTTCTATCCAATCCTCAAGATCAGTCCTAACAATACTATTTTCAGCTTTAAACCCCTCTAACGAAATAACCTGCTGGATGAATCTAACAATGCCGGATGTACTGTACGAAGGTAATGATTGAGGAATATACAACCCATTCGTTAAAATCAAAATACTTAATAAAGGAAATAAATAGTTAACTTTCATAGTTTGTGTTTTGTAATTCAAAATTTATAATCTAATATCGATGCTAAAAACTCTTTCTAAAAAACAATAAAATAAATGAATAAAAGAATAAAGAAAACTTTCCAAAAACTCATAAGGGTAATGGGGAAGTACAAACAATAAAACTAAGTATTCTAAAGCTTGAAAAACTTTATATGTGTTTTATATAATAAATATATATTGGTGTGAACAAAAAGAAAATATGTAACAAAAAGTCTGGGGAACTATTGGCCATGATTTATATGTTTACAAATACATTCAATTTACTTGAAATTCATGATCTCCGCAGTCATAGTGAATGCCATTTTTTTGCACCCCCTCAAAAAAAAATGATTGCAACCTCACCCCATCATTGCTGGTGGATCATTAGTACTAGCCTTACTAATGGGTAGGTAAGATCAGAAAATATTAGTTGAACGAGCAATATATGAGTTTTCGCATGAATTAATGTGAATATTTGGTATCTATGAGATTGGTTTTTCTGATCGCTCTGGTAATCTTCAGTTATTGTTAGACGCTATTGATATACTGGAGGCAGGAACAATATGCTTTAGTTCTTAGTTCATATGACAGTGGTAGGGTTACAGGATTGGACAGTTCGGTCATCGTACCGTTCGGCGAATAATCTGGGCACTAAGATCAATTTTTAAAAGTAGCTAGGTATAACGGCGCAGCAAGTTTAAGGTCTATTCGCTACAAGCAAGCATGATTACCGTAGTCATTCCTGAGTCACGAAGACAGGGTCACAAGTACAGTTGACTTGTTACACTAACAAAACAGTCCATGAAACTTGCGGCAGTTGCGTTAAAGAAGAAGCAGAGTATATCCACAGGTATATACAGAAAAATCTGTATTTATATGAATACGAACATATATGCAAATATACATATATATATAGTATATGGAATCAATATGTAAAGAGGTTAAGAATGAAGTGAATATGAAGTATGGTAAAACTAAGAGCGATTGCCGTAAGCTATCCATACATATGTAAAAAGCGTAACAGATGTGACATCCGAGGTCCAGCGAAGTTTACCTTATTAAGCCCCATGTATGAATCTAGATTATTTGCACAAAAAGAAGCGCTGTACCAAAATTTTTTAAAGGATAAGATCTAAAGTTTATCGCTATTCCAATTATGTATTCCTATTACTGAGATTGGATTGGAATTAACACATTGGAAAGAGCAAGGATGTTTAAGCTGAGAAATTCCACTGGTTCCGTCAGTGCTATATATGAAGTTTATGTTCCACCTAGCAACAGCGATAATGAAGTGCAGGACGTGATATTCGAATAGATAGCAATAATCTAATATAAACAGTGGCATGTAGTCAGCATTAAAGTATTCTGAGAGAACCAATACGTCATTAGAGTGTGAGAAACAGGAATGGACGTAGTAGAAGCAGATAGCAACACCAAAAACCTTAATAATAGAGATTACAGGTACTCAGATAAATTGGTGATCTAGATCGCCCTTCTTTAGGAATTATTCTTTGTATTTTATTCATTTGGGACCTAGTTGGTCAAGTATTTATACATTAAGAGTGCTAAGAGAACAAAGAACTCGGTATGCGACTAACCACCGTCTCAAATATGTTGTCTAAGGTACCAACTGAAAAATTGTCATGTAATGTATATACTTAAAATGCTCCAATTAGGAATCTTTTAGAGTCATATTTTGGTCGTAATTTGTTAGAATTGAATCGATCTGTGGCATGCTAAGAAATCTTGTTTGAGCTATCATTCATAGTGCTTCCAAGGAAGAACTTGAACAGGTTTGACAGGCTACTCTCTATAAGAGCATATCAACAACTCTAGTCAAAACTGTAATCTATGTCATTAGTTCATACTCTTACCAGAAATATGGTTCATCGTTACTGGGTATTTGTAGTACTGAATTTCAACTACATTAACACTACCATTCCTTGGTAGCTGCTAAAAGCACGAAAAAAGAAGCATTATAATATCAAAAGAATTTCAAGCAGAAATGTGTCTGATAGCTTTAAGAATGAAACAGAAGTAGTTATTATTGTAATCAATTTCATAATATCGTACATTCCTTTCTTTATTTTGAGATTGGAACGCTTTCAGCTACCACCAAGCCAGATCCTATTTAGTTACTGTAAGAGTGGCAGTTTCTAACTAAAGCCCCTTCAAACTTACACATAAAACATAACAAGTTAATGCAAATGATATATATCATGAAGAACTTGGAGGAAACATAACACTACATGTAAGAACAACATTGACTAAAAAAGTGGAAAACGGTTTTTGAAGGAACCTGAGGGAAGATTGAGTCAAGTAGTGATATGGCCGAAGGAAAATTTATGCGACATTTCTATGCTTCTATAACTGTGTCCCGTTAAACCATTATTTACTACAATTATATTTAAGAACTATCTACCAAAATATTCAAAAATTATGTCAAATAGATCTATAGTAGCATATTTGATAGGGTTGTCTTTATTAGTTCATGCCGGCTACTCCTCATTTGAGTACCATCATTTGTTGAAATCTAATAATAGACCATTTAAACATATACCAATTGATATAATAATGGAAACTTTCCTAGGTACAGTCATAATAATCATTGGATCTATCAATTCAATCGAAAACTCGGCATTTTATTCCATTAATAATGAAAAACTAATCCCTGATTCAAAATATTTAAAGCCAATCGAAATGAAACATGGTATCAAAAACTTAGAAAGAATTGGAATTAGCGAGTATGACGAATTGAATTCAAGACTGGAGTTCATTAATATTATTGAAAAGAGAAAGGAATATAACGAATGGATTAACCTGCAATAAAACTTATATATTAATATTTAACTTATGTGTTGTTGGTATACTAACGGAGTTATTGATCAATAGAACTATGAATAATTTTTTGTATTTGGGTCTCGACCCTTCAATAACGGTGATCCAATTGTATTCTACAACTAAAATAAATATGTCTATGGAACTGATCTATTAGATTATGTAAATAGTATATTAACATATGGAATTCTATTGAAGAAATAAATATATGGTACAGAAACAGTGCTCCGGTCATCTAATTATTTTTCTTCTGTAATTTTTCTGCTTTTAATTTCATTTTTTTTTCTCTGTTCTCCTTTGCTTTTGGACCAGCTTCGGTGTCTAAGAAGAAATCCCACCATCTGAAAGATGATGCGTAACTACCGATAAAGTAATGATGATGTTCATCATGATGATCAGCACCTGCCCAGAATGGTAAGAAATTGTGTAATGACCATGGAAATTCGTAACCAGAATGAGCGTCAACCGCTTGGAATAATCTTAAAGTGATCCAAAGACAGATCGTGAATAAATGTAAATTTTTAGTGAAATAACACCAGATGACTGGAATACCGACAGTACCAAAACCTAATAACATTACTTCAACAGGATGTGCGTATTCAGCTGTTAAACCGAAAGGAGCAGCATATCTATGGTGTTGTTTATGTATATACTTGTAGAAGACACCGTAATGTAAGCCTCTGTGAAACCAATAATGCCAACCATCTTCAAGAATGAAGAAAACAGCTAATTGAACACAAACATCTTTAACTGAAGGGAAGGGAACTTGATAACTAATACCAATTTTTTGGCACAAAGGATGAAAGAACCAAATAGGGAAAGCTTCAACTAAGAAATGCGAGGTTAACACCGATTTTAAACATTCCCATTGCTCTCTCAGTGATGGCATCTTTGTATCTTGAATTTTGTATTTGTTAAAATAAGGAATTTTATCGATGATGAACCATGGTAAACTTCTTCCGAAATACATTGCTTCGTGTAAAGTAAAGAACAATAGCCCAGTAGCAAACAAATCGTTATCCATGTAGTAGTAGTAAGCCCCCCATAACTTTTCTAAAACATTTAATCCATCAAGCTGTTGAAAATTTTGATAGGCGTCATTAAAGCTTGTTACATTAGTGAAGCTAGAATAGTCATTATATACACCACTGCAAGAATACCTGTTAGTACAAAAAATTCTATAAATAGATATATACAGTAAGAATACCTCCAGTACTTGACATACCTAGACATGTTGAAATATCTTTCAATTTAATCAAAGGATAAGATTTAATAGGAATAGAAAAAGAACGAAGTTGGAAAATGACCTGATTTTATAAACCTTGACGTATATAAAAGAAACGCGATTGAAGACGCTTTAGAATTTTAGATGATTTAAACGATGGGAACGAGAGAAGAGTTTAGCTTGTACGAAAGGAACGAGATATCTAGAACATTAATCGCTATATATACTCAATAAAATTTCTGTGTAAGATACATACGATGTTTCCTAATAAATATAGTATTAATCTTTACGAATTCGGACAAACAATGATTGTTAAGTAGAAGAGCCAGTGTTTTTGTAGTCAATGGTGTTTATTTGTACTGACGGAACAGAGATCGATCGTTTGTTGACCGCATCCAATTTATGACATCAGATTATATAATTGAACAAATGATAAAGATTATTTACAAGCTTTGATACATATACATGTTAAACTGAGTGAAAATAGCCGTTATTTGAGGAACTTTGAAAGATTTAGAGGATATTTGGGACATGTTAACTCTATGCGAGAGTAGCCATCAAGCAGTACAAACTTTTGGGTTGATGTGCGTTCTTTGAATCTAGCAATGAATCCAAAAATTAAGTTATAAGTTCAGTAGTAAGTCATAGGTGCCTCTAATTATAATAAATATGAGTTTTAATTTTATATGGTCGTTCGATTTTGTATTATCTTTGAGACTTACAAGTGACTTGAGTAGCTGTTGCATACCATGTGTAATGCTAGTTTTCCTGCTGCTCGCTTGGAAGAGTGAAGTTTAAGGGTTTCAATTATATACGAGCATTCATAACATTTGAATATCTACTCTGTTGACTCTTCTCTTTCATCCGATACAGGTTAGAATAGTATATATTGGATCAGTTTTAAGTATATGTTCGAGGTTATGCATTTACTTTGACAAAGTACAATTGCAGCTTTGTTACAATGGTTGGATTAAATTATACCACTTTAGAATATATATACAGTAAAGCATATATTAAACTAACCCGAAAATCATTTAGATCTGTATTAAGGCAAATAAATAAAAAAGCATTTGAGAAATTGCTATCCATCCTAGATGATGGAGTCACAAATTTATGTTTAATACTTATAAAACTAAAAAGTTTGTTAAGTGAGCAATATTTTAAACTTTTCCATTTATTTAGATTAATCATTACTGATTATATAACATGATAATAAAATGGAACTAACTTTAAGATTTACTGAGATATAGATGAATTGATGGCCCCTATAAACTTCAATATACCACTTGAGATATCGACTGCAAATATTGGAGTACCAGCTTCCATATAAGGTACGACATTTAGTACAAATTGGCACGAAGACTTTTTTCACTGATCAAAATTAACAAAATTTTCATGATTTTCCGAGCTAAATACTAAAATTTCGTATCGTCTGAACAATCAGATTTAGAGACTTTTATTCTTTCAAAACTAGGTTAAAAGAATGATAGAGTTCTCGAACTGCTCCAGTTGGCAATAGTTGTGTTTAGTTTCTGCAATCAGCTGCAAATATTCCATAATTGCAGAAAAAAACCAACATAATTTGACGGCTCTTGTTCATACAAGCAAATAAATAACTAAAGTTGAAACTATATTTGTAGCGCCCGTGAGTTGAGTTCTCAAAAATTAGGCTCCAAATTTGTTAATTTAATAGAGTATTCTATAAAAAGAATACGGTAAATGCCACAAACGTAAAATTTCACATCACATTTTTGCATCTTAATCCTCTTTCAGGGCAGATAATTGTTCAAAAGTTAAGTAGATTTACCTGAATTATTAATTGGCGGTCTAGTTATAATATAGTAGGTGACAAGGGCAGTCTACCTGCTTAATTAATTAATAAAAGAGATCTAGCTTCAAGAACTATCACTAGCTAACTAGTTAAAGTCAGCCTCATCGATACTCAAAGTTTCTCGGAATCTTGAAGCAGAACTCCGATAAGGTATATACATCATAATTATAAACATATAGGACTAAAGCCATCAATTTAAGGTAATATCCGATTCGAAACTTTATTAGTCTAGCATAAACAAAAGCATAATCAAGTGAAAATTAATGAGTCAGAATATTTAATAGGTAAACTTCAAGCGGAATTACTCTTATTCCATCTAGAAAGAAAGAGGGGAATCGAAACTATATACAGGTATTGTTGCGATGTTTTATTCCCCATGAAGAATTAGTTCCCGATTTATTAAGCTTTTTGAAGCACCTTCACCCTTTTTATTTTATTTTTTTTTGAAATAATGGACCTCATATTGACATGACATCCTCCTCAAGCGATTTAACTAAGAAGGGCAACTCATCCTCTGAAGAGAGTAATAGTGTTAGTTATGATTATGAAAATTTGGGTGACAGCTCTAATTCTAATACTCATCATGCCAATGATCGAGATTTAAGACATCTAGGACTGACTAAACTGACTGAATCATTAGCTTCCTCTATTAGCTCATTATCTATCACAGATGGAAGGGCCCCTTTTGATCCAATTCCTTTGCCTTACGAAAACATTGATAATGAAGAAGGTCCAAGACATGAGAGGTTTAGAAGAAGATCATCTGTTCAATCCAGCCAATTAAATAAAGTTAGATCATATTCTACTGCCGCTTCATTTGGTGAACAAGCAATACAGTCAATCAGAAAGACATTATCTCGTACTACATCGGTTAATACTTATAACAGTGCAAGTTCTCATTTAAGCAGATTATCATCTAGTTATTCAGTAAGGGATATTTATGGTGAAATGAGTGAAGATGACATTAATCTTAGAAGAACAGTTACTAAATCTACTATTTTAACTTCCTTATCTCAAAGGGTCCATGATGCTGGTATTGAAGCACAAACACCAATAATAAGTGACGAGGATGAGGAATGGAAAGCTACTACTGCTGCAATGGAAGAAGAGATCCACCCAGAAGGGTTATACGAAAAACTACCAGACATTCCTGTACCTTCAAAGGATTATGGTGGCGAATTCAGCTCAATTGATCCAGAATTGGTTACATGGGACGGTGTAGACGATCCAAATTATCCAAGAAACTGGTGCAAGAGAGAAAAATGGTTTCAAACATTAATTGTGGCATTGTATACTTTAATTTCACCAATGTCATCATCAATTTTATCACCAGCAATGCAAGATATTGCAAAGGAATTCCATATGAATAGTGATTTTATTCAATCCTTTAGTGTTTCAGTAATGGTTTTAGCATGGGCATTGGGTCCTTTGTTAATTGCACCAATGTCTGAAAGTGATAATTTTGGCAGAAAACCTGTTCTTAATGTTTCCATTTGGATAATTTTCATTTTTAATTTAGCTTGTGGATTTGCCAAGACCACTGCCCAATTATGCGTCTTCAGGTTCTTAGGTGGACTTGGGGGTTGTGCAGCGTTGAATGTTGGTGCTGGTACATTAAGTGATTTATTTACTAATGAGGAAAGACAGGTTGCAATGGCATTCTATTCAGTCTGCCCAACGATGGGGCCAATTCTATCACCAATTATTTCCAGTTTTATCGTTCAGAATACTGAATGGAGATGGTTATTCTATGTATTAGCAATATTCAATGGGGCAGTCGCATTATTTGGCACAATATTCTTCAAAGAAACCTACTCACCAAGACTATTAAAATTAAAGGCAAACTATTTAAGAAAGGAAACTGGTAATGAACATCTACACACAATTTTTGAAATTGCTGACGGCGAAACTAAATGGGAAAAATTCATGGTTTCCATTTCTAGACCATTAAAATTATTGTTCACTCATCCAATGATTCTAGGCTTAGGTTCTTTTATGGCTTTTACTTACGGGTTTATGTATTTGATGATTGTTACCTTTCCAAGGGTTTGGAAAGGCAATTATGGATTTTCAACTGGTATTTCTGGTCTAATGTTTTTACCAATGGGTATTGGATATGCTATTGGTATTGTATTCTTTACAATTGTTATCGATATTATTTATTTTAGATTAACTGATAGAAATAATGGTGTGTCCAAACCTGAATACAGATTACCATGTTTATGTTTCTCAGGTATCGGTATACCAGTAGGATTAATATGGTATGGTTGGTCAGCCGAGAAGAGATTGCATTGGATAATGCCTTCAATTGGATCAGCTATATATGCATTTTCATTTATCGCCGTGTTCCAAACTATTCAGAATTATCTAATCGACATGAATAATAGATTTGCTGCTAGTTCGGTCGCAGCCGCCGCAGTGTTCAGATCCTTGTTTGGTTTCGCTTTCCCACTATTTGCTAATCAAATGTACGACAAGTTAAATTATGGCTGGGGTAATACCTTGTGTGGATTGATTGGATTGCTTTTAGGTATCCCATTTCCAATTTTCTGCTTGATGTATGGAGAAAAATTGAGAAAATGGGCTAACAAAAGAATGGATAGAGAACAGGCTAAAAGAGACGCACGTAACTTAGAACGATTGAAAAAGCTAAACGAAAAGGAACTATCAAAGTTTGACAATAAAGGGGACTAGAATGTATTTTGTGCATGTAAATTATAGAATTATATCGTTGCACCTTATATCAGCTGGGAGCTCTTACATAGTTTCTTTTGGAATCCACCTTGCAGCTCAACCGTTTAATATCTCAGCTCTTGGTGTAATGTAATTGCTTATGGACATTCAATAATTTTGTAATCTCAATAAACTTATGAAAAATGCATTAAATGTAAGTATGACGTGCAATAGGAGTTGTAACCGATTTATTTTTCGCAACGTGTTTGTGCCGATGATCCTGTCACTAGAAGCTCACTATTACTCCCTCCGTTGTAATGATGCAGCAGAACGTAATTCATACAACATCTACAAGTCATGCACCTACGCAAGATAATCAATCATACCACTTAAAGAATTATACAAAACGAGAATATATCACCACTATCTCTCTCTACAAAACTCAACTTAAATTTAGGTGCACAAATTGTTTGATTCTTTGTTATTTCTCGCTACTATCCTTACGAACTACGTACACTATGTCCTTGATAGAACACGAACAATAGCGCACGACCTCAGCAAAGAAAAAAACTTCCAACTATGACAACGACACTATCGACCTTATCACAGCTCGCACTGTCTCGGAGCTGACATAGCCTTTACTCTAGCTCGGAACTAAGATTAACTATGTATAAACCATATTTAAACTTACTTGATACAAAAACGGCGGCGCCCGCCTTAGTATTATCATGGTACACAAAACAACACTAGATAGTTGCTGCCACTCTTATCGCAAAACTATTTCAATCTCCTCGTCAACCACTACATAACGAAGGTATCCCTTGCAATCCTTATTCTAAATAAACTTATTGAAGATCTAGTTCATAGAGATGGTTCATCTACACACCATATAGTGTAGCTTATAACACTCGGATCAAATAATGCAGATTATTGTGCATATATATTTTTGTAAGATTTCATAGCCATTTATGTGTTCCATCCAAGCATCCTGTATATTATTGTATTTTGATTATGACTGGGTCCCTCCTAAATAAAATTCCATCGGAGCTTTTACGATCAAATTTCTTTTTTGAGGTCATCGTTTCTCAATGAGTAAGTTGTTCTCGGTCGTTGTATCGGAGAACGTTCTGCCCGCCTTGTACATCGTATCGTTTCTTTTTCTTTTTCTATATTTTTTTGTTCTGGCGATGATCATTTCATAATCCGGGGTACAACGCTATGAGGCAGCCAGCCAGCAAGAAGAAAAAATATAAATTGCAATTGATGTCCATAGATTGTATACTAGCAATTATTTGCTTTTTTTCTACGTATCTTCTCTGAGAGTACTATATTTCAGTAAATCCTTACTAAGGCAATAAAAGTAAAAGGTTGGTCGATTTTGGACTTACAATTATAAATTTAGCATCTATTTTATGAAATAATATTTACGAAGGGTATATTTTCATAATGGATTTCTCATACGACAACGTAGTTCCAAACTTCAGACTTGATGGTAGATTAGCCATCATTACCGGGGGCAGTGGTGGTGTTGCAAGTGTTATCTCCCGGGCATTAATAGCACAAGGAGCAGATGTTGCGTTAATTGATATTAATTTAGAGAGAACAAATAACGCGGCTAAGGAATTGCTTAAATGGGGCGCAGAAACGTTGAAGGGAGAGCATGAAACTTCCATTGGAGAGGTATCTGCGTGGTCCTGTAACATAGGTGATGCTGAAACGGTGGAGCAGACATTTGCCGCTGTCAATGAAAAACATGGTAAGATTGCGGATTTGTTGATCAACACAGCGGGCTATTGCGAAAACTTTCCAGCAGAAGAATATCCAGCAGTAAATGCTGAAGGAATAATGAAGGTTAATGCATTGGGTGCCTTCTATGTTTCACAGTCATTCGCCAGACCATTGATTGCTAATAACAAAAGAGGTTCAATTATTTTAATTGGTTCCATGTCTGGAACTATTGTTAATGATCCTCAACCTCAATGTATGTATAATATGTCAAAAGCAGGTGTTATACACTTAACTAGGTCATTGGCGTGTGAATGGGCAAAATATAATATCAGAGTTAATACTTTAAGTCCTGGTTATATCTTGACGCCTTTAACTAGAAACGTTATTCAAGGCCATACTGAAATGAAAGAAGCATGGGAGTCAAAAATACCAATGAAGAGAATGGCAGAACCAAAAGAGTTTGTTGGTTCAATTTTATACTTGGCAAGCGACTCAGCTTCTTCCTACACTACTGGTCATAACTTGGTTGTTGATGGTGGTTACGAATGTTGGTAGATGTTTACTGGACTGTGATGATTGTGTTTTCTCTTTTTTTTTTACTCTAGGTAGCTTACCCCTAATCCATTCATACATACTATCAGTTTGTACAATTTCCTGATATCAAATTTAATATTTTATCTTGCATGAAATTTGGGTATGTCATTAATATAAAGATTTTCTACTTATCAAGTAGTATTTTAGATCTGTAGTACCCGGAGTTTTTCTGAAGTCCGAGGCCATAGAATTGTCTTTCCGAATCTAAGCGGTCTGATGTTGGATTACTTGCTTATCTCTTACAATAAATACATTCAACTAAAATTGCTGTCAAACTAAAATAACTTTATTACATTAGTAAATATTGCTTGCCAATTAAGAATGTAAAGATAAAATAAATTAATATATTAAGAGGGCAAGCAATTTTGATTAATGTTGTCTATTTAATGATTGTTGCTCTGTTCCTCTAATTGCGATTGACTAACAATCTTTGAATTCTTCCACATTTTAATTAAAGCTAGTTTAAATAGATTAACATTATAGTCGATTATAGTTAGTGATTTATCCACGTTTTCGTTTTCTCTGTTATCATTTCTAATTAAAGCAACCAAGGCCAAGCCTCTTATCATCTGTTTCAAGTATAATATTGAACCATTCGATAAATGACTTATGGATTTTAACTCTTTTGGTTTTGTAAGTTTGTATGGAGGAGTTTTGTCATTTTCGATATATAAATCATCTAAATCAATTGTGATATCGATAAATTCGGCACATACTTCATACGTTTGAATATCAACAGGCGACGAATCAGTAGCAACATAAATTTTTGAGTTGACGTCAAACAAAAATACTTTATCAATTGATGAATGTTGAACCAAATTATCCAACATATTTTCTAACGATGGTAGTTCAGGAATTAATTTTTGAACTATTCTTGAAAATGCTTCATAAATAGAATGATCAAAAATGGATGTTAGATAAAATGACACTTGAACCCCTTCCAAACCTAAATCTAATAATTCGTCGCCAGTTCTTTGCATTATATCTCGTTGTGCATCAATTCTATAATCTTCTGATAACCCATCGATCTTATGGATTAGAACTTCAATATTAATCTTTGGATTAACCTTATAAGCGTATTCAATGATCATTGACAAATTGGTTATCGCATTTAGATACTCATCTTGTGAATCGATAACATATACTAGAGCTCCAATACTTGAAAATAACCTTTCCGAATCGTAATTAGGTTCAAAATAATTCAACTGACCTGGTAACTCCATAACTGATAAATCTATTAACAGGGAGAAATGCTCCGTGGTTGGTTTGGAGGTACTCTCTAAATACAAAGTGTCCAATGGTTGCATATTATGAAATACAACTTTACATATAGATGATTTACCACCTCTTCTTAATCCCATTAGTAAAATTGTTGCATTAGTATCTTTGGGGTTCGGTAATAATGTTGCTTCCATTCTGATTTATTTATTAATTATAAAGTAATTTGACAATATAGGATGAGAGTAAATAAGATCCAATAAATAAATAAGACTAAACAAAAATACTGAAGCGTAGAGAGGGTTGTTCATTTCAATAGATAACCATCCTTTACCATGAATTGTTGTATGTAGTAAATTATCTCTCGCTTATGCAAAACTTACACAAAATTAAATATACAAACTATGAAAAATTAATTATATAGAAATTCATTTATAGATTATGGTCTTAAACGTCTTGGATCTCTAGGGAATAATGAAGCACGACGAATATTCTTCAAATCTAAGAAGAACATAACAACTCTTTCTAAACCAATACCACCACCAGCATGAGGAGGACAACCATAAGTGAAAGCATCAACATAATCATTCATACCTGGAACATTTGGATCAACTTCATGTGCAGCTAATCTTTCTTTTAATAATTTAGGATCATGAATACGTTGAGCACCTGATAAGATCTCTTCACCTCTCATAAAGAAATCATAAGAGTTTGAATATCTTGGATCCTCAGCATCTGGCATAGTATAGAACGGTCTAATTGCTAATGGGAACTTATCTAAAATATAGAAATCTGTGTCGTATTTTTCTCTTACTAATTTACCTAATAATTTTTCATTTTCGGTTGATAAGTCTTCAAAATCATCAACTTCTTTACCGGCTTCTCTTAATAATTGAATACCTTCTTTAAAATGAAGTCTAACCATTTGACCATTTTCTGGAACCTTGAATTCCTCAACTGGGAATTGTTTCCTAACAGTAGCAATTTCATTACCATATCTTTTCTTCAATTCAGAGAAAATGAAAACAAATAAGTCAGCCAAGTGATCAATAACATCATGATAATGCTCTTCAAATGTCATCTCCAAATCTAAACCAGTGAATTCAGTCATATGACGATGTGTATTTGAATTTTCAGCTCTAAAAACAGGAGCAATTTCGAAAACTTTTTCAAAATCAGCAGATATCAATTGTTGTTTATAGAACTGAGGAGACTGGGCTAAGTAGGCTGAACCTTTAAAGTATGAAATTTCGAAAATATTTGCACCACCTTCTGAGGGAGCAGCTACAATTTTTGGGGTATGGATTTCAGTGAAACCCTTATTAATCAAGAATTCCCTGAATAATTGACAAACACCTGATTGAATCTTGAAAATAGCTTGATTAGTTGGGGTTCTTAAATCAATAACTCTAGCATCTAATCTGGTATCTAAATTAACAACAGGTAAACCTAATGCTTCCGCTTCAGCATCGGATCTCGAAGCATCTTCGATTAACATTGGTAATTGCTCTGGAGTTTCTTGAATGGTGTAAATCTTGCTAACATGAATTTC
Source organism: Schwanniomyces occidentalis var. occidentalis (assembly GCA_031081865.1). Classification (NCBI taxonomy): domain Eukaryota; kingdom Fungi; phylum Ascomycota; class Pichiomycetes; order Serinales; family Debaryomycetaceae; genus Schwanniomyces; species Schwanniomyces occidentalis. The sequence continues at coordinate 827,520 of JARYTB010000002.1, forward strand.
GACATCTTGAACAGTGGCAGACTTGATTGGTTCGTCAACCTTTTTAGCAATTCCATGAACTAAAACAATGGATTCCAAATTAATTGAACCAGCCCATTTGACCATTTGTTTCGAAATAGCGTTGTCATCAGTTTCCTTATTAGTTTTAATCAAGGCTTGAATTAAATCTGACTGTTGTCTCAAAGTTAAGAAAACCATAGTAGCACCTTGTTGTCTGGTTTTGTGGACTCTTGCTCTGAAAATGACTTCTTGTCCATCGTTCTCTGGTGTTAAAGTCTTGATGTTAATTCTAGTTTGATTGGTTTTGAATGAAGAGTTAATCAATGGCAATTTACCATAGTTGGGTTTAGCTGGGTCATTGGCAGCTTGTGCTTCTTTCTCAGCCTTTTCTTTGGCTAATTGCGCTTCTCTTTCTGCCTTTTTACGGGCTTTTTCTTTTTCTTTTTCTAACTTCTTTAAAGCTTTTTTAGATAATGGTTTACCATCTTCACCTAATGAAACATCGGCGGCTGGTACTTCTGTGCTTTCTGGTTTGACTTCTTGGATATTTAACTGTTCCAATTTTTCTGTTGGAGCTGTCATTGTGATTTAACTTTGCTAAGAAGAGTATTATCTATAAAAGTCTAATGGTGGGTTCATTCTCTTAAAAAGTCTTGAAAAAATCGGTTTGTGTAATTAGTCACTTAGATGTTGATTATGTAATCGTGACATATACAAGAGTCATATAACCTTACTATATTACATTAATTTATATACATTAGCTTATAAGTTTGGTCTCTTTCGATCAAGTTATTCCTCTCACAGTTTCTCTTGCTCCTTTTCCAATTTTTCCTTCTTTTTCCGATCTTTTTCTGCTCTAACAGCTTCTCTTCTAGATAGTCCTTCCCTAATTTTTCTTTGTTTCCTTTCTTCTTTAGTTTCAACCTTATGTTCTTCATTATCTTCCGAAATATTCAATTTCTCAATAGCCTTGTGTAATTGATCTAACTTTTTGAAGTTTTCCTTAAACCTGTCTAGTGATAGCTTTGTAATCAAGTTCAAATAATCTTCAGTGACGAATGATACTAGTTCGTCATTTTCGTTAAGATAACCAATCGGAATATCTAACTTAATGGATATCCTTATGGCAACTATATTATTACTGCCAACTCCTGACTCTCTAAATCCACAATTCATTGCCGTTGTATATAGTGAGTTTGCTGTTTTTAGGTCACGACACTTTACATGTAGAATTAGTGGTTCGAATTTGAACAAGATATAACGTGTGTTAGCATTAATCAAGTCACTGAATTGATCGTCTGATTGATATTTAAATTGGACTGATTTGTACCAATTTGGCAAATCCTTAGGATCATGAGTAACAAATATCCATTGTCCGTAATTACCTTTCGAACCAATTTTAACTTCATTTTCACTTATATTCTTAATACCTTCCAAGAATACTGATACCCTACCTGAACAAGATGAGGTAGTTACCATATCTTTATCGGAATTAATTAAATTAATGATTGGCAAACAAAATTCATCTATAGTTCCTTTTGGTGATGCATCTGGTGTCTCTTCACTTGTCAATCCTATCTCCTTTAGAATCGACTCCTTCTTTTGATCAAACCGATCTTGCATACTTATATATCAATATATATATATATATATATTTATTTATATGTCCTTTGTAGGAGGGCTTTGAATAGTTATGAATGCAAATGCTATGGATCTATAATTTTTAAATTCAACTGCGATGACTGGACCATCGCACTAACGTTGAACTATATATAATGAATCTATAAAATCATAAATAACTACTTTAAAGCAAGTAAAAATTTCTTTTCGTCATCCGAACTAAGATTGAATAATGTTTTAATAACTGGTAATAATTGATCTCTTTGGTCTTTATGTTCAAAAAAACCGAGAAGTACATTCTTCAAATAGGCAATATTAGTTGAACTATCACTACTTGCATCATCAACTGAGTTTCTCGGTTTGGCCAATGAGTCAGACGAATGACCATTACTTGAAGATGGTAATACTTGCGTAGATTTGATTTGTCTATATTGTTGAGTCACTACTTTGTAGTTCTTGGATAATCTTTCAAATTTCAAATTTGATTCATCATTCAATTTCTTTAAGATATTATTTAAATTTTCATACTCCTTGATCTTTTTGGCAGAAGATTGTAATGAGTTTCTTAAAGTCTCAATAGTTTTTTGAAGATCATCGACATTTTCATTAATATCACTTCCTCCGTTTGAATCACTATTTTGCTGGTTTTTTAAAGCTTCATGTTGTTTGAGTTCACTGCATTTATTCTCTAAATCTTCGATCACCGATAAGTAATTATCGGTGATCGACTTAAGCTCATCAATCTCTCTTTGTTTTTTCTTTACTAACGATTGGCAGCTGCTTTCGATCTCAATCCTCTTTTCGGTAACTTTTTTGATCTCATTTTGAAACTCTAGATCTTTAAATTTGATCTGTTCTTCTGCATCAACTAATAGTCTTCTAATTGTTGACGATTCTCGAGCTTTTTCCTGTAAAATATTTCTAGCTTCTGTTAACTCATCCTCTAAGTTTTCAATCCTTAATAATGATTCTTTTGATTTCATGGACAATTCTTCATACTGTTGCTTAAAAGATTGAACTTCGCTATTTGAGTTGGATTTTTCTTCAAGTAATAAATCATGTTTAGATTTTAAAGTTTCTAATTCGATAAAAACTTTTTGCTTTTCTGTTTGAAGCTTGGATAATTCATTAGTCATGGAATTTGCACGTTCAATAGATAATTCTTTCTTTGTGACTAACTCGCTTTTTTCATTAACCAATGTCCTGTTGCTATCCTGAAGATCATTGTTGGTAATTCTTAGTTTTGAAATCGATTTCGTTAACTCATCTTTCAGTTTAGTTAGTTCTTCAATTGTTTTCTTATGATCGCTAATCAATTGGTCCTTATGATTCAAAGATGTCTTCAATGAAGCAATTTCTAGTTTTAATGACGCATCGTTACTTTTAAATTTAGATAACTCATCGATTCTCTTATTTAAATCTTCCTTTTCTTTTTTCAAACTTTCAACTTCTTTAGTCGCAGTTTCTAAATTATCGGTTACCAAGTTACACTTTTTACTTAAAGATTCGTTATCTTTCCTTAATGAAGATTCAGATACTTTATAGTCTTCTAAGTTCTTCAAATGTTGCAATATTTCTTTTTCAAAATCTGTTTTCTTCGTTTCATGCTCCTTAATAACTTGATTCAATTCTTCTGATTTTTCGTTTAGTTTTAGATCGAAGTTCTTGTTTTCTGATCTTAACTGAGCTAACTCATTTCCATAGTTGGAAATAATTGATTCTTTTTCATTAATTGACTTCAAAAGCTCTGTATTGGCATTTTCAATTTCATCCTTTGATTTAATCAAATCTTCAAGCTTTAACTTATTTTCTTCAAGTTCCTTAATCAAATTATTATCAGACGTGGTAATATTAGCTTTTTTCTTTAATTCTTCTCTTGCTTGTACTAGATCGTCACCAATATCTCTCAACAGATCTCTTAGGTTTTCAACATCTTCAACTTTCTGCTGCAATTCCGATTTAATTTTATTGTGGTTCAATATTAGTTCTTCATTATCCTTAACAAGCGTTTCATATTTTTCGCTAACCTCTTTCAACTCTTTTGATATTTCGTCTTTATCAGATGTGAGTTCTTTAAGAAGCTCTTCAGTATGGGAATTGTCTTCCTTCAATTCTTTATACTTGAGCTCATAATCATTAACAGATGAAGATGTTGCAGTTTGAGTTGATTCAGTATTTGGTTTCTTCTTTTTGTTCTTCTTCTTCCTCTTTCCAGTTCCTCCAGCCGTTGTTGGTATGATTGCTTTTAAGGTTGATTGATCCTTCTTATCTGTTTGTTCTTTTTGTAATTCTTGGAATTCTTTTTCTTTTTCAGCCAAATCCTTTGCCAATTTATCAGATTTATCAGTTAATGGACTAATTTCTGACCTTAATGTTTGAACATTCTGATTTAACACATTAATCTCTTCTTTTAATTTATCCTGTCCTTCGTTTGCTTTTTTTAAATTACTTTCTGATTCCTCTAAATTCAATTTGTAAGTTGCATTTTCAAGTTCCAAGTCTTTAATTTTCACCGTATATGCAGCATTTTCTGCCTCTAAAGCTGTAACTTCTTTTTCTGAATCGTTTATCTGACTCCCTAAAGCCTTTACCTTATCTTCTGATGCAACTAGCTTATTATTCAACTCAGAAGTATCGCTTGTTGACTTCAGTAGTTTTTCTTCAAATTGGTCAATTTCTTTCCTAAGCGTTGCGATCTCGTTTTGATACTTAGAGATCTCAGATTGATCCACCAGTTCTTCTTTACATTGTAATTCGGTTATAGTCTTTTTCAACTCATCTATTTCAGTTTGGGAATCAGGATGCGCGCTTTGTTCAGTGTGGAGCTTCTTTATTGTATCCTCTGATTCTTTCAACTTCTCCTCTGACTGCTTCAACTTATCTTCAATTTCTTTGACCTCGGAAGACAAATCATTATTCAATTGAGCTAACGTGGCATTTTCTTTAGCATATCTTCTCATCTCAGTGCTCAACATATTTGTTTTTTCATTCAACCCATTAAGATATTCAACTAATAAGCCAGCGTCAGAAATGCTTGATATTGGTGTATGCTCCTGTAAGACCTTTTCAAATGACCCTATTAATTCCACTTTACGTTTCTCTGTCTTGAAAGCCTCCAACAAAATAGGATACTTTTCTTCGTATTTCGCAAACTTCTTCATTTTTGATCTAATCACCGGCGGTAAATCATCTAGATCAATCGACAGCTTGCCATTTTCATTACTCTTATCTGGTGCTCCTGGAGACAGACTCTTCGAAACCGCCTCATCCTCCGGCTGTACCAAGTCCTTTGCATCTGGCGTCTTAGTCTTTAATATCTTAGATTCGTTTTTTAGTTCTCCGATTGGATTAGGCGAATGCCGACTTGAGCCAGTTCCACTCTTAGTTCCTCCATCTGGGCTGTTTAAATCATTAAAACTCTTCGCAACATCTTCTGAGAAATTTTTGAGTTTGCTGAACATCTTGAATACTAATGTTGCTTCCTAAATAGAGTTATTATGATAGATTAGAATAAACTTTTAGAACATTCCATAAAGGGTTCAATATACTAAAATCACCGACTCTGAGGGTAGCTGATTATATAGGTTTAAGGTCACATGATTCTCCTTACCCTTTATATTGTGGACACAAATGATCAGTTATTTGATAAGGATTAGTTAGTTTATCTTCTTATTATTCTCTTATAATGGCGAATATAAAGGATATAAAGACATCTCTTAGTAAGACAGGTATATATCTCGATCAACTAGATTCTACTATCGAGGAAAGAGACAGGCTAGTTAATGTATTGAGTCTAACGCCGTCATCAAATGATAATTACGATCTAATCAATTTGTTGACCAAAATATTAAAATATTTGAGCTACTTACAAGAAGACTTGATTGAAACATCGGTCAAGGGGGAAAGTAAAAGTGAGGTAGTTGCGCAGTTTAGGGGGTTGGTGTCGAGATATGAGGACTTGAACAGAAAATTGAATGAAGATCCGGATATTAATATAGATGAGTTCAGGTTCGAAAGCAAAGAAATACCCAAAGTGAGAGAGCATACGAAGTCAGTTAGGTTTGAGGATGATTTAGTCAAAGATAACGAGGAAATGATGAACGAGTTAATGGGAACTAGAGCATTCAAGTCGTATAAAGACGATCCGGATGTAGAATCATTTGATACGGAAACCAATCAGCAAATATATGCACAGCATCAACAAACTTTGCTTAGCCAGGACGAGGACTTGGATGTTTTACACCAATCGATCACGAAACAGCACTCGATGGGAATACACATCAACCAGGAACTAGATGAGCATTTGATCATTTTAGATGATTTAGAACAAGGTGTGGACAATGCCCAGTTAAGGTTGAATAGTGCTACTAATAGGCTAGTGGACTTTAGACGCAAATGTAAAGAAAATGGTAGCCTAGTCACCATTGTTGTTTTGACTGTTATATTGATTGTTTTATTAGTGGTTTTAAACTAGTTACGAATGTTTATGCAATAAGCGACAATTGTTCGCTTGAAAACAGGGTTATAGAGTACTGGATACCGGCATAGATTTAGATATCTTTATATTAATTAGAAATAGGTTCCTTTCAGGAGTTTGTATTTCTCTAAATAGTATAGCCATTTTAATTATCTGAATAAATTAGTTGGAAGGGGTGTAACTTAATGGTACTAAAAACTAAAAATACTTTATTCTAATGCTATCAAAAAAATTGAACAAGATTGCTTAAACACATAAGCCTGGGACCAACGCTTTCAAAAATTAAAGTCATCATTATCCTCATCATTTTCACTAAAAAGCCAGATGAATATGATTATGTCAATATAAACAATTGAACCACCAATTATGCTCATAATCATGGAACCTGCTTGAATGAGATTTGTATGGTAAAATATTATTGGCAAGGAGACACCACTTATAATCAAAAATCCAGTTAAATATTTACAGAATTCCACTAAACTTGAAGGATTATCGTTATGACTATTAAATGTTAAAAAGTTATCTCTGGAGTCTTCGACTGACTGTGCAATTATATTTGGCAATGGAGCAATTAAAAATATCAATATAACCCATAATGGTTTGTAATTATTATATAGTGCACATGATAATAATATAAACAAAAATCCTGTTGCTAAAAAGGCTGATAGAAATATAATTTTATTTAACGGATTCATACTAATTGTTATAATGTATGAGTTTATTATTAGTATTTAAAATTAAGTATGTTGATACCGTTTTAATCCTTTCTTTAGTAATTGAAACATTAAATGACACAAAAAGTTCATCGAAAGAAGGTATGGGGTCAAACATTTTTCGATTATGTCTAAAGAGTACTCATATGCTTATGGATATTGCTAGTAATACATACTTAACAGTGGCCAGATTTCAATTGAATATAATATTGACACTACTTACATGCATTTAGTTGAATTATAACACCGTTACTGAACAAATTTACAATATACCAAACTTTCCAATCACCATTAAATAACAAACAAAAAAAAGTAAATAAACACCAAAAGTAATCATATAGATCAGTTAATTATCCTTAGTGTTCCAAAACCAACCACTATTTTTAGCTTCATTAGCTGTACCATGTTCCACATTTTCAACAACATTAACCCAATCTTTCGCATCAGTAGGTTTAGTTTTAGTAATCTTTTTTGTAAGCGAAGTACCGTCTTTGTAATACTCAGTCCTTATTTCTTTCAATTCGACTTCATTTGTGTCTGAGTTTGCGTTGTAAGTTGATTGGACAATGCTTGAAACAATTTCATTGGATGGTTCGTTGTTAGTCAGACCCTTCTTATTAGCAGATTCCAGTTTATTTCGTTCTAAATACTTCTCTTTTCTTAATTGTCTTTCCCTCTTCACATTTTCATACATGATATTCTTCCAATTTAAATAATCCTCAAATCTCTTGAAGAATGTACCTTTTTCGCCTAAATCAATTATACTACCTTTTTGAGCCCCTGATTCTTCGACTGCTTTATCAAAGTCATCTTTAGTTAAGATTTCATTTGGTAAATGTTCTTTTTTGTAATTAACAAATTCATTGGCAATTTCACTATTTGGAAATAAACATCTCCAATAGCCTTTTGAGTCCCAAACCGACTCACCATTCTTATTTAAACAATCGTTGTAGTATCTAATCGATGGCGTCTTATAGGAATAGTAGCCATATGGTGTCTTTCCGGATCCAAATGATCCACTGAATAAATCATGGAAATTACTTCTTCCAAACCATGGGCTAAATTGACCAAATAATCTATCATCTTTAAACGAATCTCTAATTTCATAAACTTTTGGGAAGTAGTCATCAATTCTTGGTTCTAAATCCTCAAAAGCAGATTTAACACTCTTTCTGAATTCATTGATGTGGTTTTCTGAATCATTGTCAAAATCAAATAATCGGTTGATCGAATAATCTTTAGCCCTATCATTCAAATCGCTTACTGAATCATTAGTGAAATGGATAAGCGATTTAGCCATTGACGTTAAATTAGATTTAAGATCATTAACAGTTGAAAAAAACTTATCATATTCATCGTTACTAGTGCTGTTGGCTAAGTCCACAATTTCAGAATCTGTTGAATTATCCTTTGATTTACACATTTTGCTAAAGCTAATTGACACTTTAACTAGCTTCAACTAATTCAAATTAGTATAGGGAAAAGAACAATAAATTAGATACTTACTTTACCCCTTATACATTTGCCATCCTTATCTGATGCAATTTTTAACTAGAAAATTCTGAAATTTATTCTCACGTGATTATACTATTAACTCTTATACCCGTTTGATAGATTGATTGCAAAACCTATTTTAGGACGCTTGGATAGCCAAAGCACAAATTAAATATCATTGTAGAAGAGTAGAAAAAAAAACTAATACTAAATCTCATCCTATTAGTTTGGAATTATGGTACTTCTTGTGTGACCTCTGCGAGACCATTAGAATGGAAGAGCATATGTTCTTGGTCTGGTCCTAAAACAGGACTTTACTAAACCATGTACCTGATCAGTAACATAACGGCAAATTACTCAGCTAGAGCATGACAAATAATTCTATTGTTTGACCACTACAGGCGGGTATAAAAAATTAGTTTTTCATTTCAAAGAAACAATTGAAACTATATCCTAACACACTAATAAACTAACTATGAACAATCTCCTTGCACGTTGTAATATTGACAGTCAAGGCGAAGGATGATAAAAAGAATGGGAAACACTAGTGGTCAAAGAGAATGTTTAAACCAATAAAAACCAAACCATAAATAAAGACTAAACAACCTAATACAATACGAAAAATACCTATGCATTAACGAACGATGCAACAAAAGTAACAAAAACAAGTGAGCTCTTATATGAACATTAATCTATGAAATGAAAATTAGTAACAAACTGACATGCAAAAAAAACAAAATACAAAAATTCTTTCTTAAAAGACTGGTTTATAGGATATGACTTAGACATGACTATTGGTATCATCCATAACAACAAGCAGACATTGACAAAGTGAGAGGTATGCGTAAAAGTAATCTACCAATTTCTATAATTAAAACCGTTCGTGAAATTTTGCTGCTGCAATTGATTTGGCTCAGCGATGCGTACACCACCAGTATAATGATTTTGGTTACTGCTAGGAACACGCTTTTTCAAACCTGGTAAAACGTCTGGATTTAGTGATGCTCCTTTCGGCGACCATTCACCAATATAGGCCACCCTGCTCTTTGGTATGTTCAAAATATCATTAACTTGTTGATTAGCAACCGAATTAGCAGCATTGTTGTAGAATTCATTTCTAATACCTGGGGAAATAACTGGTGATTTGAGATCTTGGGTACTAAAAGTTGGTGTTGAAAGAGTAGTTGATTCTGATGGAATAGCTGGCAAAAATTCTAAATCCGAATAGAGATCAAACGATTTATGCATGTAAAATTTTGTTTTAATATTTTTCAACATTTGCATTCTAGCTAATTCAGCAGTATCAACTGCTGGACGAGAATGTGATACTGCTTCCATAGTTGGTAAGATGGTAGAAAGAAGAATAATGGTTAAATCCACTAATAAAGAATTTACAAATACAAAAAAAATTTCACTATGGGATCCAGGGCTCACCACAATAATTTTTCACTTGTATACTTATGTCCCATTCCTTATAAGAACATTATCATTTTCCATAGTAATCTTTACTGGAATGAGGGTTATATTACCAGTAATACCTAAAAGATATTATTCTAAGAAATTTAGTTTTAAAAATAAATCGAAAACTGCTCCTATTAAGCAGTCAGTTCATCCAACAAAACCCGCTAGGACAAGGTTCGCCCCATCACCAACAGGGTATTTACATTTGGGATCATTAAGAACAGCATTATATAACTATTTATTAGCTAAGAATACAGGAGGGCAGTTCTTGTTGCGATTAGAAGATACAGATCAAAAAAGGTTGGTACAAGACGCAGAAAATAATATATATGATAGCTTAGCATGGTGTAATTTAAAGATTGATGAAGGGCCAAATGAAGGAGGTAAATTTGGTCCCTATAGACAATCTGACAGGATGGAGGTCTATAAAAAGTACGCAAAAATTCTTATAGACAAAGGATATGCTTATTATTGTGGTTGCTCCAAGGAGAGGTTAAATGATTTACGGGAAACTGCAAGTAAGCTAAACCCACCGACTACCGTCACGTATGATAGAAAATGCTTCCATGAAAAGACCTATGACGAGAAGAGCATAATCAGGTTTAAATCTCCAGACATTTATGAACCATTCAATGACTTGCTTCATGGCAATTTAAATCTACAACCTCAATACAATAACAATGACCGTAGGTACGATGACTTTGTTATAATGAAATCTGATGGATTGCCGACATACCATTTTGCTAATGTTGTTGATGATCACTTGATGCAGATCACGCATGTTATCAGAGGTGAGGAATGGTTACCTTCAACGCCTAAGCATATTGCATTATACAGAGCATTTGAGTGGGTGCCACCTTCTTATACTCATATTCCATTGTTAACTTCTCTAGAAGACAAAAAATTGTCGAAAAGATCAGGGGATATTGGTATCTTGAGTATGAAAGAAAAGGGAATATTACCTGAAGCACTTGTTAACTTTGTTGCATTATTTGGATGGTCACCTCCAAGAATTAATCCAGGAGTAAGTACAAATGAATCAATGTCCTTAGAGCAGATAGTGGAAAAGTTCTCATTAGATGATTTAACTAAAGGTAACGCAAAAGTTAATGATTCCAAATTATACTTCTTTAACAAGTATCATTTAAATGAAAAGATAAAAGATCCTAAAAAATTGGACCATTTAATTAAGGATTATTATCCCAAATTTAATACATTGACGAATGGTAAATATAGCAAAGAAGATCTAAGGAAAATTTTAACTACATTAGGACCAAGTTTAACTACGTTAAATGAAATTGAAACTGTTCATTCCTATTTATTTGAAATTAATTCCTCATCAAAAGCTCCACAAAATTCATTACAAATCCTATCAAGATTAATTGAATTACCTCCGGGTTCATTTAACTCAAATGTTGAGATCATATTAAAAGAATTTCCAACCTTAACTAAGAAGAATGTTTTTCAGTCTGTTAGAAATGCATTATCGGGTGGCAAGCCTGGATTAACGATACCTTTGTTAATAGAACTAATTGGCGAAGAAGAGTATAAACGGAGAATAAAAACTTGTATAGAACTATGTACTAATTAATCTAGTGAAATCCATAAAATCTGGATCTGATGAATTTTTTTCAACTGGATCGATAAGTGGACCAGTGTAAATACAATGAACAACCATATCTGGATGATAATAGAGCCCTGTTAGTAATTTTGGAGTAACCAAGAAATATTGTGAATTGGTATTTTGACAAGCTGTATGAACTAAATATCTATGGGCCATTTTTTCATTTTTTGGATCCATACCTTGATTTATTTCATCTACCACTCTAAATGGTGCATCAGCCAATCCCTGCAACGACATGATAAAGAAAATGGTTGAAACCGCTCTTTCACCCCCAGATTGTGACTGATGATCCAAGACCTTTAAGTCTGATTCTTGTCTAAATTTAACTAAAATTTGCAATCTCCAATCTTTAAATTTATCATTTTTAGCCAATTCAACTAGGCCATCACTTGCAACTTTAGTGAATCTCTTGTTGAAAGCTAATGAAATTTTTTGGACTAGCTGTGTTAACTCTGGCTCCCATACATCTCGTATTGCCTTAATCCGTTCATCTAGTCTCTCTTTTTCTTGTCTCAATCTTGGTAATTCTTGCTCGGAATGTTGAATTTCATCTAATTTTCTTCTCAAGTTATCAATTGAACTTTGATCCGCAGTTGACATAACAGATCTTTCATCCTCAAGTAGTTGAATTTTTTCTCTTATTATATGTTCGGTAAAATTATTATTATCCAAGTATGTTTTCGCTAATTCAGACAAGACTCTTCTTTCTGATTCAGTATAATTTTCACTTTGTTGTTTGATCTTTTTAGCAGCATCACTCTTTTTTATTTCATCATACTTTCGTTTCGCTTCTTCGTATGCTTCGACCAATTCCTGTTTACGTTCTCTAAAATTATCAATTAGTTTGTTAATAGTAATAATCCTGTTCCTATATTGAAGAAACAAAACTTCTTGTTGATTGAGCCTTATAACAAAATCAGATAGTTTGCTAATATGTTCTGAAATCTCGGCCATAATTCTGGAACCATCTCCATACTTTTGATTAATCTTCCCTTTAATTTGCATAATTTTTTCTTTATAGTCCTTCTGTGATTTTATTTCTAATTTTGCAAGTTGTTCATTCTTTGCCTTTATAGAACCCTCTAACAACGCTCTTCTGGACTTTTGTCGTTGTAATTGGTCAAGTTTTTCTTTATAAGAATCCAATTTCAGAAGTTCTTCAGTAAATTTACCTTTCATTGTATTAGATTTTTCTTGTATACCATCATATTCTTTTTTTGTTTTATTAAACTCATTTTTTAATTTCTGTATTCTTAATTTAATCTCTTCTTTTGCTTGTTGGGTAAGCCCTGAAGAACCGAAATAGTGAGAAATCGGGTTGATCTTTTCGGTTGAATAAAAATATTGCCTTGAACCATATTGAGATCTATGGATATTAAATAATGTATCACCAGATATAAATTTTTTAAATGGTACTTGGCCATCCCTATCTGGTTGAGTTAATAGTCTAATTACGTTGTCGCTTAAACCAGCAATACTGACAGGAATCAGGTCAATTTTTGAGTTATCATACAACATAGACAATACCTCTTCGGGACCAAAAATAAAATCTGAAAGATAACCGTCGAATCCTATTTCCGTTAACTTTGATCTTTGCATAATAACTCTTGATGATGATATTTGTTTAATTACTCTCATTGGAATATTATATTGTTTAAATACAAAGTTAGAAACCTTATTATAGTCATCCTGGCTGATCAAGGTAATGGAAAATAATGTATTGTTATCGATAACCTTTTCAAGATATTTCGCATACCTTTTGTCCGGCACGTCGCAAGAGACAACAGGAGCTTCAAAGTAATTAAACCCAGATTTCTCTCTTAGAAGTTTGTGTCCATAATAAACCTCCTCTCTTAACTTATTTTTATATCTTGGATTTGGTTCTAAAACGGTCAACTTATCAGTATTGTTTAAATAACTTTCTTGAGCTTGTATTTGTTCTCTAATTCTTTTTATAGAACTAACAGCTGGAGCCAATTCATCTTTCATTCTTTCAAGTTGTTCCCTTAAGTCATTAACTAAATCATGCCGCTCATCTCTTAACCTCTTCAACTCATTAATCTCGTCCTGATCTGGTATCGATATCTGATCCCGTCTTCTAATACACTCATCTCTACTCGCTTTCAATATTTCTAATTCTTTAACTCTTTCACTCTTCCTAAAAGCCAAAGCCTTACCAGTAGCTTTAAGTTCTTCTATTTTATTATTAAGTTCAGTTAGTTTTGTTTTACTTTCTTCGTAGGCAGCTTGGGCATTTCTATTTGCAACTAATTCATTATATTCTTCCTCTTTTTCTCTAGCTTCAGCTTGAGCGACTTCTAATTGCTCTTCAAGTGGACGAACCGTCATAGAAAATTGCTCTAAGGCTCTTTTCGCAGCATCTCTCTCTTGCTTTATATGTCTTTGGCGTTGCTTCAAGTCTTGAAGTTGAGCATATGGAACCAACATTTGATGGTTCTTTAAATCTCTTGTCTTTTCTTGATATTCCTCATATTTCTTAGCTTCCTCCTCTAAAAGATCTCTTTCATCTCTCAACTTATTCAACCTAGATTGAATATCATTGATATGGGTCTCTAGTTCCTGTCTATTGTTGTCGTTCTTAATTAGATCTTCATGCATCCGTAGCAAATGACCGTCTCCAAGAGTTCTTTCAGTTTCTAACAATAGCCTCGCGGGTGATAATCCAGCAAATTCAGCAACTCTCTCTTGTGGTAAGAAATGACAAAGATTATCCAACTGAATGTTGAACTTCCTGCAAACCTCTTTTATCGCTCGTTCTGATGTTGTCTGGCCATTCAACATCCATGTAGATTCCTTCTCGGTGAACTCCCTTTGAATCGTAATTGGGGGACGTCCTTCAGCGTCCTTTACGGTTATCTCTATTGTACTCTTTGTCTGACCTGTCTTAATCATGGATTTCATAGTTTTCCGTTTAATGAGGTCGACCTTACCTCCAAGGCCCAAACAAATAGCCGCAACTAATGTACTTTTACCACTACCATTTGGTCCTATAATCATATTCAAAGTTGGTGATAAATTAAACTCTGCATACGAGTAGGTAGTGAAGTTCCTTACTTTCACCTTCAAAATGAATCCCGGCCTAAACTTGTCATAGCTCTCCTGGACCTTTCTCCTTTTAGAGTAGTTATTATTGTCCCCACTGGATCCCACATAGTTACTAAAATCGCCCACAACACTTAAACCTGACATACCCGATGATAGATCATAAGAAAGAATAAATAGTAAATGGTTGTAACTACTTCTATGGAAAAATTTATACGCGTTTGCCTAAAAAAGTCTATGCTGCACGTAGAAAGTAAGTCTATTTCACCAAATAAAGCCCTTTCAAACCGTAGTATCCACGACGGTTGGCATATATCACCCTATAGCTGGTTTATTATCCAAATACTATCATATAGGCATGTTTATACTTTCAGCTAGCATATAAGTAAACTCCGGGTAACTGTTTATTTTGATTATATAATCATTGTTTACCTTTTGATCTTCAGTAATGCGACACCATTAAACTTACATGGTTACATAGTTGTTCTTCTATTTTAATCGTTCACTAAAGAAGCAAATAATCGGGAATGGTACGTTATTAAGAGTGGCAATGGTTCCTTAGGAAACCTTACTAACGATGATTTTGTAGTCACAAAACACTAAAACTTATAAAGATGCTTTTGCTCTTTTTGACAAAAAAGGTACCGGAAAGATTCCAGTTGAACATCTAGGAGACTTATTAAGAGCAGTTGGACAAAACCCAACCTTGGCAGAGATTACGGAATTGCAAGAGTCGATTCAATCAAATGAATTTGATTTCGATACTTATCAGAAAATTATCAGCAGGCCAGACGGCTTCAAGCCATTGGGATTACCAGAAGATTACATTAAAGGTTTCCAAGTATTCGATAAGGACCAAACAGGCTATATTGGTGTCGGTGAATTGAGATACATTTTGACTTCCATTGGGGAAAAGTTAAGCGATACCGAAGTCGATGAATTATTGAAAGGAGTCAACGTAACTTCTGATGGTAACGTTGACTATGTTGAGTTTGTCAAGTCTATTTTAGATCAGTAATTGACCCATGTGCCTTTACCTTTTCTCTAGCAATTAGAGTGTGTTTTTAGTTACTGTTTTTTGATACCGGGTTTAGTTTTTCAAGACGGTGGAGAAAGAAAATTTGCTTGTTTCTTCCCTTACCCTTTTTTGCCATTTTAATTAGGTATTACTTGATATATCATGAATTAGATGATATTTCAATTTTACTCTTTACCATATGATCTTGTTACGAATAGATGGATATAAATATAGGAACTTGATAAACTGTAGTGGAATAGTCGATTTTGTGTAAGATTTTGGAGCATACTATACAACGTAATTTTTCATAGGTATATACTGTCATCTCAACAGAAACTTTGTTGGAATAATATGTCTTCTGATATATCTGCTGTTGAGTATTCTGATATAGACTTAAGAATTAATGAGAGATTTCATTTATATCCCAAAGAAAGATTACGAGCTGTAGCAGTTGTTAGTGGCTTGGTAGGAGGGTTATCTGGTTTTTATGATGGTATCAAAACTGCATCTTTGAGATATTTGACTGAAAACGGCCATCGATTGCCTAGGACCGTTGGTGGATGGTACTTTTATCATAAAAAGAAGAACTATGTAATGATATTAAACGGTTGTAGAGAGGGTTTCAAGCAGGGTTTGAAATTTTCAGTTGCAGTATCTGGGTTTTTCGGTATAGAATGGTTGGTCGATACTTATATTCGTAACAATACTATTGATTTATTTAATACTACAGCTGCTGCTTTAATCTCATCAGGAGCATATGCCTTATATCATAGATTAAGTAGAGTTCAGACAAGAAATTATATCAAGAAGGGTGGTGCATTGGGTTTAAGTTTAGGTTTTGCTCAGGATTTAATGATTTTTACTAGAGGTGGCAACATTTGGTATATTGAGAATCTGGGTATTAAAAATCCGAGAACCACTGCTAATGCTAATGGTTCCGTTTTAGAAGCTTGACAGTTGCTACAATTCTTGTAAATAGTGTAATATATTAATGTTTAGGGTGACTACTTATTCTTCTTCATCTTCATCCAAGTCAGGCACTGGATAATTTAACAAGACTGCAACGCCAGTCAATTGATTTAATTGTTCTCCTGATTCGTGCAAGCTTGAAAATATTAACACTTCACCACCATGGTTTTTAACCTCATCAGTTAATTGAATATAGTGTTTCCGAATACAAATATCATCACTTCTGAATAAAGTGTCTGTAATCATAAAATATTTAACTGCACCATGTTCCACAGCTTTAGCTGATTCATTTGGACCATACCATGCCCTGCCATCATCATCATTGAGGACCTTTTGGAATTCTTCAAAGATAGTTGCTTCTCTAGCAAACTTAGTATTACTCAAATGTTTCTGAATGGAAGGATCTTTTAAAACTTCTTCTAGCCCTTGGAGGTAACCAGTTGATGAATGAGCTATAATGAATTTTGATTTATATTGAAGTACTACCTTATTATCTTCTTTAGTAGCCTGGGATAAAATATTTT
This sequence comes from Schwanniomyces occidentalis var. occidentalis, assembly GCA_031081865.1. Lineage (NCBI taxonomy): Eukaryota > Fungi > Ascomycota > Pichiomycetes > Serinales > Debaryomycetaceae > Schwanniomyces > Schwanniomyces occidentalis. The sequence goes on from JARYTB010000002.1 coordinate 844,483, forward strand.
TATATAACGAACTTGCAGTGAAACCAGGTGATGCTAAAATTATTGCTTTTAACTTGTTCAAATCGAAGTTCCTCAACATTGTAGACAGTACCATATCGAGAAATTTATCTAATGCCTTGTCGTGATTTCCTCCTCCTCCTTCGCCCCTTCTTTTACGTGGAATTGATTTCTCTACCTTGTTTCTTAAAACTGTCATATTATCAGTAACCAAGCATAAATGAGCAACACCTTCCTCCATCACAATGGCCCCCACTTCCGCCCTTTCTTCAATTGAGCAAGCTTTGACAACAATTCCGTAGGATATTTCGTCCCACTCCGATTTTAATAACGTAAATTGCTTATTCAATTGAACTTCAGCGGTATGATAACTTTGGATTGGCACAACTTCATTTGGTTCTACAGTTTTACCTCTTATCCTCATAACCTCGTCTGATGGCATGTACTCGATATCTTCAACTGACATTTTTAACGTTACTAATTTCCTTTCTATTTTCCCTTTATCTTTACCCCCTGTAGTCATTCCACTTGCTTTTCTAACATTTCTATGGGTCGCTAACTTAATTTCATCACCTTTCTGAATTAAATTATACAATTGCCATAAGTCTTCTTTGTCCTGGGGAATTAAAGTGGTCGAGCCACTCTTATCCTTTTCAAATTGTTGCTTAACTAACTTCATGTTATATATTGAAGAGTTGTTTTATCAGTAATATAAATAAGTTGCGATGATATATTTAAAATGTCGAAAAATATAGTCGCGAGTTACATAACCTATTAATGTATTAGCCTTTATTAAACATATACAATTTTACACTAGTCTTATCAATAATCTAGAAAAATTACTTAACTTCAGCTTTAACAAGAGTGGAGACCTTGCAAAGTTCACCCTTTTCATTAACTAATCTCTTTGGCTCCTTACCTTCCTCGGTATAAGTGACTTCAAAGTTCTCAGTAGTGGAGAATCCAGGTTGAACAGTTTCCCAGACTTTCTTCTTTGGATTCAATTGTTTTTCTGGAGTACCATTGAAATCTTCAAAGAATATCTTTTCACCAGGTTTTGAGCCGGCAGGTGGGTTGACAAATTCAACAGTGTTTTCGTTAGAAGCACATAAGACCATTGCACAAGATTTAACTCCTCTCATTGAAACTGGTTTTAAGTTAGCAACAACTACAACATATCTTTCTTGCATTTCTTCGAGAGGGATGTATTTGACTAAGCCTGAACAGACAGTTCTTGGTCCTTCTTCGTCACCCATATCGATGGTTGACATGTATAATGAATCAGCATCTGGATGTTTAACTGCTTTTTGGATAAAACCAACTCTGAAATCGATTAAAGCAGGGCTAGGTGGAACAGCAGCTGCTTGTTGTTTGGCTGGTTGTGCAGCCTTAGCTTTTGCCTTGGCCGCTTTTTTAGCCTTTTGGGCTTCGGCCTTTGCTTTCTTTTGTTCTTCAGTTAATGGTTTGCCTATTTTGGCTGGAGCAGAAGCAGCTTCTGGCTTTTTGTTTTCTTCAGTTGCAGCAGCAGCTGGCTTCTTCTTTTCTTTAACTTCTTTTGGGAGTTCAACATCATAATTGATAACTACCTTTTCTGATTCTGGAACTTCAACTAAGGTATTTTGAATCAAATCTGCCCATCTTAAAATGTGTCTGAACTTAGCCAAGTCTTCAACAGATGACCATTTAGAAGCTAATGGTAACACTTTTTCGAAAACAGCTAAATCAGCCTTTGATGGAGAGTTACCAGTGATGAAAGTCTTGGACCTTAATGACTCGTTTAAAGTAACCAATGATTCTGGTTCGTCAAACCTACTTGATAAGGTTTGAAATTGTGAAGCTAAAGCTTTTCCTTCATTAGATAGCTCTGGAAATAAAGACTTGTCAGCGCTTGAGATATCCTTTAACGATAACTTATTAAAGTTAGCAATTATATTAGCCATCCTAACTGTCTACTACGTTCTGGTGGAAATGAATACAAGGAGATACCCAGTTTCTTAAATTTATGGAAGCTCCAAAAATTTTTATTGTATCACGTGAGAATCCTTTCTAATCCCCAATGAATCCCATCTTGTCTCTTGGTGCTAATACTATATTAATTTGATATATCAGGAAAGAAATCCTTCTGAGTCTATTTTAGGGAGGTAGAACAATCCTATGGTTTGGCTCTTACCTCTTTTGTTCTTTCCTTCTTTTGTGACTTTATTCTTTTCTTGTTGTTGTATTAATTTAAGCTTCAAGAAAACACTGGATAAGTAATAATCTTGTTGCAAACTATAATAATGAATAGGCCATTCAAGTTTTGACTATATTATAAATGTATTCTCTTACGATAAATTATTTGAGTTATGGTTTTGATAGTTAGATCAATTGATACTTCTTTATGTAAAAGACTGCGAAATTTAACAGCCTATCGCACTTAATACTCCACCTTCCCACTATGCCTATTGAGAGTGTCAAATGAGATGTCAAATGAGCTGTCTTACTTTCTCTACTGTTAGCTGCCTATAACCTGGTATAGAGCTAACATTATTTTGAACAAACTTTTTCAAACTAGCATCTTACTTTTTTCTGAAGTAGGAAGATTCTCATCGATATTACTATCACTTTTCACAGCAATTAACAATAATTGCGATAGATTTCCTACAGAAACTTTAGCCTATAACCAATAGTTCATCGCCGAAAGATATGGTGCTAATTATCAACAAGCTTTGGGACTAACACTAAAGTATAGCTGACTAGCACCAATTTTGTTGGCAAAGCAATATTTTCGCATATCAGCTATTGCAAGCTCAAAAACTACATCCCTTTTCACTGAATGAAAAGAGTGAATATTTAAACGTATTTGCAAGCCAGGCTATCTTATAATTCTTTAACTGTATCATGTCCCACATAAGTGCTGATCTGTCAACTATATTTATAGCACATTGCTCTGGTATGAACTCACCTGATTATTCCTGTATAGTAGAATTTAGAAAAACTCTCTCTATCGGTCTCGGAGTGGAGGATTGGAGGACCTTAGGATAGTATATATAACGCAAGAAATCTTATTAAGGCGATTGATCCACCGTCAATTTAATCTCAACTTATATAAATGTATCTCGAAAGATGAGTGAGCTAAACACAGGATCAATAGTTGCAGAAAGACCATCGACGGAGACGACTAAACCGGTATGTTATCACAGTTTTGCTTCAAGTCGAGATAGTTTATGGAGAGTCATGATACTAACATCATACTTAGAAGCGAAAAAAGACTACTAGGGCATGTAATCATTGTCATAAAGCACACATGACATGCGATTCCAGTCGGCCATGTAAAAGATGCATTCAAAGAGGATTGGATAAAACTTGTGAAGATGCACCTAGGAAAAGAAAAAAGTATTTGGCGGATGTGCCCAACAATGTGTTAATAAATCGTCCACAATCAGCCTCTCCTACTATGGAGACAGTTAGTAGGGGATCAATTCCATATCAAGCAACAGTTTTTCAACATAGCTCTACAGTACCTTCCAATTATATTCCAACTGGTGATCTCTATTCAGCTATAAATTACGATCAAGTTGCTATACTGCAACCACAGCAATTACCGCAACCTTATAATAGACCCAGACGTACAAACTTTCTATCATCGGCTGCGGACTTAGAGTATTCAACATTATCAAGCATACTTCAGGATAACTTTACTTCGACTCCTGATGGCACCCCTAACTCCATTAATATATCTCCGGGTTTATCACCACATGCAATAAATAGCCAGAGAAGTATAGCATCACCGAATGAGTATAGGAACCAACAACCCATTTCGCCGTATATATCAGCATCCTCCCAAACTTCTTCCCCTAATGATCATGCCATTAGCGGCAGAGGTATCAGAAATAGCATTTATGACAAACCCCAATTTCCAAAATGCGATGAGAACATAAACCAATATTTCCTAGGACCAACAGACTCTGATCGTGTACTGATGTTTCCAGATATAATAACTGCTATAGAGATCATGAAAGCTGTTGATCCTGCTGTATACCATGAACGCAACTCTAAACTGGCATTATCATTTGCGATTGGTATAACACCGGACGACAACAGTTATACATCTCAAGAAAATGAATTTAAAGAGCCTGAAGAAATATATGCCAAAGTCAAAAAACCATTCTCATATACACCTGGATTTCATTCATTGATTGCATATTTAAGAAAGAGATTTCCAAGAGAGATGCTAGTCAAAATGGCAGAATCAATGGCTGCTTATAGACCATCATTCATTGCATGTACCAATTCATTAAAAGAAGGAGATTTAATATTCATGGAACAATGTTTCCAAAGAACTCTACTTACTTATGATAATCTTATAAAGGTTAGCGGAACCCCAACAATAGTGTGGAGGCGTACTGGTGAAATTGCTTATGTTGGTAATGAATTTTGCATATTGACAGGCTGGCCAAAAGAAGAACTAGTCGGGAAGAAGAGGAAGTTTATAGTGGAGCTACTTGACGACAAGTCAGTAGTTGAATATTTTCAATTGTTCCTGAGAATAGCTTTTGGTGATTTTTTAGGCGCTACAATGACCGAATGTACTTTATTAACTCCTAAGAAAGATGTGAAAATTAGAACTGGCTGTATGTGGACGTTAAAAAGAGATGTATTTGGTATTCCTATGATGATAGTAGGTAATTTTTTGCCAATTGTATAGTTCTTGTATATTGATATCATATAACCTCAATTGAGATTATCGGGCCTGCCCCTCAATATTTTCTTTAAAGGGGCTACATACCGATTTAACGTAAATAGACATACACTTAATAAGCACAATTAAACACAATTAATAAATGTCATCTCATACAAAGCCCCAAATAACTGGGAGATTGATTGCAACAATTTCAATTGTTTGCCTAGGGTCACTTCAATTTGGATATCATATGGCTGAATTGAATTCTCCAGGATCAATCATCTCATGTAGTACTACCAAACCTGGTAAAGTTCCATATAGTGAATCATGGTTTGGCAGTCATGGATTTGCTAAATGTATCCCTATGACTACAGAACTGGTTGGCTTAATCACTTCAATTTTTAGTATTGGTGGGTTAATTGGTTCCTTCTATCTAGGTAGGGTTGCTGATAAGATCGGTAGAAAAAAAACGTCATTATTACACTGTACTATCTATTTCATTGGCTCTTCATTAAATGGCCTAAGCAACAGCTACTATTCTATGTTGCTAGGTAGATTTATTGCGGGATTAGGTGCTGGTGCTGCATTGGTTATAACTCCTGTATTCATCAACGAGGTTGCTCCACCAGATTACAAAGGCTTTTTAGGTTCAATGAGCCAAGTCTCTATCAACATTGGTATATTAATAACTCAGTTACTAGCATTGAAATGGTGCACTGACAACAGTTGGAGGCTACTTCTATTCACTGCGTCTTTCCTTGCTGTGCTTGATTTCTTTCTAATCATTCTCTTTGTCGATGAATCGCCAGTGTGGTTGTTAAACAACGGGTTTTCAAGCAAAGCATTCAGAGTTCTACATAATTTAAGAGGCGGTGAGTACATTGACGCAAGAAATGAAGTCAACAGTTGGAGAAATGCCGACCCAGAATCTGACGGTCTATTAGGCGATGACGGTGAAAGCTCTCACAACGTCTCAGCTGTCAACCTAGAAACCTACCTAAAGTCGTCAGAATATAATAACTCAAAGATAGTGGCTACCGGCATCCTTATTTTACAACAATTTTGCGGTATCAATTCCATTATATTCTACGGCGTGTCGGTTCTCATATCTGTCTTCCCAAGACATGCCATCCTTGTAAATTGTCTAATTTCAACCGTTAATGTTGTTGTCACCTTCGGCTCTGCTCCTTTCGTCGATAAATGGGGCCGTAAGCCATTACTATTGGCCTCAGTCACAATGATGGGTGTCTCAACAATCTTGATGGGCATAGCCATCATCTCCAGCAGCTCCATCTTATCTATTATAGGCACATTTACCTACATAACCTTTTTCGCGATTGGCTTGGGTCCTATTCCATTCTTACTAGTAAGCGAAGTCACCCAGCCAAGAGCAAAAGCTTCCGCTCAGAGCTGGGGTACAACTATGAACTGGCTCGCTACATTCATAGTAGGCTATTTATTTCCAATATTAAAGAACTCCTGGATCGGTGGCGGTGTCTATTTTCTTTTCACAGGAATGTGTGTTATCAGTTACATATTTGTCAAAACCTGTATCCCTGAAACTAAAGGTTCGAAAACATACGAGGAAGCATGGGGAATTTCACCAAGGGAATAGCTTAGTTAGTCTTGTCATATATAAATATACTAGGTCTAGTAAACCACTGAATAATCACATGCATTCCTCGTTATCAGATATTATCAGTTAATCATGTGTGTATCAAATGTTTCTGAACTAGGGCATAGCCCTGAGGTAGTGCATTATCCGCAAGAAGTGTCCATCTCGGCTTTGTGTAGCAAGCTCAATTTTCCATAGTTGGAAAAATTCTATGATGCTCACTTCCCGGTAGCTCCCCTATGAAAAATTATACCTTCTTCATTAAAGATTTTTAAATCTACTTATTATTCTTAATTTTAAGGTAATTTAGTTTAATCTATATCATTAACAATGCCAACCAGATTAACCAAAACCAGAAAACACAGAGGTCACGTTTCCGGTATGTACTGATGAACAACAGGTTGAAGAAATGAGGAGGATTGGATTGAAGAAGGACGAGAAAACGATCGAGATTCAGGAGGAATAAAAGGTACGGGAGGATGAGAGCAGAAAGGAGAGTAATCAAATGGAACGAGAATTGAGTGGACGTGTGTAGAATGTGGAAGGGGGCGTAAGAGTAGTACAATATATTTTAAGGGAATTTTGTTGCAGTGAAACAATGGATGAATGCAGGAAGAGATCGGGTACAATAAGTCTAATGTGAATCATTTCTGAGCTCGCAAGAATAAAGCGCATTACTAACTAACTTCTTTAGCCGGTAAGGGTAGAATTGGTAAACACAGAAAGCATCCTGGTGGTCGTGGTAAGGCCGGTGGACAACACCACCACAGAACCAACTTAGATAAATACCATCCAGGTTACTTCGGTAAAGTTGGTATGAGATACTTCCACAAACAAAAGAACCACTTCTGGAAACCGGAAATCAACTTGGATAAATTATGGACCTTAGTTGATGAAGACAAGAAAGAAGAATACTTAAAATCTGCTTCTGCTTCTGCTGCTCCAGTCATTGATACCTTAGCTCACGGTTACGGTAAAGTTTTAGGTAAAGGTAGATTACCAGAAGTTCCAGTCATCGTTAAAGCCAGATTTGTTTCCAAATTAGCTGAAGAAAAAATCAGAGCTGTTGGTGGTGTTGTTGAATTAATTGCTTAAATGAATTAGCTTATTAATTTGTTTTTATATTATCAATCAAATAAATAATTTACGTGTCTATAAAAAGCATGCTTAATTCTATTTTGTACTTTAGTGTTTCTAATAGGATACAATTTTGTAGAAGACGAAGAATACATCTGTAGAGCTTATGCGAGACATATGAAAGGGACAAAATCTGAATAAACTATGGGACCACATTCAGAATATGAGGTCTGGCAACCGTTCGAAGACACCGATACAGCTTCGTTGGATATGCTATCTAGTACTCCAAGACAAGCAGAAACTTTACTACTGGTTCCCACAAAGATGAAGACATCCTGCAGACGAATAAAAAATTGTTTGTTTGCAATTCAGAGGAACAGCTAAAGATTTTCAATAGATGTATCTAATTCAAAACACCAAAAGATACTTTCTCAAAAGTTGTCCTTGGAATAAGCTTCATGTATCGCCAAACATAATAGCTATGTCTTTTTCATCGTCATTGAGCTCATCTTCAGAAAAGTTATGGATGCCGGAACAAATGGTTCCGGAACATATCAGAAAATTGTTGATACCAGATTCGCCAAATCAGAAGATCAACTATATTTTGGCGTTTATTCAGATTGTTCGCTTATTAAAGACTCAAAAGAGAACTGGATGGATTGACAGAGGTATACCATATGACAAAGTTGAAAGTATTAGTGACCACATGTATAGAATGTCGGTTATTACTATGTTGATACCGAACGAAACAATTGATATAAGCAAGTGTGTCAAAATTTCTGTTGTTCATGACATTGCTGAATCCTTAGTTGGAGATATAACTCCATTCGGAGGTGTTTCAATATCTGAGAAACACCGCCGTGAGCACGAATCGATCAAATACCTATCATCGTTGATCAAGCCCTATAATCCAAAATATGCCGAAGAGATGGTTGAATTATGGCTAGATTATGAAGAAATTAGAAATATTGAGGCCAGATACGTCAAGGATATCGACAAGTATGAGATGATCCAACAAGCTTGGGACTACGAACAAGAGTATGGAATCAAGTACGATTTGAGTGAATTTTATGAGTCAAGATCCGGTATTGTTTCTAAGGAAGTGGGTGAATTATGTGATGAAGTTATCAGACAAAGAAATGCATTCATTGAAGGCTTTAGAAAGGAGAAGGACTGAGTGATTGCAAACAAAAGAGGTATCGCTATCAATTTTGCAAAGTAACGCCGAAACTTTCATAATATGGTTTTAAGTTAGACCGCATTATATATTCAATAGAATTTCGTATCTGTATATTTAATATATTCGTAAAGGATGTATTTATATTCCTTACCTTGTATCGTTTCTTCGACTTCAATTGTCTAGTTCATACACTTCAATAATTTTTGTGTAACGTCTCTAGTACAAAAGATTCCTTGATTAATGAATCAATAGTTTGAGTTTGATATTAGAGCTCATATAATTCAGATCAAGGAATGCCAGAACCAATTATTGAGCAAAAGGAAGACACTACAGAACCAAGCAACAAACCAGTTGTTGGAGCATCGGGTCGTAAAATAGTTTACGATAAAGATGGAAAACCGTATGTATTTTTAGTACTTAATTATCATAAGAACAACAGCTAACAATATAGTATAGATGCCGGGCATGTAATTCATTGTTAGATTTCCAATTTGCTACTTCAGGAGGTAGACTCCCAGCGAAAACAGATGTGGTGGAGGCTAAGAAGGAAACAGAAGATTATGCCAAAGACTTGCCACCAGATGTTGAACAAATTGGCAGATCTTCATGGACTTTATTGCACTCAATTGCTGCTACGTACCCAGAAAATCCATCTAATAAACAGCAGTCTGATTTGAAACAATTTATAAAGTTATTCGGTAATTTTTATCCTTGTTGGTATTGTGCTGACGATTTTACAAAGTATATGGAAAAGAATGAGCCTACAGTTCAGAATCAAGACTCGTTTGGTAAATGGTTATGTGAGGCACATAATGAGGTTAACATTAGAATAGGCAAGCCCAAATTCGATTGTAATTTATGGAAAAAGAGATGGAGAGATGGATGGGACCAGAGTTGATGACTAATGTTAGAGAATATTGTTTAAGTGGCCCTTACCAAATACTTGTAAATACATAAGATAATCCTACTACGTATAAATTGTACATAAATATATACACATACATATGAAAGCAATAAAGGTTACTCTTCTATTGACTTTATCCAATCCACTAGATCTTGCTCTTTAAACGTATCTGTGTCGGGAACAAATCTATCGACTGGCATCTGCTTTTTTAGTAATAAAATAGAAGGAATTTTATGAATGGAGTATCTTAGCATTAGGTCCCTACCACCTGGGCTATCTGCGGAAATATTAACTGAATTAATCGGGAAATTTAATGGGTACAGCTGTTTGTTGGCTAAAATGTTAAACAATGACTGAGTCACATAATTTGCATTCAAATCAGAGTAAGTAAAATTCAATAATAAAGGTTCCTTAAATAATATTAGATCATGCAATTCGTTTGAATTACTAACATAATTGGGGAATAATCTGTTATTGGTGGTTATTTCTTGAGGAGGTGGAGGATAAATTACCCTCTGGTTCCACTTTTTAAAGATCCCTGTAAAGAACAGGGAAGAGATTAAAATCGAAGATCCAATAATTAAGCGTTTTGACTTTTGATTTAGAGCTTTAGTTAACAAGTACATTTCGGATAGGCTGAGTTGATGTAAAAAAATAGTTAATAGCAACAATATTATATTTGTATTTGCTACTTCAGAGACTCATGCTAAGAGTGTTACATTTCGCATTGTAATAGTCAAGCTTCTCCAACAAAATCATATCGAAACCACTCCAAGTATAAAATCAAATAAGTATAAGATTCGGAAGGTGGTAATTAGTAAACTACGGGTAGAACAGATGGTATTCCGTTAATCAGCCTATAATTTAGATGTTAGTTTTAAGTATTTTACCAGGTACCTAAAACTTAGTTGGAATACTGCAACAATACTCTTAAACTAGCAATTTAAATCAACTCTAGAATATTTAATACATCTCTACTAGATATTACTTTTAAGCATCTTTTAATAACATTCAAATAATACACGAATAATTGAAAAGTAATAAAATTCTCATTCCTATAAACCGAACACCGACCAAATTTTATTGTTTAGTGGATTCATTTCCTTTCATGAACTTTTATTAGTAAACTGTTATTAGTAATAGAAATCATATTTATCGTTATAACTTGTTGGACGATAGTATACCAGTACAGAATATATAATAGTTATTTGATCCTTTAATTTGTTAAGATTCATTACAATTTTTACTTCATTATTTGTAATCGAGTTTACTAAATAATATAATTATTACTAATTGCGACCAGAATCAGTAGACCTATAAAGATGTCTTCAAATATACAACAACCAATACCATCAAAGGTTGATATAAACTTTAATAACATGCCGCTATTGTCTCCAAGCTTAACACCATCTTCTTCGTCAAAAATCTCTAACGTCCCACCGCAAGTATCAGATAAAGTTAGACAGACTTTGCCATGTTTGCCAACCGTTAGATGTATTGCACGGGCAAGAATTCCAACTACTCAAGGACCGGAAATCTTCTTGCATTTATATGAAAATGATGTAGATAACAAAGAGCATTTGGCCATAGTGTTTGGAGAAAATATCAGATCAAAATCGTTGTTTGCTCGTAGACCAAATGAGACTCAGCAAGATAGAATGACAAGAGGCGCTTATGTTGGTAAGTTGTTTCCGGGACGTTCTGAGGCTGACACAGATGGTCAGCAAACTATGAAGTTTGACGAAAATGGAGAGTTAATTAGAGAACCAGAAACCACCTTTAGTGATCCATGCTTAGTGAGAATTCATTCAGAATGTTACACCGGGGAAACCGCGTGGTCGGCACGTTGTGATTGTGGTGAGCAATTTGATGAAGCCGGTAGAATAATGGGTGAACACGGACATGGTTGCATTGTGTACTTGAGACAGGAAGGGAGAGGTATAGGATTAGGAGAAAAGTTGAAAGCTTATAACCTACAAGATCTCGGTGCTGACACGGTCCAGGCTAATTTAATGTTGAGGCATCCAGCTGATGGAAGATCATTTTCTTTGGCCACTGCGATTTTAGTCGATCTTGGATTACAAGAAATTAAGTTATTGACCAATAATCCTGATAAAATCGTTGCTGTCGAAGGTAAAAATAGAGAGGTGAAGGTTTTAGAAAGAGTTCCGATGATTCCCTTGGCCTGGAAGTCTGAAAGCGGTATTAAATCCAAAGAGATTGAGGGTTATTTAAGTACAAAGATAGAAAGAATGGGCCATTTACTAGAAAAGCCTATCAAAATTTGATAGTTCGTGGTTTACCTCATGTAATATATATAAAAGAGAAAAAAAACGAAATAATGTATAAATTTTAATGAATATAAACGTTTAGAAATATGATATCTCTTCAACTATGTCGTCAGATGTATTTTTTAAGTATGGGGCCATAGTAGCTGGGAATTCGTTGGGCGGTTGGCTTCTCCACATAAAGGGTTGTAGCGAGAAACTCATCCGTAGTCCTTCTCTAACCCCAAACCTTCGGTGGTAGCAAGCTGAACGATCTAGTACACTATTCTAAAGAGGTCAAGTTCTATAGGAAGTAAAAAATGACAAAGATTAGTTATTAAATCCAAAATTAAAGGTTAAGGTCAAAGTTAAGTGTTGAAGAGTCACCTACGAACAGTCGCACTAAAATCTGCTCTGACTGGTTTTCTCTTTTGTTATAAATTCAATATTCTTCTTTTTGATCAGTATTAGATTAGAATCAATACTTCTAAATGGTTATAACATTGTAGCTATGCCAAAAAGAGACAATCAAGAGGATCTTGAAAATTTAAGTCTGCCAAATCCTCCTTCTCAATTACTCTTTCCCAAAACTGTTGATAAAACAGCACAACCAACTGAACAAAAGAGAAGAAGGGTCACAAGAGCGTGCGACAATTGTCGTCAAAAGAAAGTTAAATGTGATGGGAAACAGCCTTGTATTCACTGTACGGTATACTCGTACAATTGCACATATGACCAACCAAATATAAGGAATAAAAAGAATAGTGGCATACCTACTGCATCGATATCACCAATACTTCAAGGAAGACCAATAAAGGAACCGATACCAGCAATCGCTGCAAATGTAACATTAAGTCAAAATATAATTAATCTATTGTTACCTAAATTAAAGATAAATGTGCTCGATGAAAGACTGCTGTTTGACTTTGACAAGCTTCAAAAGATATACAATTTTGTTCAGTCCAAGGGTCTGATAAATTTAAACGAGATTCAAGAACTATATCGAGATGGGCCTACTACGATTTCGCCAGGCTTTCGTGGTGACCGACAGTCTTCTGTCAGTTCGAATGATGATAATTCAATGGGTAAAGAAATAAGGTTGGTATTACCTTCTAAAGAAACTGCATTAAATTTAATCTATACTACTTGGAATAAAGCTTGTGTTTTATTTAGGTTCTATCATCGACCCTCTCTATTAGAAGAAGTCGATTTATTGTATTCCTTAGATCCGTTTAATTACACTGATAGGCAGCAAAAGTTTTTGCCATTTTTGTATTCAATTTTGGCTTGTGGGTCCTTATTTTCAAAATCCTCAGAAGCTGATTCAAACAATGAAATTTTAGAAGATGAAGGCTTTAATTACTTCTTGGAAGCTAGAAAACTTATTGATATAACTAATGTTGGTGACATAAGCTCAATTCAGACAATTGTTATGATGATTATGTATTTGCAATGCTCCGCCAGATTATCAACTTGTTATTCATATATTGGTATTGCATTAAGAAGTGCAATCAAAGAAGGTTTACATCGTGACTTGTCAATCTTTCAAAGTTCAAAAAGAAAGTTGGATCCAATCGAAATTGATACCAGAAAAAGATTATTTTATACAATTTATAAAATGGACATTTATATTAATTCATTGCTAGGCTTACCAAGGTCGATTAACGAAGACGAAATTGATCAAGAATTGCCGGTAGAATTAGATGATGAAAATGTAACACGAGAAAGTTACCTCTATGAAAAACAGCAAGGTAGACTATCTTCATCTGGTTGCGCAAACCACCATACAAAGTTGATGCTAATCCTTTCACATATTGTTAGGAAACTTTATCCAATTAAGGTTAAGCACGATAAAACTCCATCTACACCTGATCATATTCACACTAGAGTTAACGAGTTGGAATTAGAGTTAAAAAGTTGGTTGGATAATTTGCCAGAAGAATTAAAACCTACAGATCCAAATGATAGAATCTCAGGGAGAGATATACCAGAAAAATTTCTGTTAGCCAATTATTATATTCATTTATCGTTTTTAAATTGTCAAATCATGTTATATAGGCCATTCATTCATTTCGTCAGCAATGGTTCGCATTTTCAAGCTTCAGATCCGAGATCATTAATCCGGGGAAGAAACTGTATAAAAGTTGCAAGAATGGTCGTTAAACTTGCAAATAAAATGATTGATCAAAATCAATTAATTGGTACATATTGGTTCTCAATGTACACCATCTTTTTTTCTATTGCATGTTTAATTTATTACTTTCATTATGCAAACTATCATAATTCTCATCTGAGTGGTGTGAATTACGCAGGCGTTTTGTTCGATGATGATCTAAATATTGATATGATTAGAAAAGACATTGAAATCGGCAAGAAAGTTCTCGACTGTTTAAAGAACAACTCAAATTCGTCGTTGAGAATTTATAATATTTTGAATAATTTGTTTGAACAGCTCAACAGAAGAACTGCCAACACTTCAAGGGTTAGAACTCAAATGACGAATACTGATTTTATAAATAACTTTCAAAAAGAATCAGTCCAATCAACATTCCTGAATTTCGATAGTATAAACACCTTTCAAAAAGACCCAACATATAATTCATTTGCTCCACGAGAACCTTTATTGAATGAAAATTTTGCTACTTACGAGAATTTAATTCCTAAGGACGCTGCTGTGACGTCTAATCCGGCAATTAATACAGAAAATTCTACATCGCAGCCGTATGTGCCTGGTGTTATTGATAAATTAGATGCACAAATATTTGGAAAGATCTTACCACCGTATATGCTAGAAAGAAATGCTAACAACGCTGACTCTACCGATTCAACCACTTCACCAGATGTTCAACCTCAGCAATCACAACCTTTACCAGATGTTCTGCAAATGAATGTGGGAGGATTCGATTTTTCGCTGCTCGGAGATCCAAATAATTTAGACTATTTGGATCCATTCAATCCGATTAACAACGAATCTCCGTATAATTTTGGAAAGCGAGCCTCTTCCTAATTTCTGCTCTATTTATGTAATTCATATTTATATACCTTCTCTATTTTATTTATTTTTACTATTTATATCTTTAGTTCATTATTTATGGTATTTATAGCGATTAGTATACTAATTATACTGCATTATCTCCTTATATTTGTGTTATGTCATATAAGCACCAACATGACCATATTTTGCGACCTTCCAATCTTTGTCTCAATTATCAGACTCTTCTCCATTAGTATATTTGTTCATTGAATATAACAAAAGCACTGGTCTTTTGAATTACAACAAATCTATCGTGTATTTAAACTATATTTTAAAATCTGCCAAACCTATTGCTACTTCACTTAAATGTACGGAAGAACATAGCAAATTCTACTTATACATAAAAAACTTCTACAAAATCTACAAAAATTAGGATTTTTAAAAAATCATATATAATAATCAAAACATGGACTGTTTAGTTCGTCACTTAAGATCAAACCCTTATATTTTACCAAGCATCAGCTGTTTAATAAATATATTTTGCAGCTGAAAATAGCTATATGCTATTCCAGCTGTCAAGAGAAGTGCAACAGTGCACGTGATCACTCATCTCAGGCTCTTCATATTTTCATATAGATATGAAAGCATAGTAAATAGATAAACTTCATCAAGTATTAAGTTTTTAAATAATAATGAATATTAGTGATAGAAGAAGATTAATGGGGCCGGTGAATGCTAAGGTTCCTAATATTGGTATTTCTTCAGATGCAACTAATCAACCACAACAGAACTTAAGTAAAAATGCCAACGATGAAATTAGAAAAATATTCTTAAAAAGAGGACTAGTTGATAACGCAAACGGATCAGCATATTTAGAGATTGGTAACACGATAATAGAGGTGCTAGTGTTTGGGCCAAGGCCAATTAGAGGATCATTTATTGAAAGAGCTTCATTTTCAGTTGAGTGTAAATTTTTACCATATATTAATCAACCAAACGAAGTAAGTAGTAATGGCACGCAATCAAATTTCAACAGCAATGGAAGACAAGGATTAACAAATGTGGAACAGAAAATTTCATCATTTATCGAAACATCTTTATTGCCATCTATTATATTAGAAAAATATCCAAAATCGACTATCGACTTGTTCATATCTGTAATTGCGACGGATGGCAATGTCTCATTGTTAAATTTAATGAATTGGATAGTCAACTGTTCATCATTAGCATTGGTTGATTCAGGAATTGAATTAAAAGACATTGTGACGAGTGGCCATGTCAGATTCAACAGATCAAAAGATGAATTAGCTACTGATTCTTTTAATAGTAGTGATGATAAGGATTCAATTGATTGTATTATAAGCTTTATGAATTTAAGAAACGATGAAATTGTTGGGCTCTGGTTTGACGGTAATCAAAATGAATTAGATGATGCAACAATAAAAAAGTTAATTAATGGATGTAACGAAATGTCGAAAAAAATTAGAGGTAATATCAACTCTTATTTATTGAATAGTATAAAATGAATATATATATATATATAAATGTATGACAGGGTCTATTTACTCTTGTTTTTTATCTTCATGAATAATATATTTTTCATGAGATAAATCATCTAACAATTTTTTCATATTAACTAATTTCAAACTTAATTTTTTAATAGTTAATTCGTCCGTAAGAAATACTTTTGGACTGATTTTAATATCGGTTGAATTTGAAATTAAATAACTTAAATGATTGTAAGTATTGATTATATTTTCTGACTTGTTTATAATTGTATTAATCGAGTCATCAATTGAACCAATAGAAATTACTTTATCAAAAACTTTTTCTTTCAATT
The DNA here is from genome assembly GCA_031081865.1 of Schwanniomyces occidentalis var. occidentalis. Lineage (NCBI taxonomy): Eukaryota > Fungi > Ascomycota > Pichiomycetes > Serinales > Debaryomycetaceae > Schwanniomyces > Schwanniomyces occidentalis. The sequence continues at coordinate 861,000 of JARYTB010000002.1, forward strand.
CGTTGGCAAATTTGTTTAAATCACCCGAGACTTCAATCTTATTAGCTTTGATTTCAAATGGTTCAGATATATAGGCAACTTCATGTTTACCATCTAAGTGATATCTAAATTCATAGATGCCTTCTTCCCAAAATAATTTATCTCCTTCAAAGCTATACGAACCTTGGATGGATTCACACCAAGTCCAACGTCCTGTTGAAGAAACTAAAGTTTTGTTACGAGAATAAGAAGTTTGAACAACCTTATATAAGCCAATCCAATCTTTTTTGGAATGGTCGATTGGTGCTTTCCATTCAATTTCAATTGGATCACCAATTCTTATATCACTCGTAATAATAGTCAACTTATAATCTGAATTAGCAAAATTCAAGTTTTGGGACAATTCTAAGATATTTTGTTTGGTAAAATTTGAATTTGACTTTCTTAATTCCCTAATAAATAAATCCAATGATTCAGTCAACGAGTTCCTTCTTTTACTCTCACCTTCGCTTAATCTTCTCTGAATTGCATTTGGAATTAAATGTTTTTTGAACGTTTTAGTTACACCAGAATCTTGTAACACTTCTTGTTCACCATAAACTTTAACCATATGTAACTTTTCAATAAAATTAATTCTGAAAAAGTTATTAGATACCCATAACACACAACAAACTAAATTTTCTAAAGTAGGGAACATTAATGTTACACCAATAATACCACTAACTCCGAATATTTGCTCTGGATTATTTAAGTAACGATAAACACCGGCTTTAGTTAAATGAGTTTTAGTTTTTGGTATAAAGAAATCACCGTAAAACCAACCAAAATAACCTATTGAATCAATGATGGAAGAATTAATCCAGACCTGTGTTGCAATCAAGACAAATCCAAGGAAACATCTTAAATAAAACCAGTCAGTTAAAAGAAATTCGTTATCACCGGTCAATAGACAATATAAATTCAAGCCAAAAAATGAAGAATAGGTCAAATTAATTAATGTGTTATACATAATTGCCCAGTTATTTAAAGATTCTTCAACAGGAATATCATTGGATAAGTACCATTTAGTAAAAGTTTTATAATAACTTTGTAAAATCAACAAAACATTAATAACTGTAGACTCAAAAAGTTTAATAGAAATAGTTAAGAAAAATATTATCGACTTTACATTGAAAGACTTTTGATCTGCTAATGAAGCAAAAATTGGAATAATAAAACTATAGGAACACACCAAAATCAAATTAATTAAATCTGAAGCCCTCAACAAGTTGAAATTGTATAGACCAACCAATGGTTTCATATTATCAAAATGTTTCAAATCTTTTAATTTCATTAATTTTTCAGTATCAGCTTCATTACCAGAAGGACCATAGATTTTATTAATATGAGGATTTTCAATATAATGCAAAAAGATCATTTGTAAGAAATGACCAAATAAAGCAACCACTAAAACACAGTAAGATTTAGAAATCAATGCAAAGCCGTAATAGCCAACGTATCCCACAGAATACATTGGATGAGGTACCATTTCAAACACTCCGTCAAATATCAATTCTTCATTATTGATCTGACGGAAAAAGAAATCACCCCAATACCAGGCATAGTCTTTAATAGTGTTGTGTGCATTTATCTTAACCCATAAATTAAACAAAATTAAAAATGTACCAAAAACTAACCTTGTATTGATTAACCAAACACTTTGACCATTGATGAACTGGTAATTATCGTTAATTGAGCACGCAATAAATAGACAAATGAAGGTCGTAAAGTCCAGCATCAAAATCAAATCAACTACTTTTCTGAAAATCAACCAAGTATTAAATTCAATCGGATAGTCCGAGATATGGTAGTTAGACCCCATTTGTGACTTGATCTCAGCTTTAACCAACTTTGCCAAAAACGAACCATTATCTTTCTTGAATACTTCCAGCTTTTGTGAACAACTAACTAACTTGTTGTAATTCGATTGCTGGTGCAACAAATACCCGATACCAAAGTTGTACGACAATCTCCAGAACAAATACAATCCGACGAATACTTGAATTCTTAACTGATTATTGTTAATCAACCAAAATACTGCTCCATTGGATGCTAATATCAATAATATCATCATCTCAAAGTTTGATTTTCTGACTGTTGGATCAAACAATGTTTTAACCATATCATGCGTCTCTGGCACGATAAAGGTATCACCCGAAAAGGTGATACCTTTCGCTCCTGTGATCGTATTTTTTGACTCCATTGAGGTATTTTCAATCTGTGTAGTTGACATACCACTTTATAAACGTCAAGAATTTAACTTCTGTAATTCTTGTCCCCAGGGATTGTAATGAAGAGACACTTTCCTCTTTAGAACTGTGGAATGCGACTATCAAAATTTCTTCCAAATATTTCTAAGAAGACAGTTAATGAAGAAAGAAAAAGTTACAGTTCCTATTACAGTTTAGAACTTACTACTCTAAATATACTTTAATATTTACAACACTCTTATTCCTCCTATTCGTCAACGAATCGTTGATTTGGTTGCAAACGGCTTAATAGTGTTGGGATAAATATCACATGCACTTCTAGAAATTATAATTGCATGTGATTTTGTAAAATTTGTATCTCATGAATACAAAAAATGGCAGATAATAATAGATCTATAAAAGCTAAATAAATGAATATATACTATAAAGCACTAATAAAACAAAAATAAGAAAACTAAGAAAATCAGAAACGACGATTACCCAATGGAGCAGTATTAGAACCGCTTTGATAGCCACCACGACGGCCACCACGGCCACCTCTACCACCTCTGAAACCACCACGGCCACCACCTCTTCCATATCTGATATGGCTACCAAAGCTTTTTCTATCATATCTGAATAATTCAGGAGGAATTGTCTGGTTAGCTTCTCTCATAATTTTACATAAATCACCACCTAATTTGGAATTGGTTTCGGTGAAAAAGGAGACAGCGGTACCGGTGGTACCAGCTCTACCGGTTCTACCAATTCTGTGAACATAGTCTTCGATATTTCCAGGCATATCTAAGTTGATAACGTATGAAATACCTTTAACATCTGCATTAAAATAAGTTAGTAATTTGAAATCAGAATGACACACGTAGTTGATAAGTTTAATTGCATAGAAATTAGGTTGTTCTACTTAGGCTTCCCTTTTTACAAACACTACAAAGAAGAACATGACAAAAGACAATTTCAAGGGAGACATTGATATTTATTAAGAATTTATATAGAAAGCAGTTATATATTACTCGCAGACTCTATCATCAAGTCCAAAGGCTGTATATTTGATGATAAATCATTCAAGATAAAACTCTAGATGTAAAGAACGCTAGGCTGTTATGAACAAGAAATTCACAAAATTTTCAATTTGGGAAGAATCACCATTCCTCAAATCCAATTCTTTACTTGACTTATCGAGTTGTTTAATATCAAATGAGTATTGAATAACCATAGTTTGCTTTCCAATATAATTCTATCTCCTTGTGTGACATCGGAATGTGTTTAAACATTCTCATTCTTTTCTCATGTAACTTCCAAGAATCTGTGTATCTAAGAAGAACATTATGCTTGACTGAAAAAAAGTGACTAACTTATGAATTTACCTTGAATCACCAAGAACAATTCATGTCAGTAAACCTACTTCAAAAAACAGTCATTACATCATTAATATCCTATGCCCTAAACCCATTTACTGTTAGTAATAACAATATTATGTTAAAAAATACATACCAATACCTCTGGCAGCAACATCAGTAGCCACCATAATTGGAGATTTACCAGTTCTAAATTCGTTCAAAACCCAATCTCTTTCACTTTGTTGTTTATCACCGTGAATTGCCAATGCTGGCCATCCATCAGCTCTTAAGTAATTAGTTATTTCATCACATGTCCTCTTGGTGGAAGCAAAAATCAAACATTTAGCTTGAGGATCAGCAGTAGCAGTTTCTAAATGTTTAACCAATCTATCACGTTTTTCAAATTCAGTAACAACTTCAACTAATTGAGTAATAGTGTGGGAAGCGGCTAATTCAGTTGAACCAATAGTAACTTGAATTGGATCACTTAAGTAGTCTCTGGTCAAAGTTTGAACTTCCTTTGGCCAAGTAGCAGACCACATTAGAGTTTGACGATCTGGTCTAATTTGTTCAACAATCTTTCTAATTTGTGGTTCAAAACCCATATCCAACATTCTATCAGCTTCATCTAAAACTAAGTAAGTAACCCTTCTTAAGTTAGTTTTATTAGTTTCTAACATATCAATTAATCTACCTGGAGTAGCAATACAGATTTCAACACCTCTAGCTAAGTCTCTGATTTGTTGACCTTTAGGAGCACCACCGTAAACACAGGTATTTCTAATTCTTGAAGAAGCACCAAATTTGGAACATTCTTGTTGAATCTGGACTGCTAATTCTCTAGTTGGAGCTAAAACCAAAACAATCGGACCATCGCCTGGGCTTAATAATGGCTGAGCGTTAATATGGACAATAGATGGCAAACAGTAAGACAAAGTCTTACCAGAACCAGTAGCAGCAATACCTATCATATCTCTACCACTTAAAGCCATTGGCCAACCTTGACATTGGATAGCAGTTGGGTTTGGGAACCCTTGTTGCTTAACTTCCTTCAATACATAATCAGGAAATCCAGCTTCATCAAATGTAGTAATTGGCTTTGGAATATCATGTCCAATACACTTCATATCATGTTCCTTTCTAAATGCGCCGACTTCTTGTTCTGAACGAGCACTAACAACTGGGTGTTCCTTATAGAAGTTCTTTTCAAATTTTGGTAAAGAATCTAAATCCCATTCAGGAGTCGTTAATTCAACTCTTTCATCATAACGACTGCCACCACGGCCGCCGCCGTAGCCCCCATTTCTGCCACCAAAATTGCCTCTACCACCACGGCTGCCGCCGTCTCTATTATTTCTATAATTATCATTTCCATGGTAAGAATTGTAACCATGATCTCCACCGTAGGATCTGTTATCACTATTGTTGTTGTATGACATTTTCTGGAATAATTATAAAAATTAATTTATAAAGAAAAAAAAGTAAGCAGAAGAAGAAATTTATATCTTTTTATCTGTACGGGATGGCAGCTACAAGGGATGAGTAAAAAAAACAAATTATGCGATACATCTAGATTACCGCATTGGGAAATAAATGTGCGATGAGTGACCTATCAGATTTTACACCTTGATAATTAAGAATCAATATTCATTATATTACATGCTATAAAAATAAACTAGAAATTAGATACAAAATAAACCGTGTTAATCTAATATGCAAAAGATAGAAAATGGGAAACATAAATGGATTTTAATATACATAAAGGAATCTGGTTGAAATAGTGCTTTCTTCTATAATAAATGTTTTTGTATCTTACTAAAACTTATTATCTTTATACAAAACCATGAATACAGTAATCATATAGCTATTCTGAATGACCTAGCATCATCCAAGAATCTTGAAACCCACAGCATAACAGGAAAAATTCACCTCCCTGGCGCCACTTCAACCTACACACCGAGAGCATTTCAAGGTTCTACAGCCTTGTAACCTCCAGCTTCGATCTTCTCACTAAACTTTTCTTCAATAACTGTACACAATTCAGACAAATTATCCAATCCTTGGTGTAGAGCCTCCACGGCTGATATGTTACCGTAGGTCTGGATTCTGACATTCAATTTGTTCTCCGACGGATGTGGAATACTGTACCCGCAAAATTCGACTTCTGGGTTCTTCATGAGGATATAACGCAAAGCGTTACCCAAAGTATGGTCTTCATCGATAATTTGAAATGATGCTGATGTTCCATCTTCTGAAGATCCGGGCAATAGCTTAATTTTATCTAAATCGAATTCTTGTTCTTGTTCTGCTTGTTCATCAAGCATTGGTGTGTCAACAGGTTCGTCAGCCATAGTTTGTTCGTTATAGAGTAAATACAATTTATACTGGTATATTGATAATAACGAAAAAAATTCGACTACTTCATCAAGAAAGAAAAATGAAAAATAAAATTACACAAAATCCTACAGTTTACTTAGGGAACACAAACAGCCAATTCATATCGCGTTGTTTACAATAAGGATAGATAGTACAAACAGTTAGTTTAAAACGTTTGATAAAGGATTTCACGAAGAGTGTTCTTTAGGGATTTTCGTTAAGGAATTTCATTGAAGATTTTCTTAAAATTAAGGATTCTAAAGATTTCGGATTGCAAAGGTAAAGGATTTTAAAGGTTCAGAAAGCTCTGACTAACTCTTTCGACTGCTAAGTAGTTCTACATATTCCCAAATTGTAAAGATCATTATATTCTAATAAATATAGCTATTAGCTCCTATGAGTTCACATGGAATAACTCTAGAGGATTTGTCTCAACCAGTAACAGAATCCTACTTACATTTATCTCAAGCTAATTTGTCTACGGATTTAAGCAACACGTCAATCGACTTCACAGATAGTAGTAATATTCCATATGATACCTCACGGTTGATGAAGTTGGCTAAAAATATTGATAATGGTACGAACAATTATAATGATAAAGGTAGCGAACAAGAAAGGATATTGCAAAGTTCGGAAAGCAGATTGAATAATGTGTCCATAATTAGTCCAATCAAAGAAAGCACTAAGAACAGACTTAGGGATGCATCGCCATTGTTCTCATCGCATTCTACACCTTTAGTTCCCAAGAAGTATCACAGCCACGACTACAAGTGCTCCAACGAAGATAGAATATTGCCTGACATTAGTGAAACAAGACATGACGAAACTACAATCAATGACATGATGAAAGGCCCCTCTACTGTTATAGGGCTGGATCAGCAGCCTAGATACACAATAAGTGAGATATGCAGCTCGATTCGTCCATTGTTAAGCAAAGAGCTAGAAGAATTGAAAGAATTAAAGGATTTGATCGAATCATTGAAGAAGAATCAAATTAAGCACACACCCAACTATAGTCAAAAGCAGCAGCGTGAGCTACAGAAAGACTTGTTTATAACACCAGTTAGAAGCAATACTCTTTCAGTTGAACATGACTCGAGTGTTGATGAAGATGAAGAGGACAATTTGAGCTTAACTGGGATTCAATTAAATCCAAAAAATGAGGACAAGAACGAAGATAAGGAAGGTGACGGAGAAGAATCGCCAGCTACCACCCCACCACGTTCACAAGAGTTTACCTATTCCAACACAATTCAATTCAAAGAGGAGCAGTTTGCGGACAATGAGGATTCAGACTTTGACACAAGCTATATACCAAAAAGAATTAGTGCTAGAAGGAAGACTCAGGAAATTGTTGAGGATTCAAATATCCATAACAGTGAAAGCGAAAAGATAAAATTATTAGAAAAACAGATTGATAACTTAAAGTTAGAGTCAAATTATTTAAAACAAGAAAACTTAAATTTAAAAATCCATGTCAATGATTTAGAAATAAAAATTAGCGAGGATAGCCAAAAAGAGGATTTGATTGACTTAGCTTCTGATTCAATTGAACTTGAAGTACCCCAAGCAGATGTTAAATATCAAAAATTACAAGATCAAATTAATCAATTGAAATCAATGAACCATCAATTGACTTCTAAATTAGAAAGATCAAAGATGAATAACCAAGAACTAATTAATGAGTTGTCATGGTTGAGAAATATGCATGCTACAAATGTAACTTCGAAAGAATTGTCTACAAATGGCAAAACCCAGAATAATGCTTACGAAATTAAAAATAACACTAATGATGCCCATCTTTCCAGCGCCAGAATAATTGCTCAATCTCACGAACCTTTTGATGACTGTAGTGTTAAAACTGGGAGTCATGACATTAATAGCAATACTGAACTCCAGGCTCAACTTGATATTAAAGATACCGAAATCAATAAACTAAAATTGAAAATAAAAACACTACAAGGCGAAATTGGCAATAAGATAGACCTAATTACTGAAGATACAATTGAAAAAGATTTCAGAAACTACTACTCGAAATTAAACTTAAACAAAATTGATAACTTATCTAAAACTGAAATGTCCAATTTGGTCAAGAACCTTATGTTGTCCTTATTAATAAGCGATTTTGACAATCTTCCTGAAAGGTCCCTTAGATATGGTAAATTCTTGAAGATTTCTATTAAATTTTTAGACAAATTACATGCCATAATCTATAAAGATGCCGGTCAGGTGCAACCATCTTATTACTTGAAGAATCATCACAGCGAAGATCTGAAGTTACTAAGTTTGCAGAGTTGCTTAAACGGTATGATAGACACAATCGATGCTGTTTATAGAGACTAGTATTTATTTCTATGTTAAATAGGTTTAAACGATAGCCTGCCTGATATTACAATAGATATAGTATAATATCCATACTTGGTGTCATCTACCATCTCATCGATTCGTTTGAGAGCGACATATCACGGGATAATTTTGTGTAATAATTTGAAGTATGGTAAATGGGATATGCTATTAAACAAACGTTGCTTCAACTACTACAAGACTCCAATTAATCTCAAGAAATAAAAGTTACTATAACTTATAATAATTTACCTATGTATCTAAAGTGAGACAAGTGTTTATAAATCATTGCCATTTGTTTTTGTTCAGCGTATTGATATTCCTTAGTTATTGTCAGGAGCTTAAATTTACGTCATCCGTTTTTTGAGAGCTCCGTAAAATAATACAGAAATAAAGAAACGACAACATTTAAAAGAAATATTTATCAATATAAAACAAAGATTATCTAACTAAAGCACGTTCAAGGCTTTAGAGATTAACAGATATATAAATTTTAATATTACGTTGGATTTAAAGATTTAATCAGCTCAAACCCCACAATCTGAGTTACTGCAGAAATTGAGATTAGATAAACGTAAAGATGGGCAAATCTGCGCTTTCATTACTGGGACACAGACCAGTAGCTACATCAAATAGAAAGACTGCCTCAAAAGGTTCCCATAATTCAAACGGTAACTCTGGCGGCTCATTAAACCCAAGCACCACATCGCATTTGAATATAAGCAATCAGCCACGGAAGTTCGAACCAGCAGATGAAATTCACCCATTAGAGGAAAATAAACAGAAGGATAATTCGATGAGGTTAGAAGTAGGATCATTTGCTGATGGCAATCCGGCTAGCCATTCAAGGAATGTTCCTTCCCAGTCAAATTTCTTATTTAATCCTGCTAGGCAAGACCTGATTAATACATTATTAAATAACTATTCGACTTCGAATGCTTCAATTTTAAGTCAGTCACCATCAGCAATACCAAATAGCACAAGCAAGGATACGACCAACCAACAACAACGATTTTCAAGTTCACATCAATCACAACAACAAAAGGCTCAACTGGTTGATTCTAACTTCCCAAGTTATTATTTGAATAATAGAGAAACAACTATGAACATCCCTCTGAATAGTAACAATGAGATGATCAGACCAAGGCTTGATAGCATATTCTTACAACCTCCAATTAACTCGCAATTAAGACTGACTAATAATGAATTTGGCAACAATCAATCTATACCAGTGAATACAGGAAGTAATAGTAGTAACAATAGCAACCCCATATCCTCAAGGTCGAATAGTATATTTAGCTCACTAATTCAAATGCCTGGTTCAAATGGTAATTCAGTTAGTGAGCCTTCGTCAAGCGTAGGAAATAACATTAACAATACTAATGACAATAATGACAACAATAGCAACAATAATAAATCTAGTTCACTATCAAACAATTCTGCTGGCGGAATGAGTAGTAATGGTGCAAGACCAAGACAATTATCAGTATTTCCATCATTTTCTGGTCAAGATCAAATTTCATTGGAAGATTTAGAAAACTTACTCAATAAAGAAAGCTTAGGTAATTTATTAGCATGGCAACAGCAGCAGGACCCTAAGGGTACACAATCAAAGTCAAAGCGTGGTTCATTAGACTTGTCATTATGGGACAATAGTGGTTTGCCGGGTTCAATTAGCGGATTTAGTGGAAGTTTAAGCGACATTATTGCTGGAATTTCAAATGGTAATATTGATTTTAGTAACATGAGTAATGAAAAAAGAAGGGATTCAATCCTAAAAATAATAAATGATCTGCAAAATTTGAAGCAGCAACGAACTCAAAGTAATAGTTCCGCAGGTGAAACTAAATTGAGAGAAGATATTTTTGACAAAGCGAAACAGAAGAGCGGTTTCAATAAACTGCCAAATAGAGACGAATCATTACCAGTTCACCCAAATAATAAGGATCATATTTCCTCAAAGTCTTCGGTGTCATCCAAATCATCTGCGAAGTACAATGAAGAACCTCAGTCACCTAAGACATCACCAACTATTTATAATTCTGGATTAAACCAACCTCAACAGTTAGACCCACCTTCTACCACAATATCTGGACAACAAATGTCTGTTCAGCCTCCAATTCCCGCAAGATTGTTTCAAAATTTTCAACCTCCTAATCAATATCCATACTCCAATTTCCAAGGCCAATCACCTAGTAACTTTAACAACCCTATATCACCAAGCACAATTACTAGAAATAATCAGACAAGTTATTTACAACTTCAACAAGCCCAAAAGTTACAGCCAGCTCCGACCCAACCATATATGCCCCCAAATTATCAACTACCGCAATCTTCTTCTCTATTACAGCAGCCATTAGGTAATCCACCTATATCTTTCTCTGAAGAGAATAATAAAAATCTAATTCCTGTACAGCAGTATATTAAATCAGAAGATGGCAGACCATTATTGGGAGCAACGAAAATTGATCAATTGATGTTAGTTATTCAAGCTCGTGACAAAGGCGTAACCAACCCAATCCAACAAGCTCCTGATGGAAGTTTATTAGGACCAGCAAACGTGGATTCCAATAAATCTGGTATAATACCTCAACCGACTACTTTAGTTGGTGGTGTTGATAAACCGCATAAGGTAAAAAGTGACTCAGATGATGGTTCACTAAGTCCAGATGATAAGAAGAAAAAGAAGAGGACTAAGAATCAAGAGTGTCCCTACTGCCATAAATACTTTACGCAATCAACTCATCTAGAAGTTCACGTTAGATCTCACATTGGTTACAAACCATTTGAATGTTCCTATTGTCACAAAAGGTTCACCCAAGGAGGTAATTTAAGAACTCATTTAAGATTACATACAGGTGAAAAGCCATTTAGTTGTGAAATTTGTAAGCGTTCATTCAGTCGCAAAGGTAATCTAGCAGCCCACAAGTTGACTCATGAAAATTTGAAACCATTTGAATGTAGATTAGATGGCTGCGATAAATCGTTCACTCAACTAGGTAACCTAAAATCCCATCAAAATAGGTTTCATTTGGCAACCTTAAATGAACTCACTCATAAGCTAGCTGAATTAAGTGGTCCAGCTATAGATAGTTTACCACATCAGGAGAAGGAATTGTTGAACTATTTTAAAGAATTATATAAAAATTCAAACAAGGGTATTCGTGGTAGAGGTAAAAGAGTAGCTCCAGTACCCGATTCGCGGTCTCAGTCGCCAAGTAGCTTTTCTACAAGCCCGCTTGCTATGAGAAATCAATTTACATCATCTCAACAACAACCAAATCAACCTACCCAACCTCAAATGGATTTCATAAATAATAACTTTAGAGATCCAAATGGAAATGTTAACAGATACGAAACCCATGGAGCTTAAGTTGTGTTGAATTATTGTATAGATAGTATGTATTGTTACCTTTATGTCTCTGATTCATGAATTACTGATGATAATGAATTTTTATTTGACACTGCGCGTAGATACCACTAAAAAAATATCCCATTATTATAAACACAAGTCGACGGATCAATTGTTATTGACTATTTCTAAAATATAAAGATTTTCATCAAATGAATTTTTTATCAAAGACATTAAGTACATTAACGGGTACTTCCATTCCGTATACGATTAAGGAAAAAATTGTTGACCCTTCATCAAGTTCTTTGCCTGATGCTAGATGTATTTGGGCTGTTTATGATGGAGTAAATCCAAAACAAGATAATTCACCAATTACAATATTTGAGTTTAATTTAAAAGATCCAGTTAATATTCAAAGAGATTACGTGTCATTAGCTAAGAATTGTTTCAAAAAGTCCAAATTAATTAAATTACCAGGGATTATTTCTATCATTGATTTCATAGAAAATGACAACTATTTATACATTATAACTGAACCAGTGGTACCATTAACAACTTACCTAAACTTAAATAGAGGTATTATCTCCACTGATGCTAAACTATTTAGCATATATAATATAGGGCATGCATTGCTGTTTATTAACACAAGTTGCAAATGTTTACATGGTAATCTAAATTTATTTAATTCAGTTTATGTTAATAAAGGGGGTGATTGGAAATTGTTTGGATTTGAATTACTAACAAACCTAACTTCTGATCCTGAGCAGCCAATATATCGACATTCAGCAAAATTATTAGGATTTAATGAATCATTGCCTAACGAAGTTTTGAATGAAGGCATCGACTCAATAAAGCAGTTCCCTGTTAAATTCGATTCCTATAGGTTTGGAGTGTTCATTTATCTGATTTTAAGTAATGAAGATTTTCAAAATTTGAATACAAACGTTGGTCAAGGTCAATTACTAGCAACGAATAATAAAATACCCCAAAAATTGAATATTTATTACAAAAGATTAGTTAATTCAAATCCCAAACTAAGAATTACTATTGAGAAGTTCTTACAAGATACGGAATCATTTTTTAGTAATAATAAGCTAATTGCATTTAATAAACAATTAGAAGAAATCAAATTCAAGAATGATTCAGAAAAATTAGAGTTTTTTAAAATTGAATTAGCAGACTTTATTGGTGATGATTCAAATGATATAAGCTTCCCACCAGGTTTATTAGAGAATAAGTTATTGCCTGAATTAATTAACCAGTTCAATAACATTTCGAACATTAAACCTACTATTAACTCCACTACTGAAGACCATCAACAAAAACAAGAAACTATTTCAATTATATTGAATTACATATTAAAGTTTGGATCAGCCTTACCAGAAGCTGACTTCAATAAGCTAATCAAGCCAATTATATTTCAAACGTTCCCGTTGGCTGATAGATCAATCAGAATAACTTTATTGACTCATCTATCATCATATGCACAATTTTTAATGGAAACTGAAGTTCAACTGAAAGTGTTTTATTATTTAATTACAGGATTCCAAGATACAAATTTCATGATTCGTGAGACTACCTTAAAATCAATTACGGTTATTATTGATAAAGTGTCTGTTAAACAAGTTAATCAGGATTTATTAAAAATTTTAGCAAAATCTCAGATGGATCCAAAACCTTCCATTAGAGTTAATACATTGGTTTTAATAATCAAAATATCCGGTAAGATTTATAATAATTCCAAGAATAATGTTTTAATTACAGCTTTATCAAAATCATTAAGAGATTCATTCACACCCTGTAAATTGATGGCATTATCAGGGTTTGAAAGTTTAATTGATGAATTTTCCTTAGATGAAATATGTGGGAAGATATTAGGTCATTTAGCTGTATCTTTAATGGATAATAAATCTGTGAAGGTCAGGAAGGAGGCTAAAAGAATTTTCAATTTATATTTAGAATCAGTTGAGAAGCACGCATCAACTTTACCAGTCAGCGAAGAAGATGAAGATGCCGAGGAAAAGGAATTCTTCAAGAAATATGCTCCTAATAATATGCAAGCTTCAACTCAGAATGAAGCAAGTTCAAAGAATATTGGTGGATTCTCATTCGGTTGGACCGTAGTAAATAAATTAGTAACGTCATCCGCTATAGGTGGTGAATTGGACCATGACTTTAATTCATCCACACCTGATTTGACTAGAGTGGCCACTCCAACGATACCAGTAAAAACTACTGGCAATGGCAATACTAACGCCATAGGTCCTCGATCAATTACTTCAAGAGACGAGGACAAAGTAGACGATGGTGGCTGGAATTTGAGCAATTCTGACGATGAAATATCTGAAGAGGCTCCAAACTCAGAGCTAAAATTGCCTTCAATTAACAAACCGAATGTTTCAATCTTAGCCAGAAAATCAGCAACCTCACGGTCAACTACAACTACTACCAGAAAAACAAGCAACTTAAGATTAGGCTCCAAGAAGCAAGATTCAAAGCCTGGCTCAACTTTAGTGTTAAACTTAACTGCTGATGAAGATGACGATGGCTGGGGTGGTGTTGGCAACTGGTAGATAATTATGAATTAGGTAGTTGAATTTTATAGTTTACAACTATTCCCTCGTTGACTCTCCTCCTTTTCATAACTTGTAACGATCACACTATAGGGAAATATAGACTCATTCACTTCTCCTCATCATAGCACATAATTAATGCGGATGCTCTAGCTTCAAACTGATAATGTCTATATCGTTGTCTTTTTTTCTTTATCAATAGTCATTTGTTATAGGAACATATGAGCCGTAATCTATCTTTAATCAAACCTTAAACATAATTTCACAATTTAGATTGATTAAAGATACTCTGAATTTTCTTGGTAGTGCCACTCACATCTACGGTAGCAATACCTGAACGTGTGATAGTCTGATCATTAAAAATATTACATTATTATAGTCGATTGTTCTGAAATACTTAGCCTTTTTACGAAACTCTAAGCCTATTAGAAGATGTAAATAGGTCATGTTTACACGAGATTGCCGTATTCCTGTGATTTTAAAACGCTTCTTATTACAAAATATATAATTGGGCTTTCGGCATGATAAGAATACAACCTTCTTATCTGATCCCACTATCATAAATCGCTACAGGGACTCACCGTTGCTAGGAAGTCATTTAGTAATAAGTTAAGGTGTTATCTTTATTTAAATTTAAGACGTTGAGATGACAAATTGAACTGTTGGTAACCAGTTAATAGGAATCATCCGACTACTTTTGTAACAAGGAAATATCATTGGATACAGAAAAACTGGTGAAATTTCAACTATGCTACTAGTTTAAAATCCGGAGCCCTTCTCTTTCTATAAATAGTGGAATTGTATAGAATTTTTGTGCATCACCTTGTCAATGCACATCCTGTATTGGGAACTTAAGGCCATACTTTACGAACTCTCTAACCGTTGATATATGGTTTAGCATACTACTTGAATATTACAAAGTTAGAGCTTCGAGGAAGCTATAAAATTCATATAAAATAACTGAACCTATCCTAATTCACGCTACTCCTTACCATCTTAATATTTCTTGATATTTATTTTCGTAACTGCCAAAAACGTCCATGTACACATTCGGATTTGTTTCTATATATAAGTTTTTCCTGCTTTTGATAACAGCACGAACTGCTTAACGTAGCACTCACTCTTGTTTAGGTAAAACTACGCAAAATTCCTTATCTAAATTTAGGTTAATCTGCAATCCTATATTATATTTTAATGCAATGCATGTGGCAATTTTTTACCGAAAGCTATCAAAAAGTTAATTTTAGTTGATAAGTTTGAACTAGTACAGATTAAAACTCAAGCTTTCGAAATATGTAGTAAATATACGAATTCACCAGTATAACACATTCAGAATTCATTCTCTGAGTAGGTCAAATATTGTATATCCTTTGGCAGAAATATGCTAATCAAATTGTAGGATTTTGGCTTGCCAGATCAACATTCGCGATATATTTGAAAAATGATAATCTCATGATAAATGTGTTTTGATGCCGTACAACAAATAGGCAATTTATTTGGATCCGAGGATAGTAAGTCACGCTATTGTGGAATTTGATAACTGCGATAAAGTACTTGAAATTATGCTAAACTCACGAGACTTCATATCAATGTCATTACCATTATCGTAAAATTGAAGAAACTAGCGTGCTTGTGGAGGTATCCATATAGAATTTATATGTACTGCATTAGTACTGATAACATTTTATATTTTTTTCTTGATCAGAGCCAGTTGTCTGACAGGCATTTGTTTGAGTCTTCAACAGATATCTTCGATCACTTGCACTACCGATTCCTTCAATAACATATATATATATAGCATCTTATTGTTAATGTTCACGGCTGAATGAAATTATATTGCAACAGTTCTATTCTCTCCAATAAAAGAAACCTCTGGTTGCAATAATGTCAGAAGAGAAACGCTCCGGACTCGCTGCTACCACCAGTGTTAAAAGTGTATCAAGTCATTTAGACGTGGAAGACCATGAAGTTAATCTACAAGCCATCACATCACAAGCCATTTCCATTGGTAACGTTGGTTCGTCATTAACATCTGACCAAAAATTTTTTATTTTAAAGAGATTAAACTATGAAGGTTTAGTGTCTTTAGAGGACTTGCCAGTTGGAGCAAGTTTCATGATCGACAAAATTGAACATTTATCAGCAGATGAAGCAGTTGAGATTCTAAAAGAAACATTAGTCGAACATGAAGATGATGTTAATATCCCTACCGATGATTATGAATTAATTGAAAGATTAGCTGAGTTAGCACCAACAAATTTAAACAAACTGAATGAAATTAAAGGTAAATTAGCAGAAAATTTAGAACAAAAGAAAGAGTCAGAAGATGCCCAAAACGTTATCGCTTCCGAGTCTTATTTATCGTCAGAAGCTAATGATTTCGGTGATTATCATGATATTGTTGATTGGAATTTGCAAGTTAGATTGGAAGCAGCCTTGGTGGCTTATCACTCTCCATATCCAGAAGTTAGATCAGTCACTGATCCTTATGATGATCCAAATTTGCCAGTTGAAACCTTCAGGGTTTACTTATTAGGAATAATTTGGACTGCTATTGGTGCTTTCGTTAATCAATTCTTTGCTGAAAGACAACCATCTATTACTTTACATGCGTCTGTTATTCAACTTTTGCTTTATCCCTCTGGTTTGCTAGCTGAAAGGATTTTACCAAAATGGAAATTCAAAGTTTGGAAATATGAAATTGATTTAAATCCTGGACCTTGGAATCATAAGGAGCAAATGTTAGCTACTATTTTCTATTCCGTTTCATCTAGTACAAGCTACGTCTCCTATAATCTTCATACCCAAAAGGTGTCCCTCTTTTATGATAATAAATGGGTTGACTTTGGTTATGAAATTCTATTAATGTTATCAACCAACTTTTTAGGTTTTGGTTTTGCTGGTATCATGAGAAAGTTTTCAATTTACCCTGTGAAAGCGATTTGGCCAAAGATTTTGCCAACAATTGCTTTAAATAAAGCATTAATGCAACCTGAAAGAAAGGAAAATATTAATGGTTGGACCATTTCAAGATACACTTTCTTTTTTATTACTTTCATTTCTTCTTTCCTTTATTTTTGGATTCCAAATTACCTTTTCACAGCTCTTTCCACTTTTAATTGGATGACCTGGATTGCACCATACAATTTCAATCTTGCTGCTATAACCGGTTCAAATTATGGTTTAGGTCTTAATCCAATTCCAACTTTTGATTGGAATGTCTTAAATTATAATTTTGCTTTGACTATTCCATTTTACTCACAATTGAACCAATATATTGGTTCTTTCATAGCCTTCTTTTGCATTATTGGTGTCTTTTGGTCTAACAAATACTGGAGTGGATATATTCCAATTAACACTAGTTCTTTGTTCAGAAATACTGGTGAAAGATATTCTGTCAGAGAGGTTGTTAATGAAAGGTCTTTATTCGATAGAGAAAAGTATGAAGAGATTGGTCCCCCATACTATTCAGCTGCCAACTTGGTTGTCTACGGTTCATTCTTTGCTATTTATCCTTTTGCTATTGTTTATGAAATCTTTATGAATTATGGTCCAATGAAGGATGCACTTTTGGGTCTCGGTAAGTCTTTCAAGAACCTCAAAAGATCAACTTATGAAGGTTTTAATGACCCTCATAGTAGAATGATGACTCGTTATAAAGAAGTTCCTGATTGGTGTTTTTTATTCGTTTTGGTAGTTTCTATTGTATTGGCTATAATATGTGTTCAAGTATATCCTGCCGAAACTCCAGTTTGGGGAATCTTCTTTGCTGTTGGTATTAACTTCGTATTCTTAATCCCATTAACAGCTATTGTTGCTACTACAGGATTCAGTTTTGGTCTTAATGTTTTAGTCGAATTAATTGTTGGGTATGCTCTTCCAGGTAATGGTTTAGCTTTGAACTTTATTAAAGCTTTGGGTTATAATATTGACGGTCAAGCTCAAAATTATATTTCAGATCAAAAAATGGGCCATTATGTCAAAATTCCTCCAAGAGCAATGTTCCGTTGTCAAATGTTATCAGTTATTATTACCTCCTTTATCGGTGTAGCTGTCATCAATTTTGAAATTGACAGTATTAAGGACTATTGTCATCCTTTGCAAAGACAAAAGTTCAGTTGTCCAAATTCCACTGTTTTCTATAATGCATCAGTTTTATGGGGTGTTATTGGCCCTAAGAAGGTTTTCGGTGGTATTTATCCATTGTTACAATATTGCTTCTTGATTGGTTTCCTCTTAGCCTTCCCATGCATTGCATTCAAGAAATATGGTCCAAAGAAGCTCACCAAATATTTCCAGCCAACCTTAATTATTGGTGGAATGTTAATTTTTGCACCATATAATTTAACTTATTACACTGGTGGTCTTTATTTGTCGATCGCTTTTATGTGGTACATCAGAAAGCGTTACTTGACTTGGTGGGAAAAGTATAATTTTGTTTTATCAGGTGCTATGGATTGTGGTGTCGCTTTCAGTGCCATTATCATTTTCTTTGCAGTCCAATACCATGAAAAGGATCTTGTTTGGTGGGGAAATACTGTTTCATACAATGGTATTGAAGGTGGTTTGGGTCTACAATCAAGACTTGATGCTGCTGTAGATGCACCAGATGGTTATTTTGGTCTCAGAAAAGGACATTATCCATAATTATATTAATCTATATTTCTAATCTGTGCTTAGTTTCAAAATTATGTTTTCTAGTTTAAATATTATTCTTGAAGTATATTTCAAATTTTAATAATCTTATTTTTAAAGGGATTCCGCCTAGTTTCAATTGTCTGAATCGGTTCTAAAGGTAGCGCTATCTCGTCTCTATCTCTCCCCCCTCGTTCTCAATCTCTTAACATTCCCAAAGATATTATACTGAAAACATTATTTAAGTACTCTTTATCATTCAGTCATACATAATAATACCTCCTACTCTCTATATTTTCTACTAACCATTCAAACGTGGGTCGCTGTTTGAATGACTTCTGATGATCATGATGGGATTTAGTAACTTATTTGGCTTCTAAGTATGCCAATACTAATGCTACATTAACTTTTTCGTTAACACGGTATGAGCTGTTTAAAAATATGAGGTATCTGTATTTTTACGTATCTAAGTTTTGCCAGAAAGTGAGTAGTATGCAATCTTGTAATTTGATTGAAGATATCTTTTGTGACCATCAAAGACGAAAAAGTCTGAACTGAGAATTCCAATGGTGTAGAACTCTTCCTATATCAAATTGTAATTAACTGCATGTCGTGTTGTCTAAATTTGTGAAAGTTTTCCCTGTTCGATACCTCATGCTTTAATTAGTGTTATCTGATTTGCTGTTGCTGTAGAAATGGAATAAGAATCTTACAATTTGTAGCGACATCATATTCTGCTCCTTACTTATTTACAGCAAGCTCGGACACAGGTGCCCTGAATCCAAGTCCTGACTCTGATGTATCAATAAACGTAGGAATACTAGATATGTCATCCCAAAGCAATGTAGAGAGCCCTTTCTAAGTCCGTAGATGGTACTGTATCGATAGATTTAATATGAGAATTTGCACCCAATTCAAGGATTATATGTAAGAAACCATTTATTTTCGGAAATTTTGACATTACAGAATAAATACCATACTGCAATGAAACGAGAGTTTTTTAAAAAAGTAAAACTATTATAGAATAAATAGCCCCTGGAAGACAACTTACCAAAATACCAACTTAGGAAATAAGTAGGAAAAGTCAAGATCCAATGAAAAAATATAAATAATTGGTCTTGTAAGAAGCCAGTTGAAGCTTGTTCAGAAACTAATATTACCAATAAGATAATAAAGCTTCCTTAGATTCTATGAAAGTAAATTCTAAGAGATTAGATGGTCCTTATAGTTTTAGTGGAAATATTTCCATCAAATCTTGTATTTGAAATAGAAGTTAGAAATCCACCTCAATCGGTATCAGCAAAGCGAGAAAGTAACTATGAGATCAACTTAATGAACAAAACAACGTAATATAATAGAAAGTAAGGGGTAAATCGCGAGCTTATGTAGTATCACCACCGTTTATGATGGTGATGAAGTGCTTAGAATCATTGATAGCATGTCATATTTAAGATTGTTCATGTCCTTGTCAAACCTTTGCTCTAGCCGCTATTATAATTTTTGTGATGACAATTCACCAATTCTATGTTAAGCGAAGAAATATGTATCAAGTGAATAAAGAGTATATTCAACTAGTATGGGTGAACAGAATGCTAAACCAATAGCTATAGCTGTCTCCATCTCCATAATGGTTTCCTTTATCTCACTTAACATTTCGATCTGTAAATCTACATCTTTTCATTCTCTTTCTCTATCACGTAAAACTATTTTAAATATTAATTGAACTATATAGTATATGCGAGAAAACAAATAATAATGAATAAAATTTATTAGAAGAAAAGTATTTGAATCCAGTGGAAAATATAACAAAAACAATTTGTCTTTTTATATACTAATGTACAAGTGTAGAATGATTAGTATTTAAATATGAAGAAAAATCTTGAATGATATGAATTAGCATATGAATCAAATTAATCAAAAGTTTTCTTAGTACCTTTAAATTCAGCAGATTTAGGTGCAGATCTAGGTGGAGCAGATCTTTCACGACCACCAAAACCACCACGACCACCAAAGTCACCACGGCCACCACGGCCACCAAAGCCACCACGGCCACCAAAACCACCACGGCCACCTCTTGGTGCATTATCTCTTGGAGCATTATCCCTTGGAGTAGAGTAGTCTAATCTACATGCACGACCTTCAATGTATTCACCGTTTAAAGCTTCTAATGCAGCTTTAGCTTCATCAACGGAAGAAAATTGAACATAACCAAAGCCCTTAGGTTGTTGAGTATCTGGGTGAGTTGGAATTCTACAGGAAATAACATTACCATATTCACTAAAAGTATTGAATAAATTATCTCTTTCAGCATTAAATGATAAATTACCGATGAATAAGGTGTCTGAAGGAGCAGAAGGAACATCACCAAATTTTTTAGCTCTTTCTGTTCTTGGATTTGAAGTATGAGGTTTACCAGTCGACATATCCAAATTAATTGGTCTACCATCAATTTCTCTACCTTGGCATTCATTTAAAGCCTTCTCAGCAGCTGATTTCGATTCAAAGTCAACATAACCATAACCTCTTGACTTTCCGGTAGCTCTTTCCATAATGACTCTGGCACCAATAACACCACCAACATCCTCAAATTCTCTCTTTAACCATTCATCATCAACACTCCACGATAACCTACCAACGAATAAAGTGGCTGGTTCTTCTTCAACTTTAGGTTTTTTAGTAACTTGTTCATCTGATGATTCCTTTTCTTCGGAGTCTTCTGCCTTACGTTTTTTAGAATCTTCTTCTAAATTTTCTTCAGAAGATTCTGATTCTGATTCTGATGACGAGTCTGAATCTGAGTCTGAGTCTGAGGAAGAAGATGAAGATGAAGATGAAGATGAAGATGAAGAACCTTCATCTGAGTCCGAGTCGGATGATGACGATGAGGATGAAGAAGAGGATGAGGAGTCTTTCTTTGCTTTCTTTGATTTCTTTGCTTCTTTCTTTTCTTCTTTAACTTCCTCCTTTTCTTCATCTGAAGATTCAGAGTCTGAATCAGAGGATTCTTCTTTCTTCACCTCTTTATTCGAGCCTTCAGAGTCGGATTCTGAGCTTGAACCTGAATCAGAAGAAGAAGAAGAGGATGATGATGAGGATGATTCATCATCAGACTCAGATTCAGATGATTCGGATTCTGAGGATGATTCAGATTCTGAAGATGAGGATGACTCTTCTTTCTTAGCTTCTTTCTTAGCTTTAACTTGCTTCTTTTCTGCTTTAGATGATTTAATTGATGATTTGGCCATTTTTGACTACTTTCTTAATATGAATTGAAATAAAAGAAGAGTTTTTAACACTAAAATTTTTCACTTTTAAAGAAAAAATGAATTCATCTCATCAGATATCTTCTTGCAGATTATGAGGGCATCTCAAGTGAAAAATTTTGATAAAAAAATACATGATTGTTCTCGTGACTTAGTTATATCGGCATTTGTATCTGGGGTTCACAGGAGTACCTAAGACAAAACAACTAAGATAAAGACCTACCATGATGGAATATGGTGCTTAGTTATGCTATTAACTCAACCAGCATCGTTCAATCTTCTGGTTTGTGCAAATTAGACGAAATTATATCATGATCGTAGATAGTGCTAAAGATAAACAGTGAGTTTCACACCACATCTCAGGTACCAACCAAGGTCAAGGACTTATTCTAATGGATACCAATTGATACTGATAAGATCAAGTTCCCCAGCTTCTACGATCATAAGATTTAAGTTTATCAATAAAATTGACGTATTGCTTATATGTTGATATAATTTCAAACTGTTCTATAGTAAAAAGAAGCATCGAGCTCCAAAGATTTGAAGAAAAGTACAATAATGTAGCAAGCTCTTCTCACATATGGGCAATATTTCTTCTTGGTATACTACAAAGATTGTTATTAGCGTGAGGAATCATTCTCTGATTTTGTTAGTGGATATTTTAACTACAATAATATTCATTCACAAGGACCGGATTTCAAGTATATTAGAAACAATAGATGCATAATTACCTGTGCTTAGCTGATATAGGTAGCCCGTGTTTAATAAAACAAAAAAAATACAACTACATCATTTTGCAACTAAAATTTGTCCGCTCAAAATTTTTTCGTAATGAATAGAGCATATGGGTGGAGCGCTAACCGTAGTACATAGCTGTGTCCACATTAAAAATAGCATCAAAACGGCATACCACCACCAGTCGTCTAACTATACATAATTTAATATTTTCTGTTCTCCACTCTACCATATTTTGTTACTGATCATACCATAGTATATGAAAGTGGAGTAGCGCACTTGCATACATAGAACATAGCACCACTACACTGTCAATGAAAATTTTTCAGCGGTACCGGCCGCCGATGGTGGAAAATTTACTGGTATGATTCATCGACTCACTCCACAACTTACTTCTAGGAAGTACATATAGTATTGATACTACAGCTTGAAATTTTTCACAGACATTTCGTAAATAAACTTTCCTCTTTTTCTTTTTAGACTTAGCTACAGTTAGTATACTCTTTTTCCTGAATAAGATCCTTAAGTAAGGAATTAATAAAAATAGATTTTAGGAAGAAACATCTTTTTTGCGATATTGAACGAGTTTGAAATAGAATATATATTTACTCAAACATGTTCAAGCAATCATTTATTCTTTTCCAAAAAGCTAGCGCTTCAGCAGTGAAGCCATATGCTAATATGTTGAAAGACCCATCAGTTAAATATACAGCTTTTAAAGGGATTTCCTTACCGAATAGAACCTGGCCAAATAAATCCATAACTAAAGCACCGAGATGGTTATCTACAGATTTAAGAGATGGAAACCAGTCATTACCAGACCCTATGTCTGTTCCTGAGAAGAAGGAATATTTCCACAAATTAATTGAAATCGGGTTCAAGGAAATTGAAGTTTCTTTCCCGTCAGCATCACAAACAGATTTTGATTTTACCAGATATGCAGTTGAAAATGCGCCTGACGATGTGTCCATCCAAGTTTTAACCCAGTCAAGAGAACCATTAATCAGAAGAACAGTCGAATCTGTCAAAGGCGCAAAGAAGGCAACTATTCACACTTATTTAGCTACATCAGACGTATTCCGTGATGTAGTATTCAACATGTCCAAGGAAGACGCAATTGAAAAAGCTATTGAAACCACTAAATTAGTTAAATCATTAACTAAAGATGATCCTGAGATGCAAGACACCGAATGGACATTAGAATTTTCTCCAGAATGTTTTTCCGATACACCATCTGAATTTGCTGTTGAAATTTGTGAAGCAGTCAAGAAAGTGTGGGAACCAACGGTCGAAAATCCAATGATTTTCAACTTACCAGCTACTGTTGAAGTTGCTTCCCCAAACGTTTATGCTGATCAAATCGAATACTTTTGCAATCATATTTCCGAAAGAGAAAAGGTCTGTGTGTCAGTCCATCCTCATAATGACAGAGGCTGTGGTGTTGCAGCAGCTGAATTGGGTTTAATGGCAGGTGCTGATAGAGTTGAAGGGTGTTTATTTGGAAATGGAGAAAGAACTGGTAATGTTGATTTAGTTACCGTTGCGTTGAATATGTATACCAATGGTGTATCTCCAGAGTTGGATTTTTCTGATATAGAATCGGTTATTGAAATTAGTGAAAGATGTAACAAAATACAAGTGCATCCTAGAGCTCCATACGGTGGATCATTAGTTGTTTGTGCTTTTTCAGGATCTCACCAAGATGCAATCAAGAAAGGATTTGCAAAAGCTGAAGAAAGATACGCGAAAGGAGACTTAAAATGGAAGATCCCATATTTACCATTAGATCCAAAAGATATTGGTAGAAGTTATGAAGCTGTCATTAGAGTCAATTCTCAATCCGGTAAAGGTGGTGCAGCTTGGGTTATCTTAAGATCATTAGGTTTAGATTTACCAAGACAATTACAAGTCTCTTTCTCATCAGTTGTCCAAAATAAGGCTGATAAATTAGGAAGAGAATTAAAGACAGAAGAAATTATTGATTTATTTAAGACAGAATATTTATCCGATGTCCAAGCAGCCATTAAATTAGTCGATTTTGAAATCATCAATAGCAAAAATTCTACTTCAAAATCTTCTGACAGAGTAGTCAACGCAACCTTAGCTATTAACGGCCAAGAGGTTAACATAAGCGGTAGGGGTAACGGTCCTATATCTGCATTTATTGATGCAATTTCTAGTAAGTTTGGCAGATTGTTTGAAGTTGTTAACTTTACCGAGCATAGTTTAGGTTCTGGTACTCAAGGAAATGCCGCTACATACATTGAGTTAAGCTTCATAAATGGTCATAACGAGAAGATTCTGAGATGGGGATGTGGCATCAACTCGGATGTGTCTGAAGCCTCAATGCAAGCTATTTTATCTGTGGTTAACAAATTAGTTGAAACCAATGAGATCACTATTTAAACGTGTAAACTCAGAGATAGATGTAAGTAATCAGTAATAAATACGACTTTTACATTTGCCGCTGCCGACTCAGCCCGTAGCTCCTGAGCGCAATTGAGCCATCTAGCCTGTTATCAATAAGTTATCACTCCCGATTCCTCTAACCATGTCCCACACATCTTACTGTAGCCTTGTGTTGCTCGTCGCATCCTGCGCGCCCTATCATTTGCCATCTCTAACTGCCGTTGTATTACATCTCCTTCAGAGCGTCCACATCTCTAGATGCATAGATGGATGTTTGTTGTCCTCTACAAACCTGCCTATACACACTTCTTCTCTACGAACTTGCTGTTGCTTCTTGCTTACACCTTGTTCTACATGAAGTCTACCACTCAGCTACTGACGCCATAGTCTCTCTAGACTCGCAACCAGCATCTAAGCGCCCTATCGGCGCTATACCCCCTCTATATCATATTTACAACTGTTGCACACATACAAGGGGCATGTATTGATTCTAAAATGTATCATCAATTGCAATAAAGTACTATCTAGATATAGCTCTACATGATATTTTTGCAACCCAAACCTTGCTTCTGTTGCATTCATCCATCTACAAACTAGTGTCATTAACTCCGCTATTAGACCCTTGATCTACTAATTGGCTGCTCGATACAACTCCATTTATACCTTGCAGGTTACTACTAATACATCATCACGTGGAATACCACAGGGCTGCGAGCCGTCACATAGGTCATCTGACTCCCCATTATCTTTCTTCTCACAGACATCACATGATAATTATTCCTTTTGTGTAATTTTTCACCGGCCCCATTTCCTTTCTCTCCTTCCATTTCCTTCTTTGTGTAACTTTCTCCCGCTGCCAAATTTTCCACTCTGAATGGCATTGTCTCGAACAATCTCTTCCTCTAATAGTGTTGTAAAAAAAAGAGTAAAAATTTCTCTCTAAATTAAGGAGTTTTGTAAAGTTTCTTAACCAACTTTAATATAGAAGAAAAGATGTCCACTTTCGAACCAGTTGTTGTTATTGATGGTAAAGGTCATTTATTAGGTCGTTTAGCTTCAATCGTTGCTAAACAATTATTAAATGGTCAAAAAATCGTCGTTGTTAGATCAGAAGCTTTAAACATCTCTGGTGAATTCTTCAGAAATAAATTAAAATACCACGACTACTTAAGAAAATCCACCAGATTCAACAAGACTCACGGTCCATTCCACTTCAGAGCACCATCAAGAATCTTATACAAAGCCATCAGAGGTATGATTCCTCACAAGACCGCCAGAGGTAAGGCTGCTTTAGAAAGACTTAAGGTCTTCGAAGGTGTTCCACCACCATACGACAAGAAGAAGAGAGTTGTTGTTCCTCAAGCTTTAAGAGTCTTAAGATTAAAACAAGGTAGAAAATACACTACTGTTGGTAAATTGTCATCAGCTGTCGGTTGGAAATACGAATCTGTTGTTGATAAATTAGAAGAAAAGAGAAAATTACAAAGTGCTGAATACTACGCCAAGAAGAAGGCTTTAACCAAAAAAATCAACGGTGCTAAAGCCTCAACTGCTGAATCTGATGTTGCTAAACAATTAGCTTCTTTCGGTTATTAAATGAAGAATAAAGGATCAATAGAAAGAAAAATAGGTGAAGAGTAAAGAGGACTATAGAAGAATTTATTCGACTTTATTTGTTCTCTTTCTTTTTGTTTGGTTTTGTTTATTTAGTCGAAATAGTTGGGTTTTATGTTTATATATTTTTTTAATTTATTTTTCTTGTTTCTGTCAAGGAAGAGGGAAGATTTAATTATTGAAAGATAAAAAAAGAATGGAATTATACTCTGAGTTTCATTTCCTTTGTATATTTTATTTTCTATAAATGTCTTAATAGTAACGTTGTTGTAGGTTAGTGTTGTATTGAGCTATTTATCAAAGGTGACAACTGTACTCGCTTGAAAATATTGTTGTTTGCGGTAGCTTGATTGCCTGTTGTTTTCATCTCATACTGGATGCATCCGCAGCAAAAAATAGTTTTAACGGTATTTAAGGACACTCGCTTTCTCACAATATCTTGGATATGTATAGAGACTAGGTAATAACAAATGCAGCAAATAACTATCACTTAAACCACTTATCTACATTTATATAAACTATATTTGAATATGTTACTGTTCTTAGTATCAGCTCCTAATATTCAATTAACGTAGATTTGATAATACATGAGGTTAAATCTGTTATTTTTATCGTTATCTGTAGCCAGATCGAAAGTCCTAGAACAAAATATAAAAAATGCATCGTTATATATATCTGTATATTATATAAATTGTATATTATCACTAAGAGCACCTTAACAGGATAGCCATAATTGAATATCACAGGTATATTACCACAGTATAGTGCGAACAATATAACGTACTGTCCATAGATAACAAATTTATTAAGCGACCGGCACTACTCTCGGTAGTTCGACACATTTAACAGGATCTTATATTAACTAATACAAACTAAATATTAAGCATTTTTTTGAAACTATTCCTTGATCTGGACTTTAGTTCAAGATCACTGGCTAAGTTTTTCTTCTTAATTGAATTCTTCACTGTTCTTAATTTCTTCACCATTGCTTCGATAAACGTCACTGAAGTGTCTTGATCACGCAAGACAGAATCAATCGATAGATTCAAATAGGGTATATTATTATTTATAATCAAATGTATTGTAGGATTCCTCACTATATTTAGAT
The DNA here is from genome assembly GCA_031081865.1 of Schwanniomyces occidentalis var. occidentalis. Lineage (NCBI taxonomy): Eukaryota > Fungi > Ascomycota > Pichiomycetes > Serinales > Debaryomycetaceae > Schwanniomyces > Schwanniomyces occidentalis. Next base: position 888,973 of record JARYTB010000002.1, read on the forward strand.
CAGCCAACCATGTAGTATCTCTATATCTAAACACTTTACCTAAATGAAACAAGTTTATTTGATTGAGTGATATGTCTGTGCTATCAGAAGTGCTAAGTAATGTTTGTCTATTCTGGTATATAAAGACCATTAAATGAGTGACTGTTAATGAACTAAAATCTGTACTGATAAACGTATTAATTAGATTTAGGACTGAAGATAACTTCACCAAGTGAGTTTGACCGGTACTTGCGATAAGTAATCTGACACTATAATCATTCAACATGTTTAATCTATTAGCTAAATAATCATTTAGAATGTTGTTATCAAAGTTAAAACTGTTATGAGCAGTACTACAGGAATCACAAGGGGATAATATGGCAGACATTTCTAGTTATTAAGCTAGTGGTTTAATTTATTTAACAAATTTATTTAACAAACTAGAGAAATCGAAGTGTTGATCGAACTTCGTTTTAATATACGGAGAAAAATTTAATATGTACTCCACATTTAATCCCCACACAGCACAGATCCGCAGAAAAACAATTACGGGAACTTTCCGGTGGGGATCAACACATCCAGCCAAACATACGCCATACTATCATCCGTTTGATAGGACTGGAATACGTTGTTAAAAGATAATAATATCTATAATGTCTTAATTATTGGATAATTTACGACACGCAGAAGAATCACTTTTCCAATTCAATTTCCTCATCACAATTGTTACTAATAAACAAATTATTATATCTATCTATTATATATTTACTTCCATTCTTCCTCTTGAGTTCCTTTATTAGCTTCATAATCAGTTGGTTTAAATCATTGTATGCTAGTTTGGTATTGTTTATGATTAGCTGAAGATCTTCAAGTACGATAAAACACTGGTCGGTATCGGCATTGTCTAGTAAGGTAATTAATTCGATTATATTGTTGACTTTGTTGTAATTGAAAGACTTCATTAATTGTTCTTCATTGATGAAATGGTTCTTTTGAATTAAAGAAAATAACTTGTTAGGTATAGTACTGTTGAAGTATTCGACTTTAATAGAGTCATTATTAAGCTGCTTATTGATTATTGTTAATAAGTGATCAATACAGAAATTAACATCCTGATTTTTATTGGGATATAGATAAACGAGTTTATTGGATGGATTTATTGACATGATTGACGACAGAGAATGCTTATAGATCTGAATAAAATGGTTGTAGGTCCTTGAAGAGATATTTTTTGTTTAGCGCGACCAATAGCAGTTCAGATTGTCTAAGCAGATTAATAGAGTTACCAGCTCTCGGGCCTGCCTTAGTTGTGTCTAGGGCCCTTATTAAGTAGTAGAATAATGAAAAGACATCTCTGTTTACTGGCAGAAGGTAAAGTAGAAACTTTGGTATGTTTTTTTATAGGTTTAGAAGCTAAAAGGTTACAATATTAAAAGGAGATTAATACCTATTGGACCCATTTAGTTTAAAAAGGATTCTTTGGGGTAACCCAATTGTCAGAATACTCTTGTCCTAATGTGCTTACCAGTGAGGAGCTGCTGTTCCACGTAAAAATAATGAATGAAATCCGAGAGTGTTTATAAGTATCTAATTGAAAATGGTGTCAATAGACAATATTGTAGTACAATAAATGCCTAGAAGAATATACACTTGATATCAACTCCAAAAGTTTTATGTTCATCAAAATTAGCCCATACCTTAAATATTAGGACCTTCACTTACCGTTTGCAAGTGAAGTGTTGATTGTATTGTAAGAAGTAATTTCGTTTAGGATAATACCTTGAATATTAGTTGAAGTACTTATGGTACCACCGAAAGACTGCGCCAAAATATGTATAAAGCAATTTTCTATAAAGTATTGGGGTTTTGAAACAATAAATTGATTTCTTCATGCCATTTTCCAAACAAGCGAATGAAGGATCTACTTTTATGGAAATCAGCTATGGAATAAGTGACAAAATCCAAAAGCTCTATAGAATTTTAATAGTTGTGCCTACTACCTTGAAATATACATCTTTTCTCTAGAAATGACCTTTCTTTATAAATAAATCTAGCAAAGATGAGTAGTAGTTAGCATAGAATGGGTGCAAATGCTTTCTTCGAATATCATTGATTAGTGCTCATACGACCTTTGGATCATAACCGATATACAAGATAATCTGACAACATCGTCCTTCATTCCTTCGTGTTCGAAAGAAATCTACTAAGGGAGGAAATAATTCTGGAATGAAGAACCCGCAAGTTAAAGGTGAATGACCTGGCCAGATGATGTGATGGTCAGTCAACGAAGGCTGATGCAAAAATTTGCAATTCATCGGCGACCCTTAAGGAGATATAACACCAGGGATCTGCAATTATCCTTTATTATAGATAGTTTAAATGACAGCTTTGCTTCTTGCATCAGTATATGTCTGATATGTGTTTATTCTTCATCATATATATTGGCATAAATGACATTTGCCATTTTGAATATGAATATACGATTGCTCGCCACTTCTGCTAACTCTGTAGATTCCTGGCCGCAAAGTTTTCCTCAATCCATCCTATAGAAGAAAAGGGTAACGGAGAAAAAGAAATAGAAACTATTTAAAATAAGACAATGAAGTGTACGGGGAACAAAGACAAAAATATACTAGCTGAATCGACATTGGTGTTTGGCTAGAAAATATATAATATAAATATATAGCATAAATTATGATTAAATTAGACATTTTCTTTGTGTAGATGAAACTTAAAAATATCTAATTCCTTGATATTCTTAAAACCAGTATTATCATGTTTGTGACTACCGTGTATTTTGTTTCTATCTCTCTTTTTGAATGTGTCTGGTGTTCAAGTCCATTACTCTGCTGCATCCAAATGCACATTTTCGAGCAAGATTAAATATCTAGACATATATCAAACTGGAAAACAAGATTCTAAACAACAGCTCCTGATCATTTCTAGGCCCATTACCAGTAATTGTAATGATGTTTATATTATAACCTCAAGATTCATCTCCGGTGAATGAATGGTCATAGTCCACCGCCGATCTCACATGTATCTTAAGACGGAAAAAAACAATCCAATAAAATGTGAACAAGAATTTTGATCTCCATATAATGAAATAATATTAAAATATATTGTTAGGCGAAGTTACAACATTAGTAGAAAGCACAGGATTAACAGAGGGAACGACAATGACACTTTTCAAATATCCCCAAATCCAAGAACTTTAACTTCTCTCATTAGCTCAATATAAAATGTAATACCAAACAGCCATTCGGCAACTCATCAGAGTTGATATTCCTAACTTCTATTGTCTAATACAGTGTGTAATCAAAGTTCAAAAACCAGACCTTATGTCCAAGGGATGGTCATAGAATCCTTAAACGCTAACATTATGAGTGGCATTCGCAACAAGTTGCATAAATTTGTTGCACTTCAGATTACCATGACAAGGATCGATATTCCTACCGCAAAAAATCCCATTTCAGGTGTATATTCATCACTCTATTTGAAACGCAATGACAGCTGGTAGAACGGATTCATTTATCACTTCATCTGAAGTTGCTGCCATTCCACTTTTCTCCCAACCACCACATTTCCAAGAACCTGCTTCTTTACTTCTATGCCACCTTCTAAATATGCCGCCACGACACACTTTAAATGTTGATGTTCCCTTACCGCCACCTATGGGGTGGTTGTTGTGATTAATATCTCCTCTTGCTCTTTATTAAAATCATATAGACATTGGAAAATTGATCTCCATGTTTGCGGCAAGGCTCTCTACTAACCCGAGACTGTCGTTGCGCTACCGTAGTTACTATCACTTCATGCTCCATCACAATATTCACCAAGATTCCCAAGCTTGCAATTCTATAAAACACACAAATGGACCAAAGATTGCATACACCTAATGGGTCACAATCTACATACTACAACATTTTCAACGTCTCTTGGGCCATCTATCTGGTTTCTTTGAAATAGGGGTTCGGTATGATATTTAAAAACGTAGATATTGAGCTTATATCCAGCACCACTAATCGACCGTTAATAAACATACTTAGATAGCAGTAATTGAAAAGCCTCTACACTACCATATGAGATCCAACCATTTAATAGACAACTACTAAAAGCAAAGTAACCATATCAGCCAGGTAAACAATCGAAAACGGACTGCACATAACATCATGTCAAAACGAACGAGGACAATAAATTCCACATATGTCAAACTCCCTTCCGTAAATAGTAGTATCAACTATTGCCATTAATATATCACAAGAGACTCTCTCAATCATATAATTTGTACTAGCAGATTTATTTACTGAATTTTCAGGTAATTTTAAATTGTTCATTCCTACTAAAACCTTGCAATAAAATCGATTCTTGCTTTATTCGATATTTAATATTAACATCGCCGCAATAGAAATTGAATTAGTAAATATTCAATGTTCTTTTAATAGTTGAACATGAGGCGTGCTGTATCAAAAATTATACCTAGCATACCAAATAAGTTTCTATCGGGCACCTCGGAGTATCCAGAAGACTTAAAGTATAAAATAGACTTTAATTCAGTTGATGATTTTTACATACTGTTAGACAGCCCCCATAAATCGTGGTTACCAGGAGACGAGATTTCAGGACAGATTATTCTTATAACAAAAAAAAATTTAGCAAATATAGTAATAACGCTATCGTTAATTGGATATGTGAAGATTAATGCATCGTCACATTCAAAACTAAGGGCTGTTAAACAAAGCTTATTTAACCATACGATTAAGATTTATGGCGATGATCAACAATCTCCAAGTAGTGGTGAAGAGTTCACCAATGGTTTATATAAAGGTGAGCATAGGTTCCCCTTTATAGTCAAATTGCCAAATAAGAGAATATTTACAAGTATAGACTTTGGCAAGGGTTCAATCAATTACCTATTGAAAGCGTCAATTGGAAACTCATCTTCATCAGCTCATGTAAATAGTCCCCCAAACCAACCAAATTCAGATTCATCTACTTATTCTGCCGGTAGTTTAATAGCCAAAACAAAACATTTAAAAATCCTTCACAACTCAGTTTACACTTCTGAAAAGGTAATCAATTTGATAAATCCAATTGATGTAGGTAAACTACCTCCTCCGAAACCAAAAAGACTAGTTATAAGAGGTCCACGGAATACGAAAAAATTGGCAAGGACTCATTCATCAAGCTCTACGGTAAACACAATCATTACTACAAGTACATTGTCATCAAACAATTCTGATTCTGCTACCCCTGGCGAGAATAACAACAATAATAATGCAAGCAATAATAGTATTTCAAATAGTAGTACCCCATGCTCAAATCAAAATTCTTCGCAAGCCTCGCCACTTGTTCCCATCAAATCTGCGACTATTAAAGTATCATTAGAAATACCTAAAAGAGGCTACCTTCGGGGAGAATCGATACCGATTAAATTGAGCATTAGCCATTTGAAAAAGATTCAAGATTTGAATGGTATAATAATAACATTTGTGAGAGTTTGCAGACTTGATAACGGTCCTGATGGCTTGTATGAGTCATTTCGAAAAGATTTGCAACAACTGATTATTCCATTATATGTAGATCCAAATACTTTCCAATCAGAGATTAATACTAGTGTCAGGGTGCCTGCTGATGCGTTTCCTACTATTTCTGGTTGCCCCTTAGTGTCATTTCAATACTTTATAGAAGTTTTGATTAATTTATCTGGGAAATCCATAACCTTAGATAATAATGGCCATCCTAAACAAAATGTTGCTATAGACAAACCGAATCATCACTCAATTTTAGATTCTCAAATTTCAGGAGATTTTAAATTTAACTTTAATTTAATAGCTACCTCATTCGATCAGAAAGAGAGATCAGGATTTATAAATACTGATAAATATAAAAGAATGAATAAATTTTTGCAATTAACAACAGAAGTCATAATCGGAACCTATAGGCGGGGCCCTGGAAATGATCATACTCAGTTGAATACCGTTGAGGATGTCAGTGATCATAATAATTCAGTTTCTCCATTATCAAGAAGATCATCGCTTGTGTCAGGATCAAACGGATCACCAGCTGCATTCAGTCAATCAGATTCATCACCAGCTCAACAATTAGGACCATTACCTATCCCAATTCAACAATCGTCTTATAATAATGCTATTCCTGAACCGACGACTACGAATACCTTTTCAACACCGCCATACTTTGAGGATAATCTACCAATACCTATTGATAATAACATAATTCCTAATTATGATGAAATAAGGACTAGTGAAACAAATATCAGTTTGATTTCAATGCCATCCCAACCACAATTGTCAGAAAAGGACCAAATTAAAGCATATGAATCAAGTTTGTTACCGTCCGAGCCTCCGTTAGGGGATGAAGAAGACAATGAAGCTAAAAGTCAAATTGATAGAACTAACACTATTTTAGAAAATATCGAGGAGCTGGATGTATTAAGCAATACAAATACTTTAAATTGTAGTCAAAGTACCTCGATTAACAATTCACAATTTCAATATTTTACTTCTCAAACTTCATCAGCTACAATAACTACTCCCATCCCGAATGTTGAAGGCGAAAATGAAGATGATTTATATCGCAGTAGTATTAACTCTGCTAATGAATCAGCTGACGATCAATATAGTGCTATCGAGTACGTTCCAAATTATGAATCTGTTGCTAACGATCCATTAATTTTGCAGAATTCAAATATTAGTACTGGTACTGATAGTAACAATAATAACGGTAACAATACAGATAACTCTCATGATAGTATATATTGAAATAATTTTATAGAAACGTCATTGCATATATAATGAACGCCAACGATATGACATATATTTGTAAGGTCTTGTTTATTGATTTTCATCAAGTTTGAAGAATAGTGAGCCCCACTTGTGATATTGACTAAAGATTATGCTTGAGATCATCTCTACTCATTGTCCTGAGAGATTGATCTCTATTAGCCTGTTTTTACATGTATATTTTACTGAAAATTAACTTTGAACTTCCAAAACTGTAACCCATTCATTTATTCTAAACAATTCAATCCGTAAAAATATATTTAATGAGAAGTTAGTTCTTGCTTCAATAATCCTTTTCAGGCACCATCAACAAGTTGATGAATATTCCTTAATTCATCTTTAACTTCTTTCAATTGCAAACTTAATTCATCGAATTTTGATTCCAATCTTTCAATTTCACCATTTAACTCTCTAACAGACTGTTCATGTGCCTTAATTTTTTCGATATTCTTTAGCAACTGTTCATTTGAATCTTTGTAAACTTTCTCTATTAGAGTCAACCTGTCGGTCAACAATTTATTCTTACTCTCCAATGATTTGATTTCGATCTCTTTACTGTTTAGCTCATTTTGTTTCATATCATAAACTGATTTTAACTCAAAATACTTTGATTTATCCTCTTCGACTTGTAATTTTAGCCGATTGATTTTTTCTCCAAATAAATTCATTATAAAAAATCAAGCAACTAAACCAAAAATAAAACCCTAGCTACTTTACTTATTTGTTATGTAATAGACTCTTATAATAAACTTAGTGAAATCTTTGTTTATAATATTAAGTTATCGTCTAATATATTCAGAGAATATCGTCAGTTTGTGGTCCTTATATCTTACTTGAATTTGCATCTTATGCGGCTCTATTAACAAACTACAAAATCGATCAATGATATTAACAAAAAGATAATACAAATAATGGATACAGTAATATAATAATATAATAATAAGACAATAAGTTAATAAGGCAATAAGGTAATAATACCATAATAATACTATAATAATACCAAGAATATGATAAAAATTTAGCAGAAGTTAAAGAAAGTATATAACTTTTAGGACTATATAGAAAATAATAAAAAAGTAACATTAAACATCGGATAGACCAAGAATTCATTATAAATCATGAGTGCATCTTTTTAAATACAAATTAAGCAATTAACTCAGGTATTAGAAAAAGTTATTGATGATTTTGTGCAAGGTATAATTGCTTCTGTAATGAAGTGACTGTATCTTTTAATTGATCTCTTTCTTGTTTTAAGATGTACAAGTCCGCTTCTAAATCTTTAATCTTCATGTTAAAATGAGCATTAGTCATAGCTTCGTCATCATCTTCGTCGAATGGTCCGGAAGCCTTGGCTTCTGGTTCTTCATCTATTATTGGAGTTGGATTTCTTGAACTAATTCTTCGGCTAGCCTTCTTAAATAATTTCAATTCATTGTTTTCTTTAACCAATTTTTCAATTAAAATCTTTTGACTATTTAATTCATCCTGGTTCAACTTTAAAGCTTTGCTGGTGTTGTTTACTGATTGCAATGCATCACGATAGTTTTCTTCAAATTGTTTTAAACTTTCAACTTTCAGATTCAACTCGTTTTTTAAATTACCAACTTCTTGTGACGCGTCTAGTTCATTTTGTTTACCAATTCTTAATAAATCATCAACTTGTTTCTGTAATTTGGCAACAATAGCATCGTTTTCAATGTTGGTACCGATTTCATTATTTGAAACATCTTTTGAAGTAACTTCATGATTTTTAGTTGACCAAAGATTAACCAAATTTTCTAAATGGGATGATATATCTTTTTTAGACTTCTTACCAGTAGTACTGGTACTTATGATTGATTTATTAACCGGATCGGTACCATTACTTTCTTCAAGATGTGATTCACTCATCTCATCATCAGAAATTTCATCATCGGTATGAATAGTTTTATAGTTGTTAAATTCTAACTGTAAATTTTCAAATTTAGTCTTCCATTCATTTCTCTCTTTACATAATTCTTGTTGATATTTAACCTCATGTGATAATTTTTCAATTTTTTCTTCTTGAACTTTAATAATTTTTTGAAAATTTGATAATTCACCAATTTGATTATTCATGAATGGTTCAAATTTGGCAAACTTTTCAGTTAACAATTTATTTTCTTGTTCTAAATAAATTAATTTATTATTTAATTCTAATCTTTCCAATTTATATTTAGACAATTCTGTGATCGAAGATGTTCCAAAAGTTTCCTTAGAATTTTCTTCATTATCTTGAATTTCAAGTGATTTTGGATCAATGGAATTTTTCAATTCTGTAACCAATAAGTCTTTTTCTTCCAATTGATTCTTTAAGTCTTTTAAGTCCTTATCATTGTACTGCTTCAATAATAAATTTTCTTGTTCTAAATTGTTTATTTTTTCAGTCGCTTTTTGCATCTGAAATTTAGTTGAAGCCTTTAATTGAGTTAATTCAGTTGTCAATTCACTAACCAACTTTTTAACCTTCGAATCATCAGAATGTTGATCATTCGAGGCTGACGATGATGGAGCAGTAGTATCCCTAGTATTGATTTCTCTTTCATGATTAGAAATTACATCCTTATCCACAACAGGTGTATTACTCTTTTCCTTTTTAAGATTCTCGCTAGAGTCAGCATAACCATAAGTATCCAATAATGACGAATGTCCATTATGATATGTCTCTGAGCCTAATGAAGTATGTTGCCCCCCAGGATACTGTCTTTCCGCATTCTTCAATAATTCTGTAGTCTCTGGAACCACTTCATTATCAGTACTTACATTATGATCTGAAATTGCAGATGAAGGGACTTCAACTTCTACGAATTTATCTTGAGTTTGTCTAGATTGTTGATCAAGCGGTTCATAAACAATTTTTGTAACCCTTTCTGGTGAAGTATTTGGGGTCCTGAAATCTTCTGGTCCAGCTGAAAAACTTCTTGTGTGTCGTTCAAATCCTTGTTTGACATCATCCTGAGATAATGGCTGAGCGTTTCTCTTAGTAGTAGAGGTTGCCAATGCAGCTAGCTTTTTCAGGGATTTTTTGGCGTTATGGGAAGGAATGTTTGTTAAGAAATGTTCAGTAATATCTAAATCTAACTCATAAATCATTGTACCAATTTCTTCACCGTTATATTCTTCATAGGTGTCAAAATTGTTTGGATCATCAACAATGTAATCATTTTTATCACCACCCATTATAATTAACTTATTATTTTTTGGCAAATAAGTCATTGAATGGCCACATCTTGGGCCAGGACCATTTGTTTTGCCATCATCAGTCAATTTCGACCAAACTAGACTATGTAAATCCAAAACATGCAATGAACTATAAATAACACCACTAAAGTCATTACCACCATAAATATATAATTTGTCATTAACAATACAACTTGAATGTTCATTAACTGGCAATGGAATATTACCTGTAGTAGGAATCTGCGTCCATTTATTACTTAAAGCATCAAAACTCCATAAATCATTAGAAACTTTTTCATTATTATAAACCCCACCAAAGATGTAAATCTTATGTTTATGAATTGACATTGAGTGATTAGTTAATGGAGGAGGTTTGAAATTATTCAATGGTTCAACAATCTCCCATCTTGCCTTAGGACTCTTGAAAGAATTCAATTCAAAATAATACATATCATTGAATACATCATTTTCTAATTGGCCAGCGAATAAATAAAGCCTTGATGATGTGCTATTTAACGAAATTGCTCCAATTGTATGACCATATCTTCCATTTGGTTTATTTAGAATGTGACTTGGAACGGTATACTTATTGTTATTGATATTAAATAAATAGAAATTATTATCAGGAAACCCATTCAGATCAGTATCAACAGTATCACCTCCATATAGGATAAATGCATTACCACACAATACTGCTGAGTGCCCAACTCTTGCCGGCGGGTTATTACGATTGACCACTTCAATATTCTCCGCAACATACGAACTGATCTCTCCACTAGAAGTTTCCTCAGGAATGATCTTCCAGGTATCTCCAAACACTGATCCTTCCTTTAATCCTCCCATTAAGAAGATTTCGTTTTTTTCACTAGATATCCCAGCTGCTGCATGTCTGTACCGAGGAAATGGAGAGTTGAACAATTTATATCTCTTCCATGGGGTGCTAGCACTGATAGCTATCCTCAGGGTTTCCACATGTTTTTGTTGAGCTGCTTGCTGTAATTTCGGTGTCTGCAATGGTGTTTGAGCTGCTACTGTCTTCATAATTGGTGATGTGTTGTCGTGCTGTTCGTCAAGCTTTTGTTCATTGCTATTCATTGAAATATCTGTTTCGTCTACTTTTTTCTTATGCTTTCCAAACTTAAAACGTGTCATTGATACAAAGAATTAAGAACCTTTAAATACTCTTGCTTTCACCAGAAATCCTTGAACACTGGGTGGTTGATTTATAGATGATTTTATATGCTTCAATAAGAAAAATTACACAAAGTATTGCTTTAAATCGTTAACTAAATTACCTAAATAGGAAATTTTTGTATTATGTTTATTATCTGGCAAAATTATATTGTACCCCTCGTATAATGATATAACCTAATGGTCAATGTCAATTAACTACAATAGGTGATGATCTATGTGTGGAAGTTAATAATATCTGTTTTTAGTGGAACATCTGATAGCCACGGTTGAGTACTCGGAACTACCAACAACGCATATAGTATCGATGAGTTATTGACGGTACAATAGGAATAATAAATGTTACAGAACAAGTAGATAGTAATATTCTAATGGTATCCAGGATGACGGGATATCATGTTTTATTATAAAATCTTGTATTGTCGTCTTTTATTCTGACCTTTTGTAGTATGAAAAATGTAATTACTACCCAAAAATATATATACGCACACATTAACGACTACCACTAAAATCAAAACAAGCAGTTTATCATATAGATCAAGGGCTAGATATGAATACATTTAACTATCAACCATCTAAGCACTTACATAGTCTATTCAACTCTCCTGAATCACTTGAAGAGCTACCCCAATTGTTGTGGCATACGCATCTCTACAAGTCTCAGTTGGACCGCCAGATTCATGAAGAGATCAACAAATATAACAATAGCATTGACTTGAGCAAAGATATACACGAATTCATCCAGCTTACAAGAGATACCAAAATAAAGTCAGCTAATGCACAGAGTGGCATTGTGTCGATGACTTCTTCGATTCAGCATCTAGATAAATGTAAGAAGAATTTAGTGTTATCGATGACGATTTTGAAGCGATTACAAATGTTGATAGATGCCTATAACACGCTTAATTCGATTATTCCATCGCATGATTACCAGAATATATTAAAGTTGTTTAGCGTGGTTAAAGATTTGTTGACGTTTTTCAAGCCGTACAAGTCTATTGATGAGATCAACCAGTTGAATATACAAATTGGCAAAACACAGAATAAATTGGTGGATGATATATTTATTGACTTTGAGGACTCAGTTGTGAACAATAATTTTCAGAATACTGACCAATTAATATACGGGTGCCATATTCTAGAGATGCTTGATCTGAAATATAAAGACAGATTATTGACCTGGTTTTACAATGTACAATTGAAAGAAATCAAGTCTATATTTAACAATTTCGAAGAAGCAGGATCGTTAGATGATCTTAACAGAAGATATATTTATTTCAATAATGTTTTGAAACAAACACAATCCAGATATCTAAATATATTTCCAGCGGATTGGTCAATTGATATGGAACTAAGCAAAATATTTTGTAACTTCACCAAACAAGATTTGTCAAAGTTACTAAATAACTCGATAGATTCAAAGGTGTTACTAGATAGTTTATTAAACACTTTAGATTTTGAAAAAAGCCTAAACGAAATGTTTGCTACAAGTGATTTTAATCAGATCATTCTGAAGGTTTTCGAACCTTATTTATCAATTTGGGTTAATGAACAAGACAAATATCTACAGTCAAAGTTCCTTGAATTTTTATCAATGCCAAAGATTCCTCAAGAGTTCTCGTCAACTAATAATCCCGACGAGTTCTTGACAATATTAAAAGTTAATAATGTACCAAATATTTCAAATTCTTCAATTGATTTGATTAAAGTATTTCAAAAAATTTTGACCCAAATTTTAAAATTGAGTAATGGAGAGGTTTTAATTGACTTATCAAATTTATTTATGAGGTATTTTTATGAATACAATAATAAAATATTATCACCAATATTACCAAGTAATGATGAAAATTTAAATGGTATCGAGTCAATCAAGTACTTAACCATGCTATTAAATACTGGTGATTATATCATAAATAATATAAATGATTTGCAAGATAAATTTAGGAATCTAATTAACCAAAATTTTAAGTCAAGGGTCAATTTTGAAAATGTTAAGGAATCTTTTTATCAATTAATTAATCGATCAATCTCAAGTTTGCTAGCAAAAATTTCTAACGATTTGAGAGGTTCATGGAGACGGTTCATTAATAATAATTGGACTAATATGGAATCTGCTAACGATGTATCAAGCTATATGATTGATTATATCAAATACTTGGTTAATAACATTAAAATCATCCTACCATTAATTATTAGGGAGAGTTATATTAAGAATTTTTGCAATAAGCTAGTGGAATTAATCATAAATGAATTCATGAATAACCTAAAGTTGATAAGACCATTAAGCATTCTAAACATTGAACAAATTTTGTTAGATTTGAAAGTCTTAAAGGAAGAAGTATTAAGATTCCCTCTATATTCAAATCCTAATTTTGACAGCAATAAGAATAAATCAGCAGATACATCATCAAATTTATATAAAAAATTTGTTACCAATCAATTCAATAAGATTGAAACTGTTTTAAAATTATTGTTAACTCCTGCCATACCTATTGATAATCTTATTGAAAATTATTTCCAATTAATTGGTGACAAGTCAGTTAAAAACTTCACTAAAATTTTAAATTTAAAGAATGTTGACAAACCTCAACAAAATAAGTGTATTGAGAACTTTAAGTTGCAATTGACTTTGGATAACGACTTAATAGAAGAATCGTCAATTTTATCATATATTGAGGACGATGAAGCAAACGAAAAATTGCAATTCTCAAAAAAGCCGTCTTCGCCAGAAGTTAAGTCGCCGAAGTTATTATCATCAAATTTGAAAATTAACAATTTCGAAAAGAACTTGAGGGAATTTGCATTGAATGGTGAAAACCATGTTAATAAATTGAATGAAAATTTTAAAAATTTTGGAAAATTCTTTAGAAAAGATAGTTCGAATGAGTAATTAGCTTTGATAGTTAATAATATAGCTAATAATATATAATTAGGTTAATGGTTCATAGTCGAATATTTGATAGAAAATTTAACTATGTAGCATCAAGATCGCACTGATTAAACTAAAAAAAATGTAAAAACAACATCAACTATTATTAATTATCCAATCTAAGTAGATAAATTATGACAAAACTAATAAAAATATGCGGGTTAAGAACAGAAGAAGCGGCAGTTAAGGCGATAGATTCAGGGGCAAATTTATTGGGAATAATATTGGTGCCAAATAGAAAGAGAACAATCGACAACAAGGTCGCTAAAACTATATCTGACTTAATTAAAAAAAGAAAAATATCAGGAGATCTTAAGACAGTTCAAGAAATATTCAGTGATTTGAAAGGAAAAAAGTTCGATAACCCAAGTGACTATTTTAATGAAGTATCTAGTTTAATCATGATACATGGACCATTTTTGGTCGGAGTTTTCAGAAATCAGTCGGTTGAGGAAGTTTTTCAATTAGCTAACGAATTGGAGTTAGATTTCATCCAATTACACGGCAATGAAAATAAAGAAGAGTATTTAAATTTCAACAAAGACATAAACTTTGGAATCATACCAAGATATGTCATTCCAAAAGATATTGGGTTAATGACTGAAACATTTGGTAAGTTGATGAATTTTAATGGATTCTCGATTCCATTGTTAGATTCTGAAGTAGGTGGCGAGGGCAAAGCTATTGATTGGAATTCAGTTAATAGCTTGAATTTTGGTAAGTTTATTCTTGCAGGTGGACTAAATCCATCAAATTTGTTGGATACGAAGGCTATTGATAATGTAATTGGTTACGATGTTAGTGGGGGCGTTGAAGATAATCAAGGAAATAAAGATTTATTAAAAATTGAACAATTTATAAATATTGGTAAAACTATATAGATAAGTATATATTAGATGTTTATGAATATTAAAAGGTTATAAAACTTACAAGGATTAGTATTAAAGTTAATCATCTTGATCCCAGTTACCTGGTCTTTGTTGTTTTGGTAATTGAGGACCACCTGCCCTCTTTGCCATGATAATTTGATCAATTGATAATATAGTATTAGTTGCTTCAACTGCTAAATTAATAGCCGATTTTTTGGAGGATAATAAATCATAGATACCTTTCTCCGTGACATCAAACAATCCATTCTCGGACTCAGTTTCAATGTCAATACCTACCTTCAAACCGTCATCATTAGTGGAATGAGCAGCATATAATTTACTTAGCAAATCGCTTGAATCTAAACCGGAAGTTTCTGCTAAAACTCTTGGGATAACCTCAAATGCTTTTGCAAAATTTTTAATTGCTAATTGTAACAAACCCGGAGTTTTCTCACCATATTGAGTAACTAATTTAATTAACTCAATTTCAATAGCACCAGCACCTGGTAATAATCTATTATCTTTTAATAAACCCTTAATAGCATTTACACCATCATCAATTGATCTTTCAATATCGTCCAAACTATTTTGGGTTGCACCTCTTATGATAATGGTGGAGGTTCTTGAAATTGATTCGCCTTGTCTAAAAACGGTAACTCTGTCACCACCAATTTCTTTAGTTTCTATGATATCAATAAGACCCATTTCATCAGGCATTGGAGAACCTAACCTTGGTAACGGATTTGCCCCACAAACTTGACAAATTCTTCTTAAATCAAATTTTGATGGAACCCTTAAAACCAATATATTGTACTTATTGAAATAATGTAAAGCCAACTCACTAACATTTGAACCAGCAATAACAACTTTTACACCTGAATCATAAATCTCTTTACACATTTGATCTAATTGTTGTTCTTCACCTTTTGAGAAATCTAACATTTCTTGAGCATTATGCAATAAAACGGTACCTTTGGTTTCAGTCGTTGAAATATCAATTGGACAAGTGAACACAACAACCTTTGACTTTGAGTTGATATTTTTAACGTTGCTTTCAGGCTCTCTTGGGAAAACCATGCCTTTAATAACTTGTGAATTTGATAATGATGAGCCCATGATCTTAACAACTCTAATCGAATCAACATTGAAGTATTGAGGATTTTTTGGATTCACAACAGTCTTGACAGCATCAATAATCAACTTTGAGATTGTATCCTCAAATCCATATTGTTTAGCAGCAACAACTGGTTTGATAATTTTCATTAATTCATCTGAATCGGTGATCGATTCAACCTTATCCACTACCAATTTGTCTAAGTTCTCCAAAACAAATTTATTAGCCAAAGTATAACCTTGACTAATCTCAGTCGCACTTAAGCCCAAATTAATTAATTTTTCTGCAACATTTAATAACTCCCCTGCCAAAATAATAACTAGATTCGTGTTGTCACCCATTTCAAATTCTTGTTGTTTTGACGCCATAATCAATATTTTAACGGCAGGATGAACAATCTCCAACTCATTTAACATAGTTGCCGCATCATTGGTTACAAAAATTTTGCCTAGCTGGTTGACAATGATCTTATTTCTACCACTTGGCCCCATTGATGTTAATAGAATTGATGAGATTTCTCTTACTGCTTCAATATTTCTTATAATCGCTCCATCTGAGCTTGAGTGAGATTGGTATCCTTGTTTAAATAACCCAGCATTTGGAGCTTGAGGTAATTTAAGAGACATTCTTCACGCTATTTTATGCTATTATGATATTTAAACTAAATTTAATGAATATTAGTAGTAGTTATTTCTTATTATGGTTGATTTGCCCCTAAGAAAATCGCGTTGAAATTTTTTTTAACTACAAAAATTATATACAGAATAAAAATCCGGTACACCCATATAAATTAAACCATATAATAGAGAATAGAAGTGAAAAAATCATCTTAATATATAAGACGTTGTAGGACGTTGTAGGATAAAATTGGCATTGCCATCAATAACGAGTTAGTAATGAAGGATATGAATAGTCATATAATAAACCAAAAGAAAATCAAAAAGGAAATGAAATGAAAATAAAAATTATATAAACTAATACAAATTTTTAAAAAACACATTCGTCTATAACGGTGCCGGCTAGTGGATCGTTTCTCCGTTTCCCCATTCTTATTACAATGCGCATTACTATTTCAGATGAAAGACTAGGTCTTCATCTTTAATGTCATCTATATTGTCAAAGTTAGCGAACTTTTTTAGGACCTGCAAGCTATCAGTGGAATTATTTTGGAAGTAGTTATTTAGAGTCGAATTGTAAAAACTAAATAGATTTTCATATTTTTTGAACTTTGTATTGTATTCAGCAATTTGTTTTTCATATTTGTTAACGCTTTCTTCTAGTTGTTTCTGAGCTTGTTTTTTTCTTTGTCGACATTTGGATGCAGCAATTCTATTACGTTCCAACAACCTTTCTTTTTTCCAAGCCGCCGTACCGGGTATTGGACCATTATTTGGGTTGTAGATGACTTCGTCGTTATAAATTAATTGATGGTTTGGCGGTGGAACGCCAGCAGCATCTGATAGTGTCTCGGACAAACTATTCTGTAGTTGCGATTGCTGAGGTGGAACAGGCGGCCGTTGCTGAGATTGACTCACTGATAAAAATTGCTGATGTTGTTGTTGTTGTATCTGTATTGGAGGAGTTTGTTGTCGAGGAAAGGTATCTACCGTCATAGAGCAGCCGAGCTCACCTGGTAACTGCGAGGACTGTATCTGTTGTTGTAGATCATCTAGAGGGCTGTCATTTTCTAGAATCGCTTCATGGTTAATAATCTGGCCTATCTGACCATTTGATATGGAAATTCTTCTTCTTCTGGGAATACCATCGCTCAGAGTGAAATCTATCATCATCGTTGAGTCAAAAATTGGCGGGTTCGTAATGGGATACGAATTAATGTCGAACGGATTATGGAAAGGGAAATGGTGGTTGAATTTAGTGTTCAGGTTTTCCATTGTACCGCTGGTGCTACTTATTGTGTTATTGCTGGGTCCGTTAACCTCACCATTATTGGTGCCTCTACCGTTAACGTCAATGCCACTGCTGAGATTAGGGTCGCTATCACTATGGTTATTACCGCTGCGGATTTTATAATTCTCGTTATGGGTACTACTATTATTAGGATCGTTAGAAGGAGCGCTTGAACTGGCAGCGTAGGGGTTATTCGAACTCTGTAGATGCGGTAAGTTCGCTATGTTCGACACATTGGATGTATTATTCTTGAGAAAGTTATTGGGATAATCTAATGTTGGATTTTCATTAGTTAAGACATTATTGTTATTCGAATGATTATTATAGATACTATTTGAATTTAAAAAGTTCATAATTGACGAAATTAAATAGAATAAACCAGCATTACTATCAAGAATGTTCTTCGTATCATGATTAATTATGTTGACTAAAGGCGATAAAATTAATCGGCCCATTTTCACGTGGTGTGAGAATTATATGGTGGCTATAGTAATAAGTTTAGACGTTTACAGAAGAGTAGGATAAGGAGAAGACAGCAGGTAAGGCGGCATTTAAGGTGGTAGATTGATTTGTTGGTAAATAGTCAGATTGAGTTGGAACAGAGCCGAAACAGAAAGAACAGAGACAAACGCAGAAGAACAGCGGTAAAAGTAGATAGAAGATAGGCGAGGATAGATAGACGGAAAAGATCTAGAAGAGAAATAGATACAGAATCAAATGAAGGTATAATGGATAGCCTCTATGACAAGAGCATTCACCACAGCTTCGTCCATCTTCCCCAATTTAAAGAATTGGTTAACGTTCTCAATCATTCATCAATCACTACTTCGAATCTACTGACTGTTTTGTCAAATTACAATGATAACAACAATCGTTTCCAATTTGACTTTATCATTGAAAATCAGAGAGGAATGAAGTTTTTTGGAATTCCATTGTTTTCGAATAACTCGTTGATCCCGTTAATTGACCCGTCAAATTATCAGGCGCTTAATGGCTCGAATATTATATTGAGCTATAACAACTTGATGAATTATCCATTGCCTGATTTGGACTGGGAATGGACATGGCCAAACTGGTATATTTTGATGTTCGATGACGTAGATGATCAGGGATGGATTTATTCGAGTGTTTTTTTTCACAATAGGCAATGGAAAGGCAAGTATTACTTTGGAAATTTTATAAGAAGGAGGGTGTGGATTAGGATGAGACATAAAATAGAATCGAAAGATTCATTTAGGATAGCTAAAAGACATGTAATAGGAGGCATAAGCATGATGGGAGAAACAATTAGATGAATAAGGTAGGCACATATTTAATTATATATAAAATAGCGGTTAACGGAGAATTTTGCAGGTTCCTCTGGAAATGATTGCTGTTCCATAAGGGTTTAAAAGGCATTGGTAGAGTATTTGTTAAAGAAATACAGGATTATGATCTTGCATTATTGACAACATTTTATTGTTGGGCCGAATCCTTAGTCTTTTTGAATTAGTTGAAGAGATGATTTTAAAGAGTAGAAGTTACACTGTTCATTTGAAGCGAGAATCGATAGCTCTTACGAAAAAGACAAATGTGATACAACACCTTCGTACTTGTTTCTGGTCATAGCTGATGTATTAGTGCTATGAAATGATTGGAATAGAGATAACGTAGACTGGTCTTAATGGTCATGTTGACACCAAATACTTCTTGGTTAGAATTAGCCTAGCATGTATAATTTTTAATACGATTGTTTGCCTAGAGATACTCTTCAAGGTCCAATTAATCTAACGATCATTGAGACCATGATATTAGCACTGTGACAAGCAAAGTTCTAAAATGAATTAACTTCTTATGATCTATACTAATAGTTTTTCTTTTGTCTTCATCTCTAGCTATCATATCTAACTATCTTCTTTGGCTGTCTGGGCATTTGTAGAACGTATATTTGCTGCAACTTTTTTTATGAGGAAATGTTTATGAGGTACAATGGGCTATAAAAACTATCATATTTACAACTTGATATAATTACGATACTTCTTACAACAAAAGTAATATTGATATCTTTATAAAAAATAGTAGTCCTAAATATAGGTATAACTCTTTTAATTGATTTTATTTTTATTTTACTTATATTATTTATTTCGACCACTAGTGATATTTACAGCCATGAGTCAATCAATTGATCTTCCATTAGCAATTTCATTAATCAAGTTTAAACATAAACAAAACCTTAATCACACTTATCATGGTATGTATCAACGTTTCCCCTACTAAGTTTTGAAGGTTCAAGGCTAACATTACAGAAATTATAAACAATATTGTTTTACCAAATTTACAACCAACTAGAGAACATGAAAATATTGAGCCAGGAGCAAAGACCACATCAAAATCGCCAATTAAAACGTCAATTAAGCCAAAGAAAATCAGAGAAGGTGATAAAGCTAAACCTAGAGGTAAATTGCTTTTGACCATTCTCAGTACTCTTAATATTGATTATGGTGTCCGAAATTTGAATGAATTTATTGGGTTAACTAGTAAATTAAATATTCAAATTATTAACTTACAAGATTTGGCTAATCTAGTGTTTGCGTTAAAATGCTTAATTAAATCGGATAATCTGTCTAAGAGCTTATATTTGATTAAAGTGGTGTGCAAACAATTCGATGAAATAACAATCAATACTTTTAATCAATTAAAATATTCACAAGAAAATAATAAAATATCGTGGGCTAATCTATTCAGTACGCTAGATGAGTGTTTGCTATTAACTGTGTCCTTTGACAACAAATTTAATAACAAAATCAATTTTAAATTATCACAACTTGGAAATATTTATAGATCAATTCTTTCAAAGTTTAAAAATTTTAAAAATATTCTTACAAATTTATTCAACGAATTTAAATTGAATATATTCAAATTGATAGTATTTAAAAAATTCAAAAAAAATATTAGAAACCAATGTGAATTAGCTGATTTAATTAAAAAGTTAAATTTCAATAAAACAATTAATGATGAATTAACCGATTTTTTAGAGGATGAATTTAGTTTCAACACATTGAGCCTAAATTTTAATAAGTTCGATTACTTATTGAATAATCATGTCAAAAATCACCAATTGCTAAACCATTTGATAAAATTTTATTTAAATTTAATAAAGCTATTTGCTCAAGTAATTAAACCAACTAATCTTTCCTTGGTCAAATTAAGGAAACAATTGTTATCCTTTTTATTAGTTAATAATGATATATATTTAATCAAATATTATCTGTCTATCAACTGGTAGAGTTATTAATGAATTTGACGGCTTTCCTACTGAAAATATATGTTAACCCACTTAGGACAGTGGTTACTGAAACTAGAAGTTCAAGTCCAGATAGGTATAAATTTAAATTACATACCCAAAGGTCATTAAGAAAATATGACTCAACACCAGGCTTTAAAACCAAACTACCAATATATAACATTTGAAATGCGGTATTAAATTTTGATAATAAATTTGGATGAACAGTGACTGATGGAATCGAAAGATCGATAAATCTTTTAAATGTTTTTGGATAAGGTAACGAAATATATCTATAATAAAAGGACATTAAGCTTAACATTACATCTCTACCGATAATTAAAGCAGCTAAATAAGTTGGAATTGATTCAGTATATGCCAATGATAATGTACAGATTGTCATTAATAATTTGTCTGCCAATGGATCAATAATAGTTCCCAAAATTGATTTTTGGTTGAATTTTCTGGCAATAAACCCATCGATAAAATCAGTAAAACAGGAATATAGAAAAATCAAAATTGCTAAATTTGATTCTTGCTTAATAATAAAATACCCGATAAAAGGTGACGTTACAATTCTGGTTACAGTTAAGAAATTTGGTAAAGTATATATGTTATCAATTATTTTTGGTTTAGATGTAGCTGTTGAGTTGTTGGATTTATCTGTTGAGTTGATTGATTTGGGTTCAATTGGTTTATGAAACACTTCAACCGGCTCTATAGTTCGCTTTAATTTTGACTTATTAATAGGGTCTAGATCTATTTTGTTTTTGTTTTTTAAATCATATAATATTCTTGGAAAGGTTGAGAATTCATGTTTAATAATTTTTGGAGCAAATAGACTAATGGGTATTACAGGTGATTTTTTGCATATTATTGTTTTTATTAACCCATTGTAATTGAAAATTCTAAAACTCATTCTTCTATGGGAAACTAGCGGATTAATTAACTGTTCACCTTATATATTAGATTTGATATACTGGTTAATGCTGAAGTTTATTTTCAAAAAAACATTTTACAGTTTTAATTTACAGATTAATACATTGGAATAGCTATTTTCTACATTAAACTACTTTATGCATTTGTCTAATTAATTGATTTTGGTAAACCTTTTTCATTAAGTAAGCTTTCTTCAGTACCTTGAGGACCATTTCCAACTTCAGTTAAAATAATTCTTGAAACACCTTTGTAAATTTCTGAATCAGCCTCGATATTGAAATCAGACTTCAAATCTTTAGTATTGAAATTTTCCCAACCATTAACTTTATTAAAATATTTATAGATCAACCCTAAAACCTTTGATTCATTTTCACTTTCATAATAAATAACCGCATTTGGACCAGCATCGAAAGTATAAGCAGCAATAATTTTACCTTCAACTTCATTCAACTTATGAATTAATTTAATAATTTTCTTAGAAGTATCATTTAAATAAAAAATTGGAGGATAGGAATCCAAACAAACCGCATGAAAGGAATTAGAGTCTTTCATAGTTAATTCACCAAACTTGTCAAAGTTTCTGGACAAAATTGCTTCCTTCATTTCAATAAATCTTTTTGGAACAACTTCTTTGATTCTATGTTGGAATAAATCAGAACTTTGAACGGTCAATTGCATACCAGAAGTTGAAGGGGTATCTTTCTTGTCATCACTAACAACTAAAATAGCAGCCTTTATATCTGGCCAATGATGTAATGGGGCGACTTCAACCGCCTTGGAGTCTTCCCCATTTTCTAAGTCACCCATCTCCCAAGCTACAAATCCTCCAAATAAGGACCTACAGGCTGATCCTGAACCCTTTCTTGCAATTTTCGATATTTCTGACATATCCTGAGGCAATTGGTATAATTTTGCAATAGCAACAACTAAAGCAGCAAATCCGGCTGCAGAGGAAGCTAAACCTGCTGCAGTGGGGAAATTGTTTTCGGACACAATATGTAACCCAAACTTTGATAATTTTGGTAATGTGCTATCCTTGAGCTCTAATTCCTCTCTTAACTTTCTCAAGTCTGCCAAACACGCTCTCGTTCTTGGCGTATCTAACGATTCTAACTTGCCGTTCAACCATAATTTATCTTCTTTGAAGTCTTCACCAGTAGCAACTGAAGTCAAGGTTCTTAAATCCTTCTGTGATAAGGTAACCGAAATTGATGAATTAGTTGGTAAATTTAATGATTTATCTCTCTTCCCCCAATATTTCAATGTCTACCAAGTTAGTTAGTAACGCAAAAATTAAACCAAAACAAAAAAAATTGCATTAGAACATACCGCAATATTAACAGGTGCTGTTGTTGATGCAGTAAAAATAGTCATTGTACACCAATTTCTCTATCTAGTTAATCTTGATTGACTGCCAATTTTAAATAAGTTTGTTCAATTGAAGGAAAAAACTGTCCATCGTGTAAACACCGCGGTGTCAAAAGATATTTGTGTAACTAAGAGAAAGTAATAAATCATTTTTCACAGTATTAAATTCATACAAAAAGTATTTTTGTTTTGTCAAGGAAGTATTATTACAATTTTCGTAGATATAAAAGAATACAAAAGCTATATAAAAACAATAAGAAAATAAATTTTGAATAAAAAACTTGAAAAAAAGATAGGATATTCTTCTAATAAACACAAGGAAAGGAAAATTACAAGAAAGAGACAACAGGAGTAAGACAAAGTAACAGGAGCAATAAATAAAACACAACTAATCATGGGAGAGGAAATTTTGTTTTTCTAAAATACACTACGCACCACTCAGAATATTCTTCTTGTTTAATTTATTTTCTTGTCCATTTCCACAATCTTGCTTTGCAGTCACCACTTCCGGTAGCGAATATACCCTCATCACCTTGGGAGTTTAATGAAACAGCGACAGAGATAACGGAATTACGATGTCCTTGTAACATTAATAGTGGGTTACCAGAAATTTGATCCCAGAAAATAACCCCTCTATCTTTAGATCCGGATAAGATATATTCGTTCTTAGGAGTAGAACAAACAGATAAAACAAAATCTTTATGACCGATATAGGTAACCTCACAGGATGACTTTTTGTTTGAGCTGTTTGCTTGGGTTTGAGGATATTGTTTTCCTTCCAAGTTCCACAATTTGACAGTTCTGTCTAAGGAACCAGAAGCAATTTGTTTACCATTTGTTGAGAAAGCAACGGAGTAGACTGAATCTTCATGGCCGTTACCGCTCTCGTTACCAGAATCCAATCTTTCGACCAAGAAACCAGTAGTAGAATCCCAAACTCTGACGGTTCTATCTAAAGAACCTGCTGCAATTAATTGACCGTCAGGAGAAACAGCAACAGTGGTCACTCCATCTTCTATTGATAAAGTCAAGGAGCATTGAGAAGATCTTAAATCCCAAATTCTTACAGTTCTGTCACCAGAACCAGAAACTAATCTATTACCATCAGGGAAAAAATCTAATGAATAAATATCTTGTTCATGACCTCGTAAAATTTTAATAATTCTCTTAGTAGTTAAGTCCCAAATTCTGATTAACTTGTCTTCCGCACCAGTAGCCAATAACTTACCATCAGGAGAGAAACAGACGGATCTAATGTATAAATCACCATTTGCACTAGAGCTTTGAACTTCATTGTCATTTGAATTTTCTGATTTTTCAGTGGTTCCATTAGAAGAATTATCGTCAATCAATTTCGCAACTAATTCTCCAGTTTCAACATTAAAGACCTGAGTAGTTTTATTACAACCGGTAGCAATAAACTCACCATTCTTCGAAAATCTAACACAACATACAACAGACGAATGATCCAAAGAATGGATTAATTCCACGTCTAAATCACGCCTAAAGGCAGGATTATATAAGACATAGTAGTCAGGTTTTTGTTTCTTAAAGTCTGGATTTGCCTTCGAAACATCCAAATCAGACAAGAAAGGGGGAATCTCCTTAACATGCAAAGCCTTTTGACTTGGATTGACAATGTATTGCGACTTGTCAATGATAGTTAAAGATGTTG
The DNA here is from genome assembly GCA_031081865.1 of Schwanniomyces occidentalis var. occidentalis. NCBI lineage: Eukaryota > Fungi > Ascomycota > Pichiomycetes > Serinales > Debaryomycetaceae > Schwanniomyces > Schwanniomyces occidentalis. Next base: position 914,208 of record JARYTB010000002.1, read on the forward strand.
AAGTTTCAGGGTTAATAATATCAGTCTTAGTTTCGGTCTTTGAAATTTGAGGGGACACTGGTTTAACTTCTTGTTTTGGTGGAGATTGTTTTATTGGAGGTGGTAAAATTTGAGTTGCTTGTTTAGCTGCCGGTGGCTGAGGTGGTGCATGTTGCGTTTGTTGTGTTTGAACAGGATAACCGCCAACAGGCAATTGTCGACTTTCAATTCCATTTGGTTTCTGTTGTACTTGCTGCTGGACTTGCCTGTCTCTGTTCTCCAACTCGGTTTTCAATCTCAAAATCTCCTCCTCGTACGCCTCTTTTATTTTTCTGTGTGCCATCTCCAATTCATACACCGTTTGTCTAATCTGCTGCATTTCCGCGGTCTGTTGGTTGTACTTCAAGTCGTAGTCCTCCTTAACTTGCTTGAAATTCGACGCCTCGTTCAATGCAAATTCAAACTCCTGCTTGACTGCGTCTAACAACTCGTTCAACCTTTGCTGGTGCTGTTGTCTTTGTTGTTGCTGCTGCTGTTGCTGAGCAGCAACTGCTGCTGAATTTGATGTATAGACTGACATATATCGATCGCTATTTCTTTTTAATCCAATTCCTTAAAAAGGCTTACACGACCACTTACCTTGTTTGTTTATTTTAAATTGTCTTTTCTTCCTTTGCCGGGTTCGATACAAAAAACAAATAAAAACGTGACGAACTCTGGATATCACTATACTATCCACTAGAACTTCTGCTTTTCAGTAATATAACCCTAATCAATCTCTCTAATTTAATATTCGATATATTGGTTGCTATCTGTAATGATAAAACCAAAATTAGGCCTTTTGTGTGTTATTCTGTTTCGAAAAGAAAAGAAAAAAGAATTAAAAAAATCTTTGAGGAATTTTGTTCAATTAAACCGATTCCATTTAAAGGATACATCATAACTTCTACGAGTGAACAACAACGGAAAAACAGGGGGTGCGACTTATGGAAAACTAGGGAACACAAGGGGTGCGATGTTGGTCATATATGCAGTCTTTGTCTTTGAACGACGGTTATCTTTCTGTGTCGGGAAAGAAGAGGATCACACGGGAAGAAATGGCGGTAAATACACAGTGGCAGTAAAAAGTATTTGGCAGTAAAAGCTGTACAAGTGTTTCTACAATACTAAGGATATTAGACGCGGTAAGCGTAATATATATTACAGGCATTAATTATTACAAGCATTAATGGTGTCTCTTGGTAATCGCATATTCAGAGGGAAGAAGGCACAAGAGGAGTACGACAGAACGTTTGCTGGCAGGTACCAGAAGTTACTTCGTAAGAACCATTTCTTGTTCTTCGGGTTGCCGTTTATGTTGTCTATTGTTGCGGGGTCGTTGTATTTACAGAAGTTTACCAGTGTAAAGTGGGAAAGGTATGATGAGAAGTATAGGCAACTAGGAGAAGACGAGATGCTAAAGATGATCGAGCACAAGAGACCGGTCAACAAGAAGGACGACTACTATAGATTGCAAGGGTTGTTGAATGACCACTTGAAAGAAGAGGTTAGTTCGAGTGAGGATTACGAAATAGTGAGGGTGAAGAGGAGGAAGGAAGATGAGCCTGTCTGGTAGGGCACTAGTTCAAATAAGAATGTACTTATAAATAATGATGTATATGAGACCTTAAGCTGTATATGGATGTAAATAAATTTTATTTGCGCGGTCCATCTCCTATGGGCATCTAAAAATTTCAGAAAATTTTTGTGTGTTGTGCAAGCTCTATTTTATAGCTGGAGACAATATAACATTAGACGGAAGATTGTAAAGATGGTTTCATTCTCTTGTGAGGTTTGTAATGATACTGTTGTTAAGAAGAAATTAGACCAACATGTCCAGAGATGCTATGGTGCCTATTTTACTTGCATTGATTGTTCGATCACATTTCAAGGTACCGACTACCGTAAGCATACTAGCTGTATAAGCGAAGCAGAAAAATACGAAAAGGGATTGTATAAGGGGCCAAAGAAACAACAGAACAAGGAGAAGCAGAACGAGCAACAACAGAATAAACAACAAAAAGCCCAGGTTGTTGCAACCACCGAAAAGCAAGAGGTGTCCAAGAAAGAAGGTGGTAACTCATCGAAGAAGGAAGCCAAAAAGAAAGAAAAGAATAATGGCTCTTACGTTTTAGCTAAATATTTAAAATCAAATAAACAAGAAAATTTGTATAAAGTTGTTAAAAAATTAGCAAAGGAGAATTCAAAAGAAACCAAGCACGTATTGAAAGACTTGAAGTTGGTCATGAATGAAGATGGTGTTATTTCTTTAACCCTTTAATTTTGATATTAGAGAAACAGTATTTATTGTACAATAGATTATATATAGTTAATTATTAATTAAATTTGGTTGATACAGCTTTTTTAGAAGCAACTACTTGTATTCATTGACCCCATCTCTTTCTTCTGAGCCCTCCTAATTGCAATAATTACCCCAAATTCCGATGCGTTATTCATGCCTTGCTTTATTTAAAGCTCTGTTGACCTTATTATAAAACTGAGACAAGGTGTTGTATGGAAAAGATAAATTATCACATAAATATTCCGGTAAAATTTCTTTCAAAATCTTACAATTTTCAATTCTTTCTTGTAGCTCCTGATTATCATCAGAACTATCATTTTCATTGACTTCTAAAAATGTTGGTATATAATTTATCTCTGCAGTTGATTCAAAATTTTTTGATATTATCAATTTGTATTCAATTGATATTTGGTTATTATAAGTCGAGTTTTGCTTAATGTCAAAATAAAACTTAGTTTCATCCTCTCTATAATTGACTATTCTTAACCCAGTTAATAGTTCCAACATATCAAATGTGATTCCAATGTTTTCCAACTCTTTGGATAATTGATCTTCGCTAATTAAATTTGTACCATTGCTGACCTTTTTCTTTCTGATTGGCGACTCAAATGTGTTTTCTGAAATAGACTTCATAGGAGTATCCATTTTCTTCGATTTTGATTCCCTGATCTCTTTTAATAAGTTATCAATCACTCCTTGTTTCTCATGTAATTCTTCATTCAATTGCTTGATTATTTGGGAATCTTGTTTTAGTTGCAAATTAGTTTTTTGCTTGAATTTACTAAAAATTTCATCCTGTTTATTATTCGTTAATGAATTAATTAGTTTGAGTAATTCTTCAGGGTTATTGGAAGATAAAATATCTTGTTCTGTTATTTGATTGGATATTTCGGTCAAAGCTGATTTAGCATTTGGCGTGGAAGATTCCTGAACTTCTTCCGATTTTGGGAATGAGTTAGTTTCTAAAGACTTTTTATTTGATGTTTTACGTGTTTTAGCCATACTTTGCTTAGTTTATATCCAATATATTGTTGTTGTTGTTTGTTTGTTTGGTGAAATTGTCCCTTTTCTGTAAACAAGTTGATCCGCGTAAATCGATCGATTCTAAATTAGATCAGTTTATATTTTGTTAGAAAACGTAGTAAAAATGGTTAGAGTGGTAGAATCTTAAAAGATAACTATAACAAGCTAGATTGCATTATTAGAGCATCCAAGTAAGTTAAGGTAAAATCTTGTAATTCAAATATAGGATATGCTACATGTTAACTAAGCTCCCATAAGCTCACTTTTTAATTGTGAAAATGACTTCTGATCTATTAAGAGTAGTAGATCTAACTAATTGTAATTTAAAAAACAGTTTCAACTATTAGGCAGACACTTAAACATAATTGTTTAAATGCGTATAACTGTACAACCACTGCATTATAACTGGGTATACATACGTCTAGCTTTCAATACTAAACCTTACTGATCTATAATTAGCCCCCCACCTAATGCAGCGTTAACTTTGATTATCAAGACAGGTCTTGTAAATGATGGGCCAGTTCTGATCTGACCAGAAATTTGAATTGATGTTGAGCTAGGATTGTATTTTATCTACTTGATCACATCTAAAGCAATGTAAGAGCGCTAGTGCAAAAGCGGCAAGAGTATGTCAGTGAGTCTCAAATCAATAACTAACGAAATACTTCCATCACAGGTTATAGAGCTAAATGATTGTGGCATCCTTTAATTTTATGTGATCAGTAGCAATCTGTCAATCCTTTAATCCCTAGCATTCGCTGCTGAGGTCATCATAATTTTACAGCCTAACAAACATTTACATTATCGATAGTCTACGCTACTAAGAAATTACAACTCCTAATTCCACAATACTTTGATACTTTTCATCCTCCTTGACATCACAAATGCTATATCCATCACCTATACATATATATATATGTTCAATTAATCACTAGAACTGTTCCAAATCTACTCTGCTATAATTTTTGTTAGTGCGACTACTTAAAAAAGAATTCTGGTGGGATTATGGACGGCCAATGAAAAAAACAATCAATCAAGGATCTTGTTGATCATTAATCAGTCGTAAATAATCATAATAAGTATGTCATTTTCTCCAGAAATATTTAATAAGAAATTGGCGTCCTTACAAGACACACAAGATTCCATTGTAACGATTTCCCAGTGGGTTTTGTTTCACCATAGGCATAGCAAAGATAGTGCCAGATTGTGGTTAGAATTTATATTAAATCCCAGTAATAATTCAGCAAAGAAACTATCATTATTATACCTATGTAATGATGTTGTTCAACAAGCAAAACATAAGAGGAAGTCTGAATTTATAACCGAGTTTGCAAAGATTTTGCCGACTGTATTGAACAAGATTTATGTGTCGCTAGACGCATCAATTAAAGCAAAGGTTGATAGGTTGGTCAATGTTTGGGAGCAAAGAGCGGTATTTGCGCTGAGTGATATTAAAGAGATGAAAAGAGCCATCGAGTTATCTAAAACTAACAAACCAATTGATTCAGAGACTGAAGCAGCCCCTGCTGCTAATAATAAACCAAAAGAAACGATTGTTCCAGAGCTCAGACATTTAAATAATCTTTTATTACATTTAAATCAGCTAGTTGAGGTTAGCCAAGCAAATCTTAATCAGGTTGGTATCCAATCTAAAACCTATCTACCACAGGATCCCTCGAGTTCTGATAATTTACCATCACCAAAAATTTATATCTCAAAATTGAATATATTAGAAAAATTATGTAATATCTCTAATAATAATATTGACGAAATCAAGAAGGATAGAAACGAGATCCTCAAACAATTGGATAATTTAAGATCAATAATTCATGAAGGCTTAAAAACGGATGATACTAAAATATCGATCATCAATTCAAAATTATCAAGGTTAAATACAACAAGACAGGAATTACAGGGCATTTTAACTGAGTACGACAGCTCTTCGTCTGCTTCAACACAACCGGTCCCTCAGGAAGAGAGTGAGGAACCATCTCCAACATTTGACAATGATGACGATAATGATGATGATTTTGTTGTGCCATCCTATGAAAATGATGACATTGATAATGAAGAGCCTCCTTCAAAGAGATCTAGGCCATCTCCAAATCCATCAACCGCAAGCTCAACTCCTAACTCAGTTAAGAAATCCGTTGCATTTTCAGAAGACATAGAAATCAAGGAATATGAAAGAGAAGAACAGACTGAAATTATCAAATGCGGCGATGAAAATTATGATATTGATTTGGATTTGGAAGAAGAGCAAAATATTTCACTTGAGTTTCAAAGACACCATAAGGATGACTTAGAATTAAAACATGAGCATGATAGTGCTGATGATAATGATGATGGCTATGATCCGTCTTCGGGACTTGAAGATAATGATAGTGAAAATAATAATAATGGCGATAATTCTACAATGGATAATAATGTGTTAAATTTATTGTCTAAACTAGCATAACGAAAGTTTTCTATATTTTTCTTTTTGTATATTGTAAAGAATAACTGAATAAATAAAACTATATGCTTTGTTTGGAGACTCCTTAATTTAATATTTTGTTAAAATCATTAGAATGTTTCTTCCTAAATCTTTCATTATATGAGTAATTGTTGGGCGAGTATCTTAGATTACTTGAACTAAAGGGAACTGAATATGACGGTGATGAATCATCGGTTTTTGATGGATTTGAAATATTTGGTAATGATAGTCTTTTAAAATTATTTAAACAATTTTTATCTATCATAATATCACTAATTGATGGTAGCCGAATTGGAGTTGATTTGCTTATTGGTAGTAATGATTCCACTTGTATTCGATTACTCTCTGTCTTGTCTCTATTATAACTTTTAGTTGATTTTTTAATTTTTCTAGGTAAATAAATGCATAATTCATCAGATGATAAACAATTGGAGCACTCTGGTAAGCGCCTAGTACATTTTTTCTTAAATTTTCGGCATCTAATACAACTCACCTTCGATTTTGTTGAATCGTTCAAATCAAGATCTGGCCTCGATAGGTTATGTTCATAAATATTATCAAACGAAAAACTTTTCAAATTTTTCTTCTTAAATACAGTTATCGATGGGTTATTATTCTTCTTGATCTTACTTAGTTCAGTTCTAGCAGATCTAATTAAATCATCTTTTAGCCTCTTACTATCATTCCCATTGATAATTGAAAGATTTAAATTAATTTGAAATTCATTTAAATACTTATTTATATCTGGATATTGTTTGTCAAACCTTTCACAATTATTGCTCTCAATTATTACTTCGTCATTAAAAGGATTCTTCTGGTTAAAGATATTGGCCATGCTATAAAAAACTGTGATGATAATTCTATATATTAGAATTATTTTTTCTCAGCCAGAATAATAAACCACCAAATATTATCTATAGTATTAATAATATATTAAAATAAGCCTATCAACTATATATTATTGCAATATTAGATCCATATTTAGTTATACGCTGCCTTTCAGAGTCAATACAATGATTTTTTGGTTCAATTGTATTGACTCGGAATTTACAAACTTCTTTATTGCAGCCTATTTTTTTGTGACTCTGATAAAAACGCGGTCTATTTTACTTAACCAAAACTCTGGTTGAATTTCTAATTGATCTGAAAAGATTTAATCTAACAAATGGAATGGTTTGAATCAGTCTAATTTGATTCGTAGCACAGTAATTGATCTTTTTATGTAGTAGGCCCAATTGATTAAACTCCTTAAACAATGACAATCCTGCTGACAATTTTCTTTGACTAGGGTAATTTCTCTTGAGGTCACTAGAAAGACTCTTAAGCAAAGTTTCATTCTTGTTTATCATCGCATCCATTTTTGGTAGCTTCGTAGTAAAGTTATTCAACATGAGGTTAGATAATTTATTTATTGGTTTGGCTGTCCCCATATACAAAAGATTTCTTGCTCTAGTACATGCAACATAAAGTAACCTTGCCTTAATTGGTTTTTTTTTATCTTTGTGGTCATCCATAACTGAATCCCAATACGAACTTTGCCCTAGATATGAAGAAACCCCGGCAATGAATACGACTGGAAATTCTAATCCTTTGGCTGTGTGTACAGTTGAAAGATTGATCAGTTCTTTATCTAAAATGGGTGTTTCATCATTATATGTCCTTAAAAAGTGACTCAAAAAAGATTCTTCCTTTTTATCTTGTTCAATGTAGTCATTATAAGAAAATTGTAAAGACTGATGAAAGGAGTGTAGACACATTTCTAAAGAATTTCTGTAATCTTTTTCGATTTCTATTAAATCAACTGATTTACTTTTCTGTTGGATTGGTGTATTCATATACTTAATTAATCCCAGACACTTCACAATTCTGTATAGGGATTCTAGTATTGCTTGATATGATTCATTACATTTAAGAAGTTCCCGTTCATTTCTTACCATCTCAAGAAACTTTTTAATTGACTCAATAGTTTCAATATGATCCGGTATTTTATAAATGCTCGTTAATCCCGAAGTCTGTTTCTTTGTTTTCTTACCTTCGTGTAGTCTAGCTGAATCTAACACATCAAATTCTTTTTTAAAATATTCTTCTAAAGAGTTCTCTTTATCGTCAAAATTTCTTGTAGCCCATTTACTACTTAAATTAAATAACTTAGATATTCTTGAGCGATTGCCGATTTTAGAATCTAATAATAAAATAACACATAGTAATCCAAAATCAGAGCCACTACCATTGTTTAAAATATTCAAAATATCCAACAAAAGATGCACTTTACTATTTATCCAAGGTGGCGACAGCGTGAATTTATTGCATTTGAACCCATAAATTTCTCTGAAAATTTTGCCTATCTCGTCAATTTCTCTATTTGATCTAGTTAGTACAATAAAATCAGACGGTTTTAATAAGCCACCCAGTTCACAAATTAGCCTAGCTATTTCACTAGCTATAAATGAGTATTCGTCTCTTTCTGAATCATGACTTTGAATAACTGGCTGATAGCCAGACGGCCTAGCTGCTCTGAAGTAAATATCTTCAGCTAAACCATTTGGTTTCAAACAAACATCAGCTGCAGTTTTTAATATTTCTGGAGTTAAACGAAAAGATTCATGGATTAGTAATTCCGTTACTTCATATCCTGGCAATTCATGGGATATTTCATTCATTAGTTTCGGTTCTGACCCCAAAAATTCATATATGCATTGATTTGGATCGCCAGCTATTGTCAAATGCTTTCTATAACCTTTTTCAAATTCATAACTTGGATAATTGACAACTTCTCTAACTATTTTCAATAAATGAGAATGCATATCTTGAAATTCATCCACTATAACCGCTTTATAGTTTGCTAATTGAGGAATCCACTTACTAGTATCATTCTCACATTCTAAAGATAATTTCATCAACTCTAAAGCATTGGTAATTAAATCATGGTATCTCATCATACCATTTCTGTCTAAATAAAGGAGCAACGCTTCAATATACTCTTTACTCACCTTAAAGTGATTTGATGCTTCTTCAATGCTAAAATCACCACTCTTTATCCCAAGTATTAATTTCTCCAACGATGGCGCTGACAAATTGCCCTCAACTCGTTTACCATTTAAACTGATCACTCTGCCCAGAAATATATTGGAAAAGTTTCTCCAGCTTAAATCGTCCATTAGTCTCTTCTTTGTAAATTTTGGTGAATAAAATTCTCCATAATGATCAACTAATGAGCCACAAAACGAATGAAATGTGCTTAAACTTATCTGGCTAGCTAAACTTTCTCCCATAGTCCTATTTAAGTTTTCCTTTAACGAATTGACTGACCTATTGGCCATTGATAATACTAGTATCTCCTGCGGTTTAAGATCATGGTTGTTGATTAAGTATGCAATTCTTCTAACTATGGTGTACGTTTTCCCACTCCCAGGACCTGCCTTGATTGATAAAATCTCATTTGGGCTTGGTGTATGCTGAATTATTCTAAGCTGGGATTCTGTAGCCACTATAGGTTGCAGTCCAGCTTTTGTTGTAATTGCTATTTCATTAACATCTACCCAGTCTTTATCAAATGAAATGGAGTTCTTATATTCTGGATGTAGCTTGTGATCGTTGAATTGGTTATCATTAGACAAATCATCCATAATTATATATAGAGAATATATATTTTTGATGGATAGATTATAGTGTTTGGAGAGAGAGTTTGGATCTCACTCGCCAAAAAAAGATGTAGAAAGAAAAAATGAATCGTGTAATTATATGGTAATATAACAACATATAAACATTTAATACTACTATTGATCGATCAAGTTCTAATATGGGTGCCTTGGAGTCACTCAGGAGTATTCTTCCACTTGAAGACGGCACCATTGATATCGATGATGCCTCGCAACTTGATAATCTCCAATCATACATCAGTTATCAGAAGCAACAAGAGAATCCTTTACCACAGCTATTAGAACTGATAAGAATAGACGCCTTTAATGAAAAAGCATCAGATCTCTCTGAGATTAATTTACTCGGTATTAGTGATGTGTCAAGGTTAACAGAAAGATTCGTAAATTATCAAGATAATATCCGAAAGCATAGAGAAAAGTTATTACCAATTGAGAATATAATACTTGACTTTAATACTGAGTTGGGTCAGTTATCGTCAAGTTTAGTATCTCTACAAGAGCAGTCGGTAAGGCTATCGTCTGATGTGAGTTTAGAACGGGCTACAACTGAAAAATTGAATCCATTTATCTTAGACCTTATGATTCCTCCGGAAGTGGTCAGATCTATCATGAAGGATCCGATAGACGCTAAATGGTTGGAGAATATCAGATTTATTAACGAAAAACAACAATTAATAGCCAGTGTCAAAACTGAAACACATGATAGTAATATATCGGAGGCGTATAAACAGTCTCAAGCATTTGTCCAACTAGAGTCTGATATTCAATTGTTAATAGGAAAATCAGTTGAAAGAGTAAGAGATTTCATAATTTCTCAAATTAAGTTACTTAGGTCACCGTCAAATCCTTCCTCTCAAGCTATTCAACAAAAGTTACTTCAAGTTAAGGATATTTTTGTATTTTTACAGACACATCACAGAGTTTTAGCGAATCAGTTACAATTAGCATATATATATACAATGAAATGGTATTATCAGACCCGGTTTGCCAAATATATATATGCGATTGAAAAGCTTCATTTACGCCATATTGATCTGAATTTAGTTTTGGGCAGTGGAACTAATGATGATAGATCCAGTTTATACGGTCTTAAATCTTGGTTATACAATGGAAGCAACTCATTGCATTCCCAACCATCTCATAATCCTTCCCAAGTGCAACAAAATCCAATAACAATGTCTGAATATTTACTCTCCATAGACAAACGTATACAAGTCCTTGAAAGAAAAGCTTCTACAGAACCACAGTTGGCAATCCCTTCACAGATTGCTGAGACAACTCCGTTTATGTATTGGCTAGAATTCATTTATAACCAATGGTCTATTGCTCTCATTGATAATATTGTTGTAGAGTATTTGTTCATGGTTGAATTTTTTTACCAAGGTGATGAGAGGTTTGAAAATATTGATTCAATGGACAATAGTACAACGTCAGAGAATTCTAACAAAGATTGGTCTCATGTAATGTTTGAAAATGTTTATAAAATGGGAAATGAGTTCGTTTGTTGGCTAATCTCATACACACCTTCGCAATATGGTAGAAATAACACTACAACCTCATCAACTAGAATGGGTCCATTATCATCTTTCCATGGCACTTGTGATGCTTACGCCATACTATTGATGATCCGCTTAATTCAGAACTCCCAATCCTTATTGCACAATGAATTTCGTATTCCAATATTAGATGATTACTTAAATTCAATATTATTGATATTATGGCCCCATTTCACTAAAATAATTGACCTTAATTGTGAATCCATGAAAAAAGTTATAATGCATTCTTCAAATGAGGCTAATTTGGCCCCAGTTGGCTTAACTCAGCAATTTGCTCAATTTTTGCTGGGCTTATTGAAGCTAGCATCTTCGACTTCTAAAGAAAAAAATAAAGATTTCAGAGGAGAGCCACTATTTACATCTATCAATAGACTAAGGAATGATTTTGAAAGTGTATTAACTAAATTAAGTAATCGGTTATTTGGTAGTGGAAAGAATAAATCTACTGAAAAGGAAATCTTATTGTATAATAATTATTTCCTAGTGGTTAGTATTTTGAAGAATGAAAATGGATCAAGTGCCAACGATTTTATTGAAGAACAAATTAAACATTTTGAAATATTATGCGATGCATATAAAAAGTAAGTACCTAATTCTATAGTATTATAAATCACAAATTTTTGCAAATAAGCCACATAATTGTAAATACGTTGCAACCCCTTCTAAAACTCTCACATGAGCAAAGCCTATTTCCTTTATCATTTCTAACCTTTTTTGTTCACCGATTCCTGGTAATGTTTTAGCCACCTTAAAAGTCAGTGTAACAATGTCAATGGCTGAATAACCTTTATTCCACAAGCCGTCCAACAATTCGAGTGCATCATCAATACTCTTTTCTCTGGTACAGCTTATTAAGATTTTCTGGATAACCAATGGATGTGGTTGATCTACAATCTTGAAAACATTAATGTCATTAACAAATCCAAAGCCAGCAACTGTACTTTGTAAATTATTAATCGCTTGTCTCATATCACCTTCAGCAGTAAAAATTAACGCTTGTAAGCCTTCACTATTGTATTGCACATTTTCAGCTTTTGTAATTTCCAATAAACGTGCTAATACCTGTTCATCTGATAATTTATTGTAACGTAATATTGCACAACGAGATTGTAATGGTTCAATAATTTTCAGTGACTGATTGCAGGCAAATGCAAATCTTGTTGTATTTGAATATATTTCCATAGTTCTTCTTAAAGCCTGCTGAGCACCAGGAGTCATCGAATCAGCCTCATCCAAAATGATAATTTTATGTCTTCCTGGTGGTAACAGGATCTTTGTTTGAGCAAATTGTTTGATCTTGCTACGAACAACATCTATACCTCTATCATCTGATGCATTCAACTCTAATGTAGCCTGATGGTATAACTCGGGTCCTAACAACTCATGCGCAAGACAATGTATGGATGTAGTCTTCCCTATACCTGGTAAACCGGAGATGATCATATGTGGCATATTACCATCCTGTACTATAAGTTTTAATCTTTCAATCGTCTCTTCATTTCCCACTATATCATCTAATTTATGGGGACGGTATTTTTCAACCCAAGGTAATTCAAGGGATAGAGGAAAGTTCTTGCTCATTATTTTACTTGCGTAATTGTATGATTGGTTGATAAGAAGAAATGTATTATAGTTCAAGTTTATATATATTTTTCAGAACGCGTCCATCATCACCAAAAATTTTATGTCTATAAAATCTCTATTTACCTTGCTTAACTTTGTTTACCTTATTCTTATCCTTTTGAATATTCTTCTTAGAAAGTATTGGAGCAGTAGTAGACAAAAACTTTAATGAAGGTTTTTGAAAAAAAGTTAAATCATTACTAAATAATCCTACCAACCAAGGTATCTCAACATCTTTCACATTTTCTTCAATCAAATTATACAAAGCTTGTGCTTCCCTAATTTCCTTTGAGAAACCAAGAATTCCAGTATTCTCTATATTTAGTATTGTAGAAAGCCTGTCCATACTACCTCTAGGTAATTGCACTAGTTTAACTCTGTCATCAGCCGATCTAGATGATGTAAAAGATAGAACTGGAAATGGTTGTGTTAATAGTGATGGGCTTATATCATATTTTGCAACAAAGACATATTTTATGTAACTGGAATCATCACTAAGCTTGATTTTCTTGTTATTTATTCTTGATCTATGTATGGACGCCTGTTTCTCTAACACTTTGACGGTTGAATTAAACCCAATAGTTATTTCTTTTCGTATTTGGGGGACATCTGGTTTAACAAACTTGTTATTATTTGATTTCTTTTCTTCTGATATCAACTTATTATATTGACCTAAATTAGATAAGATCAGAGAAAGTAGGTCGAGTATATTATTCGCCAATTCTGACTCTATAAACGGCCATAAATTTGATTGTGTGAACGGATTATCGAGAATTGGTTTAAAGACTTGTTTTCTTTTCTTTTCAATGTCCTTCAAGGATCCTGATGCTATGTTTGATGGCTTCTGCTTATTACTTTTATTAGATGACATAGTTATATATTAAATATATATAAATTTTTGTTTTCTTCGATGAGTCTAAATTTTTGTAGTCGCACTGAATTCATCAAATTGTTCTTATCTTTTATAGTATAGAAATACAAAATATATAGAGATTAATACTAGATACAAATTTTTATAGAGAAATATTAGTCTTCCTTCTTCTTGCCGTTAGAATCTGGTGTATATCCTGGTGAACCTGGTGAATATTGTGGGGAAGTAGGTGAATAAGATGGAGAAGTAGGTGAGTACTGCGGTGAAGTTGGCGAGTATTGAGGAGACGTTGGGGAGTAACTTGGAGATGTAGGGGAGTAACTTGGGGACGTAGGAGAATATGAAGGAGACGTTGGCGAATATTGTGGTGAGGTAGGGGAATATTGAGGTGACGTTGGTGAATAGCTTGGAGAAGTAGGTGAGTATGAAGGTGACGTTGGGGAGTAAGATGGGGACGTTGGGGAGTATGAAGGCGAGGTTGGCGAATAGCTTGGTGATGTAGGGGAATAGCTTGGTGAAGTTGGCGAGTAAGATGGTGAAGTTGGAGAATATGATGGCGATGTGCTTCCACCGAATGTAGGTGAAGTAGCACCGTATGAAAATGGAGAAGTAGGCGATGGAGAAGTTGGTTGGCCACCATAAGATGTGAGAGCACCAGATCCATCTGAAACAGGGGCAGTATGAATTGGAGAAAATCCAGCACCTTCTTCAAAATGAATCTTATCATCTTCCATTTCATAATCTCTGTATGGTGTAGCACCACCTTCTTGAGCATACTCTTCAGTACCAACAGCAATATTTGATGGTGCATTTTGCAACATGTTATCATCAAGCATAACATCAAATGCACCAGTACCTAATGGAGCCATTTGACCCAAGATAACATTCTCTGATATACCATGGCAATCATCCAATTCAGCCGAAGCACCTGCTTCTAATAAAATTTCAACAGTTTCTTCGAAAGAACAACGCATCAAAGCACCAGTATCAGCCCTGTTAATACCATGACGTGTAATGGCCATTAAATGACCACGAGAAGTCATAGCATCAACTAACAATGCCATATGACGATAATTAACATAAGAACCATCAAAAGCAATAACATTTAAAATTTCCTTAAATAATGCTGTACGAGTAGCTTCGATACCTAATACTGAAAGAATTTCAATGAAATTATTAGAATAAGTACGTGAAGCATCAACGCCAGGAACTGCCATGACATCAGCTAAGTTGACACCATCCGTTTCTAAAACCCATTCTTGGCCCTGTTTAAATTCACCGGTTTCATCTGGAGCATTAACTTTATGCTGCATCATGAAAACTCTTGTAATACCTGGGATACCACGTAATGAAATAGATTCTAACATATGTGCCTCGATACGTTTCAAAATCTGATCTTCCTCTGCGTCAGCTTCTTCATCCAATGATTTTGGATCACGAACAACACGACAACGTACAATCAACTTGTCGGCTGTATCATCGGACCAAATAACGAACAAATCTTCCCCGAAATTTTGCGAAATCTTTTCAGCAACTTGGGACATAGTTAATTGTTTATCTAACATTTTAGCACGATCTAATTCAAGACGAAGTAACCATGGTGATTGTTTTTCAATGGATTCTTCAACTTTCTCGTCTGGAATTGCAAAATATGCTTCAACGGTATCGTAATCTTCTTCAATAACAGTACTTCTAGGATCTGGATCATAATAAATTTCAGTTGCTGAAGTAACATTCTTTAAGGTAGTATGTTCAATTGCTGATTGAACTACTTTAGCCTTTTCAATATCAGCAGCGATGTCTTTGTCCAAATAAACTGTCAAAGCAGGAGTTTTAATATTTTTAGCAACATTAAGAATTTCTTTAAGACGAGGCACACCCAAAGTAACATTCTTAGAAGAAACACCCGCATAGTGGAAAGTATTTAAAGTCATTTGAGTTGCAGGTTCACCAATAGACTGTGCTGCAACAATACCCACCATTTCACCTGGGTGAACTATAGATTTTTGGAACTGAGTTTCAATCTCACCTAAGACCCATTCAAATGAAATTCTGCTCAATCTAAATTCTTCAATAACACGACGAGCAGCTAATCTAGAACGCAACAAACATTGGAATAGTAACGTTGCATTGGCCTGTGCTTCCTTCATTAATGAAGTATCACCACGTATGACTAATAATTTAGTACAAAGCTCTTTAACTCCGTTGACAATTTCATCCAATCTTAAATCGGAAGCCTTATGACGACCACTATGGAAGATTTGTTGGGCATTCTGAATAGTACGACGTAGGTTAACTGGCAATGGCCAATTATAATCACCATTTGGAAAACATATTTCTCTCAAATATTTACGATCTTCTAATAATTGGTTATATTCTTCGTCTAAAATCTTTTGCAATTTGACATCTCCTTTAATTTCTTTACCTGATTCTAGTAATGATTCAGCAATTGATTTCGATGGATCTAAAACATCAATACGATAACGACGTCCAAAGCTTACATCAGAGCCAGGAATAGAATCAATCGATTGTTTTTCTACTTGTGTACCGTCAATACCATCCTCACCATAGATAAATTGAATAATGTCGCCTAATGAGTTTCTTGTAGTACCGTCATAATGAACCATGATATCTTCCAATGCTTTAATAATACGACGCTGAATATAACCAGTTTCTGCAGTTTTAACAGCCGTATCAATAAGACCTTCTCTACCTGCCATAGCGTGGAAGAAAAATTCTTGAGGTGTTAGACCCCTCAAATAAGAATTTTCAACAAAACCTTTTGATTCTGGTGAATAATCATCTTTAGTAAAATGAGGTAATGTACGATCCGCAAAACCAAATGGAATTCTTTTACCTTCAACAATTTGTTGACCAACACAAGCAGACATTTGAGAAATATTAATAAAGGAACCTTTAGAACCCGAAACAACCATTTGCTTAACATTATTTAAATCTTTTAAATTCATTTCTGCTGAACGACCAGCAGTATCACGCGCTTGATTTAAAACACGAGAAACATTATGCTCAAAAGATTCTCTTAAGGTCATACCTGGTTCTGGTTCTAATTTATTCAGTTGAGCATCCAAAATGATTTCCTGAACTTTATTCTTAGCTTCTTGAATAGTACTAGTAACATCTCTCATAGTACTAGCATCAGCAATTGTATCACCAATACCAATAGAAAAACCACTATGTAATAACCAGAAGTTGACGACTTTTTGGATTGAACTGAATAATTGAGCACAAACTTGGGGTCCTTTTTCCCTCATTACTGTATGAATTAAACCTCCACCAGTTGCACCAACAGTTTTTTTATCAACAACACCAAACATGATTTCACCATCTACTATTAACATACCGTTATCTTTTGGACTTAATAAATTTTTACCTTCATCAAATCTTTGTAGATGGATACCTTTTGGAATAGCCATTGATAATATCTGTTTACCTGTCCATAATGGTTTTGGCTTAATAATAGCTGGTGGTGGAATAACACCATCCCAGTTTGGAATCCAATATAACATGTTCATTACTTGATCATATTCAATGAAATTATCACGTAAAGTCATTTTACGAATACCACACAAAGTATCTTGCACAATACCCATAACTGGTTTATTAGATTGTGGTGAGATAATTTGTAACGGAACAGCGCAAATTTCTGACAATTCTGCTCTAGTTTCAGGTGATTGTGGAACGTGTAAATTCATTTCATCACCATCAAAATCTGCATTATAAGGTGAAGTAACTGACAAATTCAATCTGAATGTCGAATACGGCATGACTTTAACTCTATGAGCCATCATTGACATTTTATGTAACGACGGTTGACGGTTAAATAAAACTGGATCATTGTCCATTAAATGACGTTCAACCTTCCATCCATATTGTAATGCAATATCACCTGCTCTTTTGTTATATCTTAAGTCAATACGATCGCCTGTATCTCGAATAACATATTTTGCACCTGGATGTTCATTAGGACCGTTACGAACGAACTCAGTTAAACGATGAATATTATATGGAGTGACAACTTCCGGATATGATAAAGTTCTAGCAATGGAAATTGGAACCCCAACCTGATCTAAATCAAGATTTGGATCACCAGAAATTACTGTACGAGCAGAAAAATCGACTCTTTTACCCATTAAATTACCTCTTATTCTACCTTCTTTACCCTTTAATCTAGCTCTAATTGATTTGATTGGACGACCTGTTTTTTGAAGCGCTTGAGGTTGACCGGCAATATCATTGTCCATATAAGTGGCAACATGAAATTGTAACAAAGCTTCAAACTCACTAATAACATGTTGAGGAGATCCATCCATCTCTAGTCTTTGCACATTAATATTGGCTTTTATAACATCGGCTAATTTGAATGTCAAATCATCTTCACCTCTGGCAGTATCATTAAATGCAATAGATGGTCGGACTGGTGGAGGGGGGACTGGTAAAACAGTTATTAACATCCATTCGGGTCTAGCATAGTCTTCATTAAAGCCTAATCTATGACAATCTTCTGGACTTATATGCTTGAAAACGCTTAAAATTTCAGATGGAGTTAAAAGACGACGTTCTGGCTGTTCACTCTCATCAAAATTCTTATTTTGCTTCCATGTGCCCCATAACTTTAAACCATCTCTACGAACAGTTGGTTGGGTATGACCACAACCACCTCTACCGGTTTCTTCTTGATCATCTATATCAGCCTCACAAATCATTTTAGTTTTACATAAATTCCAAACTGCATTAAATCTCTTCTTCGGATCTCTAATTTTAATAGCTTGAGCCATTGCTGGGTTTGATTCATCTAATAATAATTTACCACAATGCATACATATACATTCGCAAACTTTTTTGATCTTGGCTATAAAACCAATATGAAATACAGGTTTTGCTAATTCAATATGACCAAAATGACCCGGGCATTCAGCCATATCTTCGGAACAAGTTTGACATTTAAAATTACGATCGATAGAGCCTAATCTGGGATCATTCAAACCACCGTCTCTAGGCTTCTTGGTAGCCTGATCCATCGTCTCAGGATATTCAATCTTAGCAACTGAGATTGCACGGACTTCTTCTGGTGATAATAGCCCAAATTGGACTTCTTTAACAGAACGAAGTGGGGCACTTGAGTAGGGAAACTGACGACTCATACTAAACAAATTGAAATAAATAAACCTTTTTTTTAAAAACTTTAATATATGAAATAAAAAAACAATAAAATTTACAAATTAGAACCCCCTTATTAATTTTTTGGTAATCCTTATAGTAGGAATAAGCAATCAAATAAATGAGTGCTATTTATATCAAATACTTCTGGTTAATCTAATAGTATATGAAAATAAAAAGTAATTTGTTTATATCCTAATTAGCTATGCCCAGGATATGGAAGTTTAGATAGATGGGAGATGAAGAAATAACCTGTTAGATAATATATGTTTTGATATAATTTTCAAAAAATTCGAAGTGGCGAACACAAATTTCTCCGGTATAACATTTACACGGGTATTGTGCGAAGGGCGTATCTACATAGTAAATTTGAGCACATAGATATATATATTAGTCAGGGACCTATCTAAGAAAAGAATTTAGCCATAGCTTTCTTTTGCTTTTCACGACGGGCTTTGATGTTAACTTTCACATCTTGTAAGCCCTTCAAGATAGCTGGGTCATTTGGTTGAAATTTTAAGGCTTCTTCGAAAGCTTTTTGAGCAGAGTCTTCGTCTTTTGCAAGCAAGTGACCCATACCTTTACGATATAACGCTTTTGCTTTAGATTTATCGTCTATAGCTTCAACTTCTAAGGCGTTGCTGGCGGCATTTATAGTCTTTTTACCGTCTTTCAATTTCAATGCTACCAATGCAGCATTTAAGTAACACGACAACTTCAAGTTGTATAAGGTTGATAAATCTTCATCAGATAAATCATCTGGGAAATATTCAGTCAAGAAATTGGCAGCTTTATTGTATTTTTCGTAAGACTTAGCCAAGTTGTTCTCTTTTAATAACTTTGTACCAATTTCTTTCAATTTGGAAACCGCTTTGAATACTGATTCTGGCTTCTTAACGTCTATATTATCATCGTCAGCCATTACTTCTTCATAGATGTCACCAGTACCATCATCAGCTGGTGCTTCAACATAGTCACTTGGTAATTCACCGCAGTCAGCAATCACCCAATCTTCAACAGGTTTGTCGTTTTCGCCTTTTTCCGATCTTTCAATTTTACGGACAACTGATTTACCTTGCACAACTTTACCGAAAACCACATGTTTACCATTTAAATGAGGAGTTGGAACAGTAGTGATAAAGAATTGAGATCCATTAGTATTTGGTCCGGCGTTAGCCATGGATAATAAAAATGGCTGGTCATGAACTAATTTGAAGTTTTCATCTTCGAATTTCTCGCCATAAATTGATTCACCTCCAATTCCAGAACCGTGGGTGAAATCACCACCTTGACACATAAAATCTTTAATCACACGATGGAAGATGGAACCTTTGAAATGGAGTGATTTACCTGACTTTTCTGAAGTACCTTTTTCACCAGTACATAAAGCTCTGAAATTTTCAGCTGTTTTTGGAACTACATCATTGAACAATTCAAAAACAATACGACCCTGTGGCACTCCATTGGCCGTAATATCAAAAAAAACTTTTGGGCGTTGAACTTCTTCTGACATGTTTATCCACGATACCGCTTAGTCTGATGTATAGTTGGTAACTATTCCTTTAAATAATGTCAAACTAATTGCCATGTCCATATTTCTAGAAGCAAATAGAAATTTTCCTGCATGTAACAAACCATATGAAATAGAAGAATATATCCTTTGAAGTACATGTTCCCTTCACTTTAAGGATTTACTTTACGGTTTATGCCAAAGATAAACAAATATTGTAATGCTAACTAACAATGATAATTCAGTTATTTGGTAGATTTTAGTAACAATATTCTCACATTTTTCTTGAATTTCTTTCAAATTTGAGAATAATGGATACTGACAATCGTCGTATTTCAAATTCTCCCAGAAAGGAGTAGTTACAAAAGACATATCAATCAATAAATAATATGTCATCTTAAATAA
Organism: Schwanniomyces occidentalis var. occidentalis; assembly: GCA_031081865.1. NCBI lineage: Eukaryota > Fungi > Ascomycota > Pichiomycetes > Serinales > Debaryomycetaceae > Schwanniomyces > Schwanniomyces occidentalis. The sequence continues at coordinate 934,829 of JARYTB010000002.1, forward strand.
GATCATTATTTTTCTAATTTAGTATTATCTACTCTATGGAAGCTAAAGTTATAAAGATACTATTAAATCTACATGGTTAGCAGTGCGAAGAATGATTTGTAGTTCTCGACTAGGAAAAATACAAATTTCATTATTGCTCCATGAAACTGAATTTAACAATACTTGGAATATTCTGAAAATAATATTTTCTTAAACTTTTTGTATATCAGTCAAGCATCGAAAAGTCCGGAACTTATCCATTCAAGAATTGCAAATTCTAGAGTCGGTTTTGTGACATCCTGGTTTGTATGCGATTGTGGTTTTAACAACTATATCCCCCAGATATGTCGAAACGCATCTAAGCTTTATAGACTTATATCGAGATTATAGATATGTAATATTTTTGATTATGCCTTTTTTTAGCAAGAATATCAATTCCTAAAGCATATATTGTTAAACACCATTGTATTAATATATAAAAAAATAATATACCAAATCTCTTAATTGGAGGTGATACTAATATAGTTTGCAGAAGATAATTGCATTCTAGAGTGATAGTTAATCTTTTGCTAAATCATAATCTAAGTCCTTTCAAAATGCATGACAAGCATATAACTTATGCTGTAAATTTAAAAGTGAAGAATAAACAAATTAAGTTTATCCTTTCTGAATAGAACGTAGTTTCATTATCATAGTTGAAAGAACACTCCTAGATAACCTGGTAAAGCTTTAATAGTTTGTCACAACAATAATATATACAGACACTAATCATAAATCTAACTTAAAATTAAAATTATTATGAATACTATAATAGAACTGAGGGATTACTTATTTCTTACCGGATCAAAATAAGAATGAGCCATTGCTTCTTTAGCTGTCAATCTTTCTTGATGATCATACCTTAATAATTTGTCAATAAAATCAAGGAATTCATCAGAGACAAGATGTTGATTGTTCTCATTAATGAATCTTTTCCATGGCCTTCTATTATAATATCCCAAATCCTCATATTCTTCACTTAACGTTAAATTATATTTCTGCAAGTACTTGTGTAGATCATCGGAACCCAAAACCCTAACAATTTGTACTAATTGATCAGTATTCGATTTGCCATGAAAAAATGGTTCTTTTCTGAATACCATCGAGGCTAGCATACAACCAAATGACCATAAATCTAATGAATAATCATACAATCTAAAATCAACTAATAATTCTGGACCTTTAAAGTAACGTGAAGCAACTCTGACATTGTACTCAGTGCCTGGATGGTAATATTCTGCTAAACCCCAATCAATCAATCTCAACAATTTCTTTTCGTGATCAATCATAACGTTATGTGGCTTTACATCTCTATGCATTATACCCATCGAGTGAGAGTAATCTAAAGCCCCCAATAGTTCATACATGTAGTTTCTTATGTCGTAGTCTGTAAATGTTGGATATAATGTTCTAAAATCTATATTATTAATATGCTCAAAAATTAAACCAGGCGTCTTCAGCTGCGGTTCTCTAACTATATCTGACAACCCAATAATATTTGGCCCTGATACTAAATTTTTTAAAATTGAAATTTCCCTCTTAATTTTCTTTCTTTTAACCGGTTTTAAAACTTTAATAACACATCTTTCACCCTTGATTAAATCAATCCCCAAAAACACTTCAGAGTACTTCCCCCTTCCTAATTTCTTGATTATTTCATAATTTTCTTGAGAATTCCATTTAATATTTATATTTTCATAATCCCAATATGATTGTGGTTTTGACGCCAAAACATCAGCATACACCTTTGATATTGACGTGACGGTATTATGGGAGGTCATAGGTTTATAGAGAGTTAATAGATAGCCAGCAAATAAAATGAATATCAATAATATACGAGTTAGTAACTTGATCTTGACTATTGAAGTTGTTGGTCCTTAATATTGACCATTAATTGGTTACATGTATTCATGAAGTAAGTTATCGAAGGCAAAAGTACAAAAAAATTTTCCCTTTACTAAAATATCACGTGATATTATTCTATATAAGTATCTATAATTATATTCCTAACTTTCCAAAAGAACCAGTTAATTTACCTAAAGGATCTTTCTCTTTTCTTCTTCTAGCAGATGCTTTACTTTTTGATACTGAGTCGGCAGCATCTTGTATTTTCCTTTTCATTTCGTCCTTTTTAACTAGCTTTCTGCCACCACTTTCAAGTTCATAATTATCTAGAAAATCATCCAACATGTCTTCCAAATCACTTCTTTCTTTAGCCATATTAAAAGGTTGATAATCTTCATCATCTTCTTCTCCTTCATCTTCAAAAGTTTTGGCGAGTTGCTCGTAGCGATCATCTAATAACGTCAAGCCTTCGGTACGGAATAATGCTGAAGAAGACATGGAAAAGGAAGAGGTATCAGTCATGGCACCTTTTTTCTTTCTTAATTTAGTCTTGGAAATCTTCTTTTTTGACCCATTGAAAGAAGGCAAGTCCGGGACAACGTCTTCTTCATCTTCAAAATCGTTATCAGAATCCCATTCGTTAGTTGTATTTTTATTTTCGGCTTTGAATTTTCTAAAATCCTTCTCCCAGTTATTATTTAAGAAGGATACAGGATTTTCATTTAACTCTTCCGGAGCTTCACCTTCATTGTACGGTATTTCGGCTTCTTCGTATTTATCTGAATCATAATTTGCATTGTATTCATCTTCATAATTGTCAAGGTCCCATTCATCGTAATCATCATCATAATTTCCCTCAGCATCTGAACCGTAATAAAAGTCATCTTCATCTTCAACTTCACCCGACTTTAACAAATCGTCAAAAATATCACCTTGCACTTCTTCTTCTTCCTCTAATATATATGCCTCATCATCTAATGCTTCCAAAACTTCTCTTAATCGTGGATCCATGTTTGGGTTAAATCCTCGTAATTCTTCAGGAATGTTTTGGAACGTATCGTGTGTGACTTTCCTCTTTCTTTCGGATGGAAGTTGGTCTTTAAATAGTTCTTCAATGTTCGTTTTTTTGGTCTCTACGTCACCCTTTGTCCCTATGAAAACCCCATCCCCTGCTCCCATTGGCATTAAATGTTGCATATAGTCATAATTAGTGTCATCATAGTAAATACCATATTGTGCAGCTAATCCTTCGTTTTCTCTAATTGACTTAATTTCATCCGGATTTAATTTTTTCTCCAAATCAACTGTAGAGTATATTTTCTTCAGTGTTGATTTCTTCTCCTGTCTTGGTTGTGCTGGAACAAGAACGTGTGTTGATGCATCGTTATCATAATATAAGGCATCATCGTGTGCTCTATGAACAACTGAAAATGTTTTGGCCGATTTCTTATCAAATCTTCTCCTTGGCGGCATTTCTATTTTATAACTCAGAGTATCACTATCAAATTACTATTATCAAACGACTATTGTCAAAATATTAAAAAATCTTTGGGTTACACTATAGTTGATGGATGTAAGAAGAAAAGTATTCATTACGCTGCACAATTTTTTTTTATTACGATGATGATATGAAAAATTACACAAAAATATATATTGCAAAATGTACAAACTATATGTATCAATGATCAAGTCTATTATGGCTGTCAACCAAAATTTGTGACCAGTTACTTAAATAGATAGCATAAAATTCAGCTACAGCTAAAAATAAAACACCTGAAATTAAACCAAACCACAAGCCGGCCAATTCGAGGTTTGCCCAAAACGCTAACCAATAACCAACAGGCAATGCAATTATGTAATAAGATATCATGTTCAAAATTGATCCAATTCGTTGTCTACCTTGACCCCTTAATATACCAGCACCCAAAACATTAAATGAGTCAGGAATTTGATTAATTGAAACGAGGGTTAATATTTTATGAGCAACATTTAACACATCATCAGATGACGTAAATAATGATGCCAATAAGTGCTTACCAATGAAAATAGCAGAGAAATTAAATAAAGCAACAGCAGCACCAAGTAGAATGGAAAGATGGACAACCAATTTTGCGGAACCGATATCCCTCATACCTATAAAATGGCCAATTCTGGTACTGAGTGCAACAGCGACAGCAAATGGTAATTGATAGGCGAGTGCCCCAATATTTGAAGCAATTGATTGGGCTGCCAAAGCCTCAGTACCAAATGCTGCTGCAAATATTGTCAAGACTTCGAACGCCAAGTACTCAGCCTCCACCATTATAACACCTGGCAAAGCCAATTTTAGCATCGGTCCCCAATTGTAGAAAGCCTTTATATTAAGGCCTCCCCAGCATTTTTTCCCATCAATAAAAACAACATATAATAGAATCAATATAGAAATCATCCAATAAATAATAGAAACAGCAATTGGTGCCCCAATAAAGCCTAGGCCATAAACTGGGTGCCAGACTAATATCCAATTTAACAACAAATTGAATGGAGCTATAATTAATAAAACGTAAGTACCGGCATTAAATATGTGTTGAGCTTGTAAGAATCTTTTACCAGTTTCAAATAATAATAAGCCTGGTGCACCTAGTGTATTTATCCTTAAATATAACTGGGTCATCATTGCTAATTCCTCATCTGGAACTAAATATTTTAAGATTGAAGCCGAAAACCACCAAATAAAACCTAATGGGAAAATTGTTAAAGCAATTATCATAAGTGAACATCTTTGAAAGTATAATCCCACATTATGTAAATTTCCTGATCCATAAGCTTGAGAACAATAGGAATCCAAACTAGTAGCCATTCCTTGATATACGGCTAATCCTGTGATGTTAAAGGTACACACCCCCAACGATGCAGCAGCCAATTCTTTGGGACCTAACTTACCAGCAGCAAAGATAGATGTGACTGATAGTAAGTATTGCAAGAAGAATGTAACAACCAATGGACCAGATGACCTCAAGATAAACTTCAGTTCTGACTTTGGAGATAAAGCAACTTTATCGTTATCGATTACATATCTTTCATGGTCATAAGAACCAGTAAGTAATGGTTCTTCGGCATTCATAATTTGTTATACTTCTACAAATAAATAGCATTATACATCTGTTTTGCAGAGAGATATAAATATGTGAAAAAGAAGAGAATTTTACTTCTAACAAAACTTAGCGGATATACTAAAACTGGAAGGAGTTTGCGCTTTCAGACAAATATATATAGACTATTTTCATTTCTAACATAAAAACTTTTGAGTTCATGATTCTCTTTAATCATTATATCCTTTGGCAATGCTATAACTAATGTATCTTTCTGACTTTTACTAAAGTATAATTCATTGTTTAAGTTTTTTAAAACCAATGAGTGTATGTCCGCCTTGTACATTAGAGCCACCGAAGCAGGTGTTAATTGGCTTGATTCGAGTCTAACTAATAGTTGGTGTTTTCCCAGTAATTTTTGAAAATTAAGATTAAAATTATATCTTTGTAGCTTCTCAGACTCTTTTTCAGGCTCTAATTTTGGTTCTTGGTTCTTTTTCATCCCTTGCCTTGTATCGCTAATCTTCATGTCATTTATCTCTTCGATAAGCGGTTTCTTCCCATGTATATTCTTTAAGTCTGGTAGTTCATTATTGTCATCTTCATCCATAACTTTACTATTTACTTCTTCGATTAAGCCCAAAGTTTCATTATTCTTTAAAGTTTGTAACTTCTTTTGAAACCCTGATTCATCCAACTCATTCTTTGGGACAATAGTTTGCGATAACTCCCCCTTGGATAACATCTTCGGAATAGAGTACTCTCTTTCCAATACCAACTCGAATAATAACTCAATTGATTCGATACACCATTCTATTAGTATGGATCTAAGGTCACTATTTATCTGGCACCATTGGAAACAAACACTGTTAATACAGCAATCATACACAAGGGATGGTTGTCCCTTTTTGTCTTTCGTGTGCTTTTCATTAGATACAATTAATGGTATTTCCCACTGATTATTAATTATAAGCGGGAATACTACCGCCGGATCAAAATCTCGAGATGGTTTTGGTACTTGTTCATCATGACATATATTTATAAAAACTTTTGTAGATATTAAATATTTAGACGGTTTATTAGCCTCAAGGATTCTGGTTTTGACTACTAATCCCGGCCTTGGATTTAGTTTGATTGATTCGCTTTGTTCAACTATAGACGCCATATTTCGGGTAAAACAAGATAATCAAATCAATTTACAGTATATTGTTGCTCATTTTTTTTTATTGAGAAGCCGAGACTGCAACTTTTGCTTGTTTAATACTAAATATTATTACCCATATGACATCATCTTTACACCATTGGAAAGCATAGCTATCAAAACATATATCATATCATACATGCAATGATTCTATCTCACTATTTTATAATTGATTACTATTGCATCCACTAATCTGTTTTATAAATTATTACCTATATCATGAAGGATAGTAAGTATCGCAAAAAGCATATAGAACAACTGAAATGAACTTTCATTCTATTCAAAAATTTCCCAAGTAAAAAATATTGGGCAACAGATCAAAGGAACATCGATGTGAATACATTACAACACTATTTCAAACAGAAGATCCTTCTATTACAGGGCATAAAGTGATTCTGACGGATTGATACCCTGCATATAGTCCTTGAACCATGTTGAACATTTTATAGAATGATTCCAAGTCATAAGAAACTGCTTGAGTCACTGAGGATAAGGCTCTTTGAAACTTTTACTCGCATTTTCAGTTTCTTAAAATAAAACGTTTTGTCTAATATTTTCGTTACAAAGCTAGCCAGGAAAATGAATGTACTTGTATACTCTGGCCTGGGGACTACAACAGAGAGTGTTAAACATTGTTTGGAGTCATTGCGACTTCATTTATCGCCATACTATGCAGTTGTTTCAGTATCAGAGTCTGCATTATTGAATGATCCATGGATGTCTAAGACTTCAATGTTAGTTATACCAGGTGGGGCTGATTTACCATATTGCCGTGACTTGAATGGTGAAGGTAATCGCAAGATTTCACAATTCGTGAAGAAAGGTGGGAAGTTCATTGGATTTTGTGCTGGAGCGTATTATGCTTCGGCTCGTTGTGAGTTTGAAGTTGGAGATCCGAAGATGGAAGTTTCGGGGCCAAGAGAGCTAGGATTTTTCCCAGGAGTGTCGAAAGGATGTGCATATAAAGGATTTGTTTATGAATCACACGAAGGCTCTAGGGCTACACCATTGTCTGTAAATTCATCTATATTACGGAATTGCCCTAGCAAAGTATATAATTACTATAATGGTGGAGGAGTTTTTTTAAATGCTTCAAAATATAAGAACACTGAGATCTTAGCCAGATATACCGATCCTTTAGATGTTAATGATCCTGATAAAGCTGCTGTCATATGCTGTCAAGTTGGAAAAGGACAAGTGTTACTAAGCGGGACCCATCCTGAATTTACCTCCACTTTATTGAAACCTTCTGAAGGTGACTTAAAGTTCCAAAATGTGGTTAGAGAACTTTTAGACAACGAGCATGATAGAAAACTATTTTTAAAAGCATGCTTAACTAAATTAGGTTTAAAGGTCAATGAAGACGTAGATATGACAATTCCTAAAATAACTCCTATTTATCTATCATCGCCTTTAAATCCAGAGAAACTTAATACTTTAGTAAGGACCTTAAAAGAAAATCTTGACTTCACAGACAAGAATACTTTTGAAGATAACAACGACACATTTTGTCTTCATGATGAAAGTGAGAACGACCATGATTATTTTATCAGTGAATATGATGAAGACCCCAATACGGTAACAAAACATATTAAAGTCTTTTCCTCGGGTAGTCTCCCTGATAGTAAACAAACTCCATATTTTAATATGACTACTTATTTTAATCATTTATATGAACTATCTAAAGGTTCAGTTGGTGAGATTGGTTCTATACTTGGTTACGGTGAAGTAGTAACTTCAACAAACACCTTACTCGACTGCAACCCACAGTGGCTTCGCTACTTGCCTAACGGATTTGCGTTAACTGCAACCACCCAAACTGCAGGTAGAGGTCGTGGTGGAAATGTTTGGATCAATCCCAAGGGTGTAATGGCTCTGTCAATATTATTGAAAATTCCAGCAGGGACTAAGCAATCCTCCTCCATCGTCACATTGCAGTATTTATGTGGTTTAGCATTAATAGAGCTGATTTTAGGTTATGGTAGTACCGAAGCCGGCAAGGGTATTGGATACGAAGATATGCCAGTTAAACTTAAATGGCCAAATGATATCTATGCATTAAAACCAGAATATTTCAATAAGTTATCGGATAAAAATGAAAATCATCAAACAGTTGAGGGTGATGATGAAAAATATGCTAAAATTTCGGGCGCTTTGATTAACTCACAATTTTTAAATGGTCAATTCCATCTAGTTTGGGGAGGTGGTGTCAATGTTTCAAATTTGGCTCCAACAATCTCCTTAAATATAATTTTGGAAAAATTAAATTTAATCAGATCAAGCCAAGGTTTACCACGTTTGCCGCCTTATCAGCATGAAATATTACTCGCCAAATTAATGCACACATTGGACCTGTTCTATAGTATTTTCAATCATTCCGGTCTTAAGCCATTCTTACCTTTGTATTACAAAAGATGGCTCCATTCTGAACAAATTGTCAATCTAGATTCTGAAGGTAATGGTAGAATTAGAACATGCGTTATTAAAGGTATCACTCCAGATTACGGGTTGTTGATTGCTGAAGATATCAATACAGGTGAAAGGTTAGAGTTACAGCCCGATGGAAATTCTTTTGATATATTTAAAGGTTTAGTGTATAAGAGAACTTGACGATGTGTAGTTACATAGATAGGTGTATATTGAGGGTAAATTTCGCAGTGGGAACAAAATCTTCTACCAAATTCGCGAGATAGATGAAACATTTGTTCATTTAGGTGGAAACATTAAATCAATATTCTGTTCATCCAGCTACTTCTGTAATCAAGCTTTTTCATTACTAATATAATGAAAGTTAATATTATCGAATGGCATGGTGTCAGTACTTGGCATTGGAAGTTAGCGCCGGAGGAGGATGAAAATAGTGGATATATCGATGAACTATGTGGTATTTGCCGTGTTGCATTTGATGGCACTTGTCCTACTTGTAAATATCCTGGCGATGACTGCCCTATAGTTTTAGGTGCTGGCTGTACCCATAATTTCCACTTGCATTGTATTTTAAAATGGTTAGAACAGGATACGTCCAAGGGCCTTTGTCCCATGTGCAGACAAATCTTTACTTATAAACAAACAGACGATACCGTTAAGACCGAAGAATTATGTAATTTGCAAACTTTGATCGACGGGCATCGTGTAATGAGAGAGAGAGTACAAAATAATAGTGAACAAGATTTTGAAGCCTTCGAAGATGAAACTGATCTACAAATTAGTGGTTAGTCTTGGCAAATTCACAAAGTGCTTCACTCAAAATAATAGTCACATACAGCAGATAGATGCCGAATATATGTCCCCATAGTCAAGTCTTCTATTAAAGGGAACGAATAAAAGAACAAAGATACCTACAGGAGTTCAGGTGAAATGTTCCAGGTGGTGAGTATTCTACTACTTCAAGGAATAATTGCAAGACAAAGATATTCGGTATCGAAGAGAAAAGTTAGGTTTGTATTATTATTGCTATATTTCAGAGCTTATAAAATACATTTATGTCATCTATAATCTAAGTAGCTTCGTATCTAGAAACATACATAAGTTTTATATACTTCGCGTTATTGGCTGAATATAAAACCATTTACTACTACTTCTTTTGCCAAAATTTCAACTTCACAGGCGGGTTACATGATGACTTCAATAATATTGAGGAGACCTTTCGTTTTAAATAGGCATATTCTATCCATTAAGTACGTTCCTAGACTTGTCAATTCGAACCCAGTTAGATTATTCTCGTCATCAATCAATCTCAAGCGCCCTATAGATGAGCAAGCAGCTATTCACAATGGCAACCCAATAGAAAGGCCATCTAATAATAGATTTTCAGAGGAGGAAATTGAAGCAGCCCGTTTGGCCAGATTAGCGGGATTGGGCCCTTGGATATCAAAGTTACCAGAAAAATGGATACCTTATGCAGAATTGATGAGATTAGAGAAGCCAGTTGGTACATTGTTATTACTACTTCCTTCATTTTGGGGTATAACTATGGCTGCTTATTCTATTTCCGCTCCGCTAATGACAACTTTATCCGCCGTTACTCTATTTACGATCGGTGCACTTATTATGAGAGGAGCAGGGTGTACAATTAATGACATCTGGGACCGTAATTTAGATAACCAGGTTGCTCGTACTATGGAAAGACCAATAGCAAGTGGAAGAGTTAGTGTGCCTCAAGCAGTAACATGGTTGGGTATTCAATGCTTTGCAGGGTTAGCTGTTTTATTGTCATTGCCGTTTGACTGCTTATATTTAGGTGCTGCATCTTTACCATTTGTTTTTACCTATCCATTATTTAAGCAGTTTACCTATTACCCTCAAGTTATATTATCAATTTGTTTTAGTTGGGGTTGTTTATTAGGATTTCCTGCAGTGGGTGCTCCGTTAGATTTATGGGTTGCTGCTCCATTATTTTTATCGAATTGGGCTTGGTGTATGACTTATGATACTATTTATGCTCATCAAGATAAGAAATTTGATGTAAAAGCTGGTATTAAATCAACTGCCTTGGCCTGGGGCGACAAGACTAAAACTGTTCTTAATGGCTTACTGATTGTTCAAGCTGCTTCATATACTTTAGCTGGTGTTATGAATAATATGGGTCCTGGTTTTTATGTTTTTGGCACTTTAGCTTTCATTAGATTATTTAATCAGATTAAGAAGGTTGACTTAGACGATCCAAAAAGTTGCTGGAATGCATTTACAGGAAATATTCGTACTGGTGCAATTATTTGGTTAGGAATGGTGATTGACTACATTTTGCAATTAGGCGGTTTATTATAATACTTTTATTATTTAAAGCATGTATATATGTATAAGTCTATAGATAAATTACATATCTCTGGAAGTTAAATCATTATAAATGCTCTTTGTAAAATTAGAATCACTTTTACTTAGTACCTTTCTTAATATAACATTTCTTTTGCGTGATCCTAAATCTATTAGAGCTCCTGTTAAATAATCTTGAATATAGACTAATGGAATACAATCAGGTAACATTTTTAAAATTTCTATTGAGGTAAAATATATATTGCCATAGGTAGAAATGAAATGTCTTGTGGCCAATATTTTGTCACGCTGTTCGTGTTGTTCATTTACATAAAAATCATATATCAATTTCAAGTTATTTTTAATGGAATTAAAGTCAAGTCTGCTTGAATCCTTTCTTTTCTCAAAATAAAATGTTTTTGTAGGTAATGGGATAGATCCTGATAATGCAAAATGTTCAGCTGTTGAATAGTCTGAATATTCAAGTAGTTTCCGTATTGTATTTTCATTGTCAATTATTAAATTATAGAATGCAAAGATCGATTTTCCTTGAATAGACTCTTTAAATTTAGATATTGGGGCATCTGGAAATTTAGATCTAATTAATAATAATTCATATACCTTCAAGTAAAGTTCTATAAATTTCAGACACTCACTTCGTCTCATATTAATATTTAGGTAATCTACCCAACTAATCTTTGGCCATTTGGTATCACTTAATGAATTCTCTATCCTATAAGTTTCTCTCAAAACTTCAAAATTATTGCTATTCATATCGTTTAAGCTTGAGTCCGAAATTAACTCTCTAGTCAAATCAATTAAAAGTTCATCTAATGTCTCAATGTTAGTGGTATCTTCCACAAAAATTGACTCCAAATAATCAATTCTAAGTAATGAAAAATCAGATTTTCCTGAATACGAGTTAGCCATTTCATTCATAATATATTTGTGTGTGGATTTAAATTTGCTATTCCTGTTTTCTTTTAAAAATTTCATGCCATTAATAGGGTCAATTTTTAAAATTTCTAACAAGTATTTCCCATAATCTTTGTCATTTGCAAAATTTTTATTCAACTGATCTAGTACCACGCTAACTAAATCAAAAGAATCCTCTAACAAGCTAACTTCTGGACCTTCAATCTCCTTATTTAAAATAGAAATTGACAAGTCACATATTTTTCCAACAATTTCTCCTTTAATTGGGGTTACGTTTGATAAGATCTGATAAATATGAAATAGGGCCAAGTAACAGTTTTTTCTCTTCATCTTGCCCAAAATAGTTTTATTATCTTGGTCTAAAAGCTTCCACATATCATTGTCCTTGTTATCAATAAATGAAATGATGTCTTTACTAGTATCGAGAAGACTGTAAATTATTGATCTAACATAAGAACAAAGTACAACATCTGTTTTAGGAATATGAGGATATAAATTTATCAAGTAGGACTTTAAAAATGATTGGTTATCAGCTTTTTTCACAATATCAATAAATTCTTGCAACCCATAAAATATATCGAAATCGTTTTGATCGTCATCTAAATTTATATCACTGAGCAAATAAATTACTAGAAGTGGATTTATTATAAATTTCTCATTATCTTTCATAAATAAATATTTCAAGCATTTATCTAACTGCTTTAAGTAAATAAGGACTAATACAAGCAAGTGAATGGCATAGTGAAGAACTTCGTCTGCATTATCTTCTGTAAAAGACTCTAGTTTAAGTATTATGTTGGATGATTCTTTTTTATCGAAAAATTTTGACACTAGATCTTGTAGTTTAAACAAGGCATTCACATTGTACAATAACCAAACATTCAAGTTGTTGTAAACAATCATAGAACCACTGGCTAATTTATTGATTGCTGATGAATTGATTGTCTTTTTCCTGAAATCCATTTTAGATAACAAATTTGCCATTTTTTCGTCATTAACAGCTATTTTGGATACTCGGCAAATATTATATGAACTAAGTTTATTGACTTCATGGTCTAGCTCATTGTCATGTATGCTTTTCTCTTTTATGTCTTCTTGAGCTATCTTGATATCTTCGCTGTTATCCTCTGTAGGTTCACTACCTCTATCTTTGCTATCCAGAAAGAAACGTTCCACGCTGGCGTTTTTTTTACTTTCTTTCTGGATGACACTTTCAATATAATCACTAAATTTTATATCTAAACTAATTAATGAACCGATTACCAACTTATCTTTGCCTTCTGGTGTATTGAATATGCCTAAAACATATGGCCATTCCACAACAATTCCATTCATTGGATAACCTTCACCGATCCAAGATATGGTTCCTCTGGTAACGTCACCTAGCGAATTTATAAACATTGACATTGAAGTTAAACCATCTACCCGGATAGTAAGCAAATACTCTTCTTCATCGCTCTTATCTTCAGCATAAAATGCAACTATATGCGGCGGTACTTCACTAGTATCAAGTTCCTCTGGATTGTAATCGAATAATGGAATTTTTCTAGTTTGTTTGAGGTCAATGATATCATAGTTCTTCTTGTTGGCAACTATACCTAAATTGCTATAGTTCGAAGTCACAGCAGAAACAGTCGAAACTCCTTTAATGGCATTAGAATAATTTATATCTTTTAATAGCTTAATCTGATCAGCTCCTACCTGAATAATTCTTATCTTATTTGAACTTAAAGCAAGTACCTTATCACTATCATTGGCGGAGCGTGGTTGAGATATATTAGCATGGAGTGAATATGAGATTAACAGAATATCATTTATATATTTAAGTTTACCTATATGGCATGGTGACAATTCAGGAAGTGTATAAACACTAACAATGTTTCCAATTAGTATTAGCGCCCTTCTGCTTGTTGGCAATAGTACTATCTTCTTAACTGGTTTATGGTCATTTGAAATTTGTACTTCAGATATATGAATATACTCTGGTGCATCCTCAAATTTATGGTAATGTAATAGTTTACCTATTGATGTACCGATGTATAAATTGGTCTGAAATGATGAAATGTAGGTGATGGATTCTCTTGCCTGATCTAAAATACGTGGTAAATCTGAAACTATTAGTCGTAGCTTGAACACTGATAGACCTTTTTCCGGTCCATTAATGACTATATTAGTATTTTCCATGCTATTCTTAATATCAAATTAATCATATGAATAAAATAGCTGGTTAATGATAGCTAGAAGAAGAGATGTCTATATTGAACTAGTTACAAATGCCATAAGCTAAATATTCAGAATTAAAGATAATTCTATGTGCAGGATGTATATGTCTATAAGAACTACCATAAATATATAGATGAAGAACTTCCTATAACAAAGAATCAGTAGAAGGAGGAAGGACTGGAGGAAATGCTAGGTTATCTCTATGAGCTACGTATTCACTGTCAGCAAAACCCAAAACAGATTCAATTTCGCTACTTTTTAAGCCCTTAATTAAGGAAATTTCTACCGAACTGTAGTTAACTCTACAATGACCAACTTCAACAGCTTCAGATATTGACGAGTCCCTGGTAGGAATGACTTTAATTGATACACATTCACTTTCATGGAAATAACCCTCCACAGCGACGATACCAGCAGGCAACAAACCAGCCCTGTCTTTTCTAGTTAAGGCACTAAAACAGCCTTGATCGATGATAAGAGCACCTTTCGTCTTTAAGCCATGCAATAACCAGAACTTTTTATCAGATTTAATTTGACTATCACGAGGTAACGCTAAGAATCGCGTATGCAAAGGAATTTTATTGTTGCTTATTTCTTCTTTTATAAATTTGATTTGATCTTCAACGGATAAATTGCTCTCGTCAGATGCTTGAATATTGGCGACTATGTCTAGGATATACTGTGGTTGCATTGATAAAGTTATAATAGTGGTGACACCAGCATTGGTAGCTAGCTCTGCCGCAATCAACTTAGTTGTCATCCCACCTGTACCCACTTGAGAACCAGCTCCAGAGTCAGTCTCAGTTTTGACCGCTAATTCGTCAATTTTGTCAACCACCAAAATAGGTTTTGCCTCCGGGTTATTTCTTGGATTATCAGTATATAAACACTCGACATCAGTCATTAGAAATAGGTAATCAGCATGAATCATACCAGCTGTAATAGCCGATAAAGTATCATTATCACCAAATTTAATTTCCGCAATTGACAAGGTATCGTTTTCGTTAACGATGGGAATAACACCCATTTCTAATAGTTCGTTTAAAGTATTTCTAGCGTTCTTGTATTGTGTAAAGTCCATTATATCATTCCTGGTTATCAATATCTGTGCAATATGTTGATTAAGTTGCCTGAACAAATCATCGAACAATCCGATTAATCTACCTTGGCCAATTGAAGCCAATGCTTGTATAGCCGCCAACTTTGCAGGCTTCTTCGATATTCCAACTCTTTTCATACCAAATGCAATGGCCCCAGAAGATACTAATACTATTTTATGACCCTGACGACGTAACTTAACTATGGTTTCCACTATATGGGACATATTTGCGATTCTTGGCTCTCTAGTGACTTCATCAACTAATGAAGAGGTACCTAATTTAATAACTATAGTATACGATTTCTTGGTCATTTTCTATATATATATATATTCTTAGTGTTCTGATAACACGAGTTATATTATGTTGTACCAATGTTAAAGTATGATACAGATTTGGATCTTGACCGAAAAATTGACTCATCTAAATTTGTGGTACAAAAGTAAACTTTAAAAAAAGCTTGCAAAATACTATTAGAAATATTTAAACTATATTCCTAAATAACTAAAGAACGACAATATAGGATACTCTAAAGGTTACGTATCATATCCACTAATTCTGTTGGTAATATCTAATTGAGACTTTATCTTCACTAGTTAATGCCTCAGCAATAACAACCTTTTCATCACCTGGGAACAAGTCAAAACCATTGTCTTGTAAGAAAACATCTCTTTCAACGATAATTTCAACGCCTTTAACCGGCTTGTTTGTAGAAAGAGTAATAAAGCCATCATGAACCTCATATTTGACTTCTCTTCCAGGAAACTTAAGATATTTCAAAGGTTGTGGCCAGTCAGCAGCACTTGCGATGATAGAGCCATTTTCTTTAGAAATAAATCTACTATAGACGACAATTGGCTTATCGTTATCTATAGAATGGCCGTTAACAAATTCCGTTGTCTGATTGGCCCTCAAAACAATGTCTTTGTCAGATAATGAATCCAATTTTTCACCAGTAGTCACGTTGTAGATGTCAACTTTTAAGATAGCAGGTTGATCATTGGTGTTAGAATTAACACCCCAGATGTCAACTGAATAATCAACATCACTATAATCGTGAGGAGGACCATCTTTTGAAACTGGAAGTGCCTGTTCATGCGTATGTCTTTTTTCATTTCTATACATACCAAGACCTAATGGTCTACTTTCTCTTTTAACCGAATAATAGGCTAACTTTGGTCTTTTGTAGAAGTCGACAATAGCCCATGATGTAACCGGCCAACAATCATTAATTTGCCAAACAATAGCACCACCAGTATATCTTTTACCCTCACCTCTCCATTCTCTTCTCCAACATCTATAAGCATAACCTAAACATTCCAGCTGCATTAATTGGGTAGCATATATCCACGAATCTAAGCCCATTCCTTCAACTTTGATATTTTCCATAACATACAAGGCCAAACGACGTTCAAACCCATCAGCTTTATTATGGTGATCAATCAGCTCACTTTGTGGATACATTTCATCAGGATCAGTAATACATGCTTCAAAAGTTTTCCTGTTTGGCAACGCTTCCATTCCAAATTCTGAAATAAATCTACCACCTAACTTGTACCAATCTTGGTACTTCTCTTGGTTGCCATGCCAGACGTTCCATTGATGAATATCACCAATTGTTGGATCTGCGGTCCCTTTACCTCCCCATGGGGATCCCGGGTGATATGGAGTATGCGATGAAAATTCTTCAACTAGTTTTGGGAAAACATTTTCGTAGAGGGTCCTGGCTGGGAAAGAAGTGCTCGAGTACTCACCAGATAAATCATTAGGGTCCCAATCTAATTTGAATTGTTCCGCAACTTGATAATCTTCGTTGTTACCGGCATAGATAGACAATGAACAATGATTTCTCAATCTTTTTAATTGATACTTTACTTCTTCACTTACATTGGCAATATATTCTTGATATCCTGGATACTGACCGCAAGCAAACATAAAATCTTGCCACACTAAAATACCTAAACGGTCACACTCATCATAAAAGATATCATCTTCATAATAACCACCTCCCCAAATTCGGATCATATTTTGGTTACCATCGATTGCTAATTGTAGCCAATCTTTGTAATCTTTATCAGTTAACAAAGTCTGTAATGAATGAGCAGGGATCCAGTTTGAGCCGCTTGCGTATACTGGAATATTATTAACTTTGAAGTAGAACGAAGTACCAGGCTGTTCTTCAAAAGTCTCCTGGACTAATTCAATTCTTCTTAAACCAACCTTCTTATTAATAACCTGGTCATTTAGTGAGATTTTAAAATCATACAATGATTGCTTTCCATATCCTAATGGATACCATAAGTCTGGCTGATCAATCGAAAACTTATTTGAAACAACCTCAGATTTATCAACTTTGCAGCTAATAGTTTTGACGATATCACCTGTTGGAGATTTGACTTCAATTTCTAATTCAGCAACTAAATCTACGAAGACATCAGATTGGATATCAACATTAACCTTTAATGTTTCGTCAACATCAGCTTTAACATAAACATCATTAATATACGAATTATAAGATACCAACTTAACTGGTTTATACGGACCACATGTTAGCAAGACTGGGCCCCAGTCCCACCCAAAGTGATATTGAGCTTTCCTAACATGCACTCTGCTAGTTTCTCCATTAAAACAAACTAATTTTCCACGTTCTTTTTCCAACTTTCTTGCTTCAAGTAATGCGCTTTTGAAATAAATCCTTAAGGTATTATTCCCATCAAAATTCAAGTATTTCTTAACGTCCACTTTATATTCTCTGAACATGTTGTCAGATGATAAAATTTCTTGATTGTTTAAAAAAACTGTAGCAAATGTATCTAGTCCTTCAAAAACCAATTCATGGTGTTTCAAATTCTTAGCTTTTGGATCAACTTCGAAATGATTCTCATATTCCCAGTCTCTTTCACCGACCCATTGAACTTCTTTTTCATTTGTATCAATAAAAGGATCAGGGATCTCATTATTAAACAACAAATCAGCATGTATTTGAGCAGATGCAGCACTTTTTCTACTTGGCTTCCATTCCTTGGTTCCCACTTCTCTGTAAGACCAGCCTTTCAAAGTTGATTCTATGACCATTGATTGTCCGTGCGTCATACCTTATGATGAAACTAGATAAATTTTCCTAATACTATAATAATAATAGAAGATGATAAATTCCAGGACGAAAAATATCATTAAATGTATCAATTTAAATAGTTATTAAATGAAAACTTTAAAGTGTTCAGTACAATTAGGTATTCTGATAACCGTTTCTCGATTAGGTACATTTCTCCGTTAATTTCTACGAGATAGTCCTCTTAGTATCGTTTTCAATGGAGAGTGTAGAGCGAAAGATTTTTAGTGGGGTAACTGGACATTGTCGCTGTAGCACCTCACGAATAAACTTGGTTTAAGTGCTTGACTGTTTCGCGTCAGCTCGCTTTGATATGCTGCTTATACTTACTTCTGTCGATCGATTTATAATGAAATTTCTTTTGAATGCTAATGATCTGCCTTATATTTTAGCGGTTCGATTAATTATATACATACGACTTTAAAAGCGGTTGATATTCGCTGGAATCATCTAATATCAGCTCATAAAGTTTAGATCAAGTGTAATAATCTTTAAACTTCCTTTCTATGAAAAACATTTTCTGTCAAATCTTTAAAAGTCAGTATTCCTTTTTTGCTTTGAGGCAGAGTCGTTCAATTCAGCAATTCAAAAATTCCGTCGTATGCCCATAAATAGTACGGGGATGACTTCTTCCAAGCGAATTATACTTCATGTTACGGTTAACAGGGTATAAGGAACAAGGCGTCAAATGGTATTTGTATATTCTAATTTGAAAGTAACCGTCTAACAAGCCTAAATAGGTATAATCCTCCGGAAGACCATAAGTGCGAGTCATCATACAAGAAGGAAGTTTACGAGATACCAACCAGAATCGGGCATAAGTGGACATAATAGTCTGTAAATATGTACTCGAAGCTTTATGTGGACTAACTGATTAGTATTTTTCGGAGACAGATGCTTGTATGGATGACAGATAATGGAAGCGGAGTAAATACCTGTAATAGGCAACTTTTCCATTGTGCTAAAACTAGAAATTTATAAATTGAAAAGGTTTCTATGAAGGTTTTCTTATTCAGTTTTACTGTTACTGTAAATAATTGAATGATGGGGTTACATTACGATAAGTTTATTCTATTTGGTGATTCCATTACTCAGCTAAGTTATGGTAAAGAGTTTGATTTTTCATTTAGTTCGGCTTTACAGGGCGACTATATAAGAAAGCTAGATGTTTTAAACAGAGGCTATGGTGGCTATAACTCAACTCATGGCACTATAATCTTACCTGAGATTCTAAACAGTGAACTTGGTGGTGAATCTAAGATAAAGCTTTTGACTATATTTTTTGGCACAAATGATGCGGTTAACACTTCACAGCATGTTGCTTTAGGGCAATATCGAGAAAACTTAACTAAAATGGTTCAACTTGCACTAGACAACGACATAAAGCCAATTTTAATAGGTCCTGCTTTGCATGATCCTAAGCTGTTCAAGGAATTTATGGTCAGAAGGGGTGAGCCGTTGGAAAACGACATAACTTCTAACAGACAAAACAAGTTGTACTCAGATGCAGCTAAATCTGTTGCAGCAAGCTTAAAGATCCCGTTTATTGATTTATGGATTAATTTTAGAGACCATGGTAAATGGACTGAGGCCCAATTATTGAATGAGCATGTTCCTTTGGGAGAGCTATTGAGTGATGGCATGCACTTCACTTCTACTGGCTACAGAATATTGTACGATAAAATAGTTGAAGTGATCGAAAAGTGGTATCCAGAATTGAAATCTAAGAGTTTAAAGGAAAAGTTAATAAACTGGGAGAAAATCGACGAGAGAGATTTGAAGGGTTCAATTTTTAAAGATGATTAGATTATTTCATAACTTAGTGTAACAATATATGCATTAAGAACGAATTTTCGCTTGAGTAAAACTAGGTCTTCTCTTTTCTTCCTCCTCGATAGCAAATTGTAATGACATACTTCTAGTATCTCTGAACACCCAAAAAACAACAGCGCCGTCAACTTCATCGTCATCTTTATTTTCATGAAGAGAATCATTACTTAGTAAATACTTAACTCTTTTAAAAACGTCGTCCTGTAATGTTAAATTACTTGAGTTTGATTTTTGCTTGAAAAATTTTAATGAATCCTTAAAATTTGCAAATTCCATTGATTCATTTAATTCCAACATTAATTTGGCAGTAATAATTTGGCAATCTGCAATGATTGACCATCTACCAACAATTTCTTCAGTAACTCTAAAATTACTTTTTGCCATACCAGATATGAAGTGATACAAACCAGGCACCGCTGAAATACCTGAAACTTTGCCATAGGTTTCTTTATTTGTAACAGCGTTAGTATAAAATGCTGTTAATAAGGTATTGTGTAAAACATGTAAAATGAATGCCTCTGGAGTAGCTATTAATTTATCTTTAACCACTGATAATTCAGTAGTGAGTTTAGCTGGCCATAACAACATATCAAATTCTAATTGTAAAATTGAGTGCTTTTTATTTTCATATGGCATTGACTCATCCCTTATTAGCCATAGCAATTTGTATAAGTAAAAGCCAATATATAAAAAATGGTAATTAAAGGAGCTTTTACTCAAGCTTTCCAAGTAGCTTGAGGCTATATCTAAGATAGCTGGGTTTGTAGTTAATCCTTTAGAATTGAACAACGCATACCAGGAGTCAATAGTTAAGGCTCCAATAACTAAATTTTTTGAAACTGAACCTGGTTTCTTCTGATAAAGTTTATTAAATTCATGTAGACCTTGTTCTATGATTTCATTAGATATAACTGTTCTCAACGGTAGTAAGAAAAAACACGCTAATGTTGTTTCGTCCCATTGAATAGAATTATTTGACATAATATTATTCAAAAAGTCCAAAAATAAGCCAATAGCACTCTCGGGTATTGTATTATTAGGTGATGAAACCGTTGCAATATTAATGCAACACTTGGAAAACTGATCCAAGTCTCTATAGTTAGTGGTCTCGAATACTTCATGTGGGACAAAGGGTGTATATGGTTCAACATTACTTTGGTAAAGTTCAAACATCGACTGCCTGGCACTTTTGGTATTATTAGTTAACACAATTGAAGATGGGGAAACTTCATTGTCCAAAACTGGTCCTAAACCTGGCAGCTTCGTGGCTCTCAGTCCATTGTCAAAAGATTCACTTCCATTAGGAGTTGATTTCAAAAAGTTCTCCACGCTCATGGGCGAAACATGATCTTTAGATTTCTTCCCTCCAGGATTATAATATGTTTTCTTGGATATATCTCCGTTCTTGGTGATTAGTTTGTGATCAATGACACATTCTTTACCATGGTTTTTACAGTTATCACATACTAATGAATAGTCTCTCGTTATGCACTTAACTTTCCTTTTTCGACAAAAATTACAAGCTTTCATTAATTTATAGGTAAAACATCCTAGGGAGTTTCTCCTACCATTACTTGTTCTACTTGTTTTACTTGGGTTAATTTCAACAAATAAGGGTAAGTTAGTTATGTTGGAGTGTGAGACATCATTCCCCACAAAATTAATAGAATTATCTGAATCCAAAATTGCATGATCTGAAACTAATGATGCGATAGGTACAGTAGTTTTCCTACTTGGTGAATCTGGCGATCCATCAAAATAGCGGGACAAATTCATATCCAGCCACCTAAATTAGAAATATGTTTTATAAAAAGAGCTTGTAGAAATTAATACGACAATTTATCGGAGAATAAATACATTTTGGGAAATAGTTGTGAGTATACTTTCATACTGCAAGATCGCTAAAAATTTTCTGTACCCCAACGATTCAATTTTTAACACGTCATCCATATATCGGACATGCAGCTCGGATTGGTAGTCGTTACTAACCTTTGTGAGTATACGAAGTTAGCACACTAAATATAGCCTTTCCAAGGTGAAGCATTATTGGCAATATTTTGCTGAAAGTATTAACATGAAAAATATTATGAGGTTCTTTTAGGCTAGTTCTCCGTTAGTACAAGATAAGAGTGTTAGCAAAGGGAGATACTCATAACTGACGACTTCATTTCAACATTGAAGCACTAGTTTGCAGTATAAATAGTTGATGAAAAGTTGGCATATTTTTAGGTAAAGAAGAATAGTTATAGCATTAATTATTGGTATAAGTGCTTATATGGTAGTTAAATTGTGAAGATGAACACAGATCAAATGAGTAATTCAGCAAGCAAGCAGTCTGATGGTTCAACGGACAAGGCCAAAAGCGCGCAACAGGAAGTCAGTCAAGATTCAGACCATGTTTTTTTATATAAGGAGAAAGCTAATGATGAAGATAATCAGGTTGCAGGAATTTATAATGAGGGTTATATTGAGATTTTAGACCAACACCCTGTTGAAAGATGGACTAAGCCAAGGATGACAATATATTTGACATGTATGATTATTTATTTGGTGTCAACTACCAATGGTTATGATGGTTCATTGCTTTCTTCGTTAATTACACTTCCTGAGTTTGTGGACCATTTGAATATTACATCTGCTTCTGGAACAGGCATTGTGTTTGCTATATTTCAAGTTGGTCAAATTTGTATTACTGTACTTGTCTGGCTAGGTGATTATATTGGTAGAAAGTATACTATCTTCCTTGGATCGCTTGTTGTTTGTATTGGTGCTATTATCACTTCGGTTGCCAACAATTCAGGAACATTCATTGGTGGTAGATTTTTGCTTTCTTTTGGTTCCGGTTTGGCAGGTTCTTTAAGTACTTCTTACTTGCTTGAGATTACCATGCCACAAGAAAGATCTACGCTTTGTAGCGTCTACAATACACTTTATTACGTTGGTTCGATCATTGCAACATGGGTTTCGTACTCTACATCTATCCGCTATAAAGATTCAGTTTTGTCATTCAAAATCCCGCTTTGGTTGCAATTATTATGCCCTGGCCTTGTTGTATTGTCAATATTATTTTTTGCACCTGAAAGTCCAAGGTACTACTATTTGAAAGGACAACATGGAAAGGCTAGGACATTTTTCGTTAAATATCATGCTAATGGACAAGAAGATCATCCTATAGTTGAATATGAAATGTCACAATTGGAATTATCTTTAATTGAGGTTCCAAAATTGACTATAAAGGATTATTTTGATTTCCGAGTATTGTTCAATAACCGAAAAAGAGCTTATAGGTCTGGTTTAGTTATTGCAATGTCTTGGTTTGGTCAATTTTCAGGTAACGCTGTTGTTGGTTATTATATTACTACCATATTCCTTGATTTGGGTGTGAAAAATGCTACAACAAGGTTATTATTAAATGGTATTAATTCAATTTTAGGTTATATTTTTGCTACCACTGGCTCTCTTCTAGTTGGAAAATTAGGTAGAAGATTTGTATTATTATATGCAACTTCTGGTTTTGTTATATCCTTTACCGTTATTGCTGCTTGTATCGCGGCTTTCACTAATCATGGTAATCAGGTGGCTGGTAGAGTTGGTATAGCATTTGTTTATATTTTCAATAACGTTTTCTTTGCTTTTGGTTACACTCCACTTCAACCATTGTATCCAGCAGAAGTTTTAAGTAGTGAAATGAGAGCAAGAGGTATGGCATTGTTCCAATTAGTTCAAGGTACGGCGGGCTTTATTAATACCTATGCTGCTCCCGTTGCTATGCAAAATATCAAATATTGGTTCTATGTTTTTTTTGTCTTTTGGGATTTGTTCCAATTGATTATTATTTATTACTTTTTCGTCGAAACCAAGAGCTTGACGTTAGAGGAGATTGGATTAGTATTCGAATCATCGGATCCAGTCAAGTCAAGTATCATTATGTCTAAAGCTGATGTGAATGCGAAAGAAGAGAAGAAGAGGTTAGCCAACTTGAAACTTCAAGTCAATTTCGACGCATAGTCTTCTTTATTCCCATGGCATTTATTCTTTTCCTAAAAATGTATACATATCTCTCCATTTTATTTCTAATTGACTGTATCGTGATTCTGATGTTCAATGTTGTTAATTCTCCTTCCTTTCGAATTTCTATCTTTCAATAATTAGTTTAATCTGCTTTGATTTCTTTTGTTATGTGAAATAATAGGGTTTATCGAGAGCCTAAGAGCATTTAAGTTTTTTTTTCTTGCTTTTTAGTGATCTTTAATTCACTTAGCCTTAAGTACTGTGATTCTAAATAGGATATAAGAATATATGCGATTATAGTATATTGTTGTTCAAACCTGTCCAAATATTAATTTTGTAATATACATTTAGTTATAACGAAATTTACTGCTATTTGAAAATAAAAAACTATTTAATAGCTTCCAGGTTTTATGGAATTCATATCTAAATATGTTTGAATGTGACCAACGTGCCAGACGTAATGCTAGAACAGTAATTGTGGAATCAAATTAAGATAGCGACCACAACTAGGAGCTGATGTTATTTCGCCGAAAGAATTTGATATCTTCTTTTAATAGTAAGTGTGGTAAATAGTACTTCTGCTTAATTCTAATTTTAAAGTCTTGGGTATTTTTGCGGCATCAATCTTTTACACGATGATCTTTTGATTTTGAACAATTATTGAGTTTTAGGCTTTTCTTGCGAGATGAAGATCGAACAAAAGATACTTTTGTCGAAAGTTTTCTACACAAAAATACATGCACTTTATGAATTCTATTACAATCCAATCCTTCTATTACTTAGGTCGACAATCAGATTGAGTTTACCTGAATCTCAATAAGTTAACAAATAATAAGAGTAAAGTTTATAGCATTATTCGATATTAAGAGTGTTGCATTAAGTATAAAACTGTGACTGTTGCATTAATTTCAAATTATTTTTGAATATTCTATTATATATTACTAGGGTAGAATTAATTCAGTTCATACAGAATAGATATTCAAATTATTTTGAGATATATATGCAAAAGTGAAGATGCAGGTAAAGATCAAACTTATTTTTTGATTTTGCATGTTGTAGTAAAAGATAGTTCATTTATCAATGAGTTCGTATGTGACCGTATATAAATTATAAACAAGTTCTAGTATTTGAAAGCTTTGAAAAAAGCAAGGTTTAAAATTCAATCAATATGTTTATAAGAGGAATTTTGGCGACATTGTTACTGATAGCATCAACAATAGCTCTCGAGATTTCTCAAGATACTACGAATATCGGTACGACTTCATGAAGTGTCGGAGATATCACTGTTGATAAAGGAGTCTTCTGGTCCATCATTGATAATGCAGTCACATCAATGAATGGTGCATTCACCAATTATGGTGGATTTTACCTTTCAGGTACCGCTGGTTTTCTTGGGTTGAGTGTTACTGCCGAGGACCTCCTAGGCGCTTTCAATAATCATGGAACCTACGAAATCGATTCATTAAATTCTATTACAAATCCTAGCATTAATCTCGACTATTCGAGTTTTTACAATAATGGTTCAATCTATATAGGTGCTACTAACAGTGTTTTTACTTCAAGAACGTCACTTTCCGCAACTACTTTTACAAATGCTGGTTTAAGTTCCTTCGTTGGTGGTTCCGGGAGCTTGGGTTACGCAACCTTGGGTAACGGGCTTACAATGACCAATAATGGTCAAATTTGTCTTACTAACCAAATTATTCAACAAACTACTCCTGTTACAGGTACAGGATGTTGGATAATTGGTGCAAATTCTTTAATAACTCCTAGTTTGGGATCTACATTATCGTTAACCTTTTCAACTGGCAAATCATTCCTTTTACTGAGCCAACTTCTCAGATTAGGTTCCAACCTATTGCTCTTTTTGGTACAAATACTTACAACGTCTATGGGTTTGGAAATGGTATTATATTGGTTTAACAACCACTATCACAAGTTTTTGTTACTCAGGAAATACCTTGGCAATTTCTTTTTCTCTACTTCTTATAACCTATACACAAAAACAATATTGGTACTGGCTATACTTCCAGTTTATTTTCTCTTAAATCAATAGCATTTTATGGAGATACAGTAGCAACTTATAATAATGCTATAGTATACTCAGGGGCTCCAGCAGCATCCACACCACCCTGAATAGCTTGTTCTGGAAATCTCATTACACCACCTGGCGCTAATCCATCCTCCATATTCACAACTTTCCCAATTACTATTACTACTACTGACTCGGCTGGCTCTACGATTACTGAGGTTGGAAGTGATATTGTTACCACCGACTCTGCAGGTTCTTTGACTACTATCATTACTGATCTTTCGGTATCAGTTAGTTCTACTTTATTTCCGATTAAAGCGGCTACTGTCACGTCGGTTGTTACTGGAACTATTACCTCTTGTTCGGATAATGATTGTTCTTTGGATAAAGTGACTTCCTCAGGTAACCTGTATCTTTACCAAACTTAACAATTTCAGATTCTGTGGTTGCCACGATTATTAGTACAGTGACATCTTGCTCGGATGATAAATGTCTGGCTATTCCAGTGACTAAAGGCTTGACTACTGTTACTATTAATGAGACCGAGTATACTACTGACTGTCCATTAGAAAGTGCATTGTCAACTGTTCCAAATAATCTGACAGGAAGTACTAGATCTAATCTAGTTCCTACACAAAGTTATGATTCCATGAATCCAGAAATTACTGCTAATCATAATTCTGTCAGTCAAGGTCATACGATTCAAAATTATAGCTCTTCACCACTAAAGGGAAGTTGTTGTACAGGAGTTCTAACAAAATTGTCGTCAAGTTTACCAGAAATTTCAAATACCATTTCTTCCACATCTACACCTAGTGCTGTAAATGATTACAGTAGTTTAGGAAGCTCTTTGAAGTTGCCATACAAAATTTTAATTTTATGCTTGTCCATGTTTCTTCTTTTTTGATGGATAGTAAGTATTCAGAACTTTATTTTTTACTTTCTATTATTTAACTTTTTACTTCTTTAGATAAAACTTTCTATCCTTCTCACTTTTTCAGATTGAACTTTCTATTATTTTACCTTTTCACTTTTTAAACATTGAACTTGTTCTATTTTGGGTATTTATGCACTATAAATGTTATTTGTTTTTTCGAGCTCCATATTTACAAATCTAGTCAATAAGAAAGTTTATTTGGGAATTAAGAATTGTATCTTGGACATTCAAATTCAGAAACTATTTTCGGGAATTTCAATTCGATTACAAGTCAGTCAATGATTTTTTAAATCCAACAGAGGATATTTTTACGTCCTTTCTAAAGTCTAACATGATAAAAATTCTCTCTGTAGCATTATAATATTGATAAATGGATCTGCTAAATATGCGGTGATTCTCGAATCAAGCATATGAAGAACATAATATTTCTCAAGATATTATATTTACGTTTGCTTCATTTAGTAGTGTATCAAAAGGCTCAGTAAATTTGGGCCAGTTAAATTGATGGATTATCTACAATCTGAAATGATAGGAATTTATGTTCGTGTCTTCCAAAAGGAATGATCACTCAAAAGAAACCTGTCCATATCGATTGAAGTTTTGATGCGAAAGCTTGGATATAAGAATCATGTACTTACACATATTCCAAAAATAAATGTGCAGCATGTGTAAAGTTACTGGAATAAGTCCAAGATTCAGAAATCTTATAGCTTATTTTTCTAAATATTTTATCATTTACAAATCTTTGACAGAGGGCCAGCCTTTTGAGAGACAAAATCAATATCGAGATTTGTTATTTTCATTCTAAAAGAATTTTAGAACTAAGAAAATTACCATAGGACTACCTGACAATCTTCCATCCTTCAAAGAACCAGCATTTGTTAGGACCACATTTTACGTACAATCATTCTATGAGAAATTTCTTCTGGCATTTATGGAGATATTGATTTCGTTTTGCAGTTTGTGAAAATAACGTGTACAGGTATGATAGGAGGAGTAACTTTCGACTGTTACATGATTTCTTTAAAATTTGTAAATAGCCAGATTAGTTAACTCATTTATTTATGACGTATTATGTTGTATTGATGTTTCTGAATAGATATGTGACTTTATTTGTTACTGTATCTAAGATTTGTACACTTCGGAATAAGAAATACTAGCCAGAAATAAGCATCTGCACACCAATTCTCAATTTTTTTTTCAATAACCTGATAATCTTAATTGAATTTAAAAAGTAGTAGTAAGGATATAAAAGAATTACTTGCCCTTAAATAACTCACAAGTTATTATTTTTCATTTCCAATTCACCAAAATCAGTATACATGTTTTAGACTATTTAGTATGTATGAAGTGATACTACTGTAAAATAGCTATATGCTTGTTCGATTTTTATATGCACCCCATGCCACATGATGCTGCAAGTTTCAGAACATGAACCTGTGTGAGAGACCTATTTCAAAATAGGAATATGAATCATAGTAAGTAATTGCGAATCATTATTGCAAAACTACCTAAAGTCTGAAGAGTTAATCAATGTCAATTGTATAAATTAGCCTCTTTTGCTACGTATTTCATGATTTAGCTCCTAATAATTCAGGACTATGATGGTCAATTTTTCTGGAAGAGACACTGACATCGTTCGAAACTTACGTGTGAAAAGATATAATTCTGAGTCCTGTATATAAACAGCCATATGAGCAATAATGAGTCATTTTTCCGAAAACGGTAAGTGTCATAAAATTATTTTAACCTTAGGGCAAATTGATACTGAGGAGTTTATAGTATATAAATCTAATAAATAAATTGATATTTCCAATTTCTGTCTTTTTAGTAGAATTTTATTGATTTGTACCTAAGCGTCGTTTTAATTATTATTTGCGGCGCTAAAAACTAAGAACACTTCTATTTCAGACTTACAATGGCATCTCAATCAATTGTTGCAGCTTCCTTACCAAGAATGTTTTCCAAACTACGATGATCTCAATACCAATAAAGAAATTTTCGACAAAATTTGTACTCCTAAATTGTCTAGTGAGTTTTCACTTGATCAATCTTCAAGATTCAATTGCATGCCTCATGAGCAAATTATGATTGAAGATACATCTGATTGTCAAAATGTAAACCCTGAGGATTACTTGCTGAGAGAAGTAAATAATAGTCGAGATGGTTCATGTGACAGCAGAGTATCGGTATCATCATTTTCGGAAAGTGGATCTGTTTCTTTGGATAGAACAGCACAGAGAAAATTAGTATGGATAGATCAATCAAGCGCCATTCTGCTAAATGGCTCTGAACAGGTTAGCGGCTCAAACAACCCCAATTCGTCACTGGAAGAAATTGAGGGTGTGCGCAAACGTCTTGAGAAACGTAAGCGTCGCGGAGTTACTAAAAGTGATCTATCAGAGAATACAGGTGACGCAAAGAGAATGAAAAATACAATAGCTGCAAGAAAATATCGACAAAGGCGAGTTAATGATATTGAAATACTCGACAAGAAGGTGAAAGAACTTGAAAGTGAACTTACCACAGCCAAATTAGAGACTAAATGGTGGCAGATGGAAGCACAAAGATGGCGCGAATTAGCTGAAAAAAGGGACGAGAAGTAGAAAATTTATATAGTTTTATAACGTGAGTTTTCATACTTATACCAAGTACTTTTGAAAAGCTGTAGCTAATTTAGAACCACTGAATCTATTTTACTTCGTAGGTGCTGTCAGATTTATGACTTGCAGAACAAATTATAAAATCGATAAAGGAAAGCGATGAACATTGAACATTAACTTGTTCAATGCCAGATTTAGATCTAAGTTTTGAGAAACTGTTAATTCAGTATTTATCCAGTATAAAATAAAAACCATCAAATGTATATAATCTCAAATACCTTTGGATCTGTTATTTCGTGCTAGTGATGGGCATTAATTACCAGGAGATCCGTGTGAACCTCAACTGCATTAGAACCATCACCGATAGGTTCGACCATTGCAAAGCCCATTTTCATTTCACCATTTTCATTTACACATTTTCCAATGCTTAAGTATTGTTTGATCCAGGGAAGGTTGCACAAATTCGATACACTTCCAAAATAGTATTTAAACTTTGGCCAGTTGCACCATTTGCAGCAGAAACGACAAATGAAGAAGGATTGGATTCAATAGCTTTCCTTCCGGCACAATAATTTTAGATAGGAGTAGCCTTCATTCAATGGAATATCTGTATTAAGCATGAGTTGAAGTCATAGATAATTGTTGCAAAAGTAATGGAAATAGGTGCATTCTGCTTGCAATTGTAAACTTCTTCACTGGTTGCTGTAAAATCACATATAGCAGATCATTCATTCTTATTGACATTGTTCGTAATACTTCCTCTAAATCCATTAACGAAAATTTCTATTGCTTTGAGAGGTAATTAAAGTACCAATTTATTCTTTGTGTTCGAAAGGAGACAGGACTATATGGCAAGAAAAATCAGTTAGATGATCAAACACAAGCCCATAGTACTTTAAAATTTCTTTACGTCTGATAGCTGTACTACGAGAATATTATATTGAAGATAAATATTATAATTGATAACTTCTACTAAAAATTTGATTATTGGAATGGGAAGATGGACTTGATCAAGCAATCCAATCCAAAGTGTTACTTTTGTAATGAATAAATATTTAATAATTTAATTATTGTTAGAGGAGCATATAAAAACTGTTTCATCCAAATCTAAATGAGGTCTAGGATATCTACTTGAAAGCTTTCCCTCAAAATCCGGATTGGTTTTCCATTTCCAAATTCTTTCCAATTCTGGATCCAATTTTCATTTATACGGTCAACAATGTATTTTCCAATATTAGATAAAAATTTGAAAGCATGACTAGAATCCCGACGCAACAAATACTCCTTAATAATAAGGGCACTCGTCATTATGAAAGTAATTATCACAGTCCAAAACGTTTTACAATCGACTAATTCATGATGGGCAAGATCAGGAAGCATTAAATTTAATACCTTTTTAATGTCATTTATACCATCTTCGGGAAATGTTTGTATTGGATATTCTGTATTGTAGTGAGGAAGCCTTATTTTCCTTGATGGATCAAAAGGATCAGGATCGAGAGCGTAACCATCACATGTTGTAGGCGCAAGTTTTATTCAATGAGTCTCTTTGTCAGGTGGAGAAGTAACCATCCTTAGCACTAAAAAATATTGGAATATTTTTATATTTTTCGTATTCTTCTGTGTTTAATTGTATGTAAGTGACAAAAGCTGCAAAAGGTTTAGTTTGATTATCTAAAGGAAGTAGTCTTCCACATGCAGCTCCAGCAGTAACTAGAATGGTTTTATATTTATAGACTTTACCAGAGGCTACATGTACTTCGTTTTGTAGAACCTTAATTACATTACCATCTTTTCCAAAGATAAATTTGACACCTTTGCGCTTGGCTTCATTATAATCAGAAACTAATGCCTTTGATGATAAGCCCAGACCACAATCTAAATTATAAGCATTCAAGTTTAGTGGTAAATTATTATTTCTAAATTGAGAAATATGTCTTCCAACTTCTTCAGATGTCGATAGCTTCAAAATGTTTTGCTTAACACCAAGCTTTTCTAGCAAATCAATAATTTTCTGTTAGTAATTAGCCCTCTTCGAAGTAGGATCCGATGGGCTCAAAACAAGCCTAACAGTTTTAACAAGGCAATCTTTGTATACTGGTGAATTCTGCCACAAATCAGGAGCTTCTACTGCCAACTTTGCGGTGATTTCATCCGGATATTCAACCCTAATAATTTTGTTTAGACCATTTGCAGCCGACCATGGAGAGGGAACTTCGAATGCATCAATTGCAGTTTCCTAGCCTTGTTCTGCTAATGCCAAAGCACTAGATAATCCAAAAGCACCACATCCAACTATTAAAATTTTCTTTTCCTCGATCATTTCAATATCTAGTATTATATATGATTAGAAAGAAATATTTAGTGGTAAATAATAGTTTTTAATGTATTTGCTTAGTCTTATCTTTCGGGAATTCCGATCCTCTAACTGATAAATCCGACTTCATTGTTGAGTAGTACATATGGTCAAACATCATAATTAGGAATGTGGGAATTGCAACCTTGAACAGGTGGTAAATATTGAACCTAGCTTGATTCCGCATTGCATCAGAATATATTTATTTAATTTGAAGCATTCGATAGAATATAAGCATAGTGTTTTAGATAGAGTGAAACACTTTAGAAGTTAAGATAGATGACCATTGTAGAAGTAAATATTAATCAAGAAACAGTCTTATAATTTTAGTCTATAAGAGTATTACAGCCTAAGCTTTGGGTTGACTTACAACTTCTAACAAATTTAGACTTAATAATTACAGACAAAAATTTTGCTTAAAAAAACTAATTTTCTACTCTTTGTATAACAGGTCAACTATAATGACCCGAATAATCTGCTTCCTACATATTCGGATAATTAACTTCCCTCTATTCATATTAACTTGCATTCAATACGCTTTGAGAAACCTTAAACTTGAGAAATACTTTATAACTTAATATAATATTCTATGTTTATTTATCAATCTTCTCTCCGGATGTTGAGATCCACCATATTAGCTTCTATTTATATCATAATTTCAAGGTTTCAAGTCACCACTTTTAAATATTGTGCCTTTTAAATTATTCAAATCAATTTCGCTCCAATGAACTAACTTCTCGGGGATAATATCAGGACTCAACTCAGGATAGAATTTATTGATAGCTTTCATAACTTTCTCATAAAGAATTTTGTAGCCATTTGGAGCGAAATGAATACCATCAACTAGTAAGTTTTCTAATGAAACATGTCCAGCTAATAACTGTTCTTCTGTCCATCCCCCAAAATCTTTGAATGCGTTCCATAAATCAACAAATGGCACCTTTAATTCATTTGCAATTGATTCTGCAGCCTCTGAATACAATTTGTTTTGCTTATTTGAGGTAACATCTTCTTCAATTGGTTTTCCTTTTTGGTCAAATCCAATTTTGGCTAATGCTGGATCATGGAGGGTAGGTCCAATAATAATAGGTTTAATACCCTTGTCTAAGGCTAATTTGGTGATCTTCTTTAAATTGTCTTTATATCTTGTTAATGGAACATACTGCATTGTATTAAGTGCATCATTAGTACCAAAGAAAATAGTCATTAGTTTAATATCCGACTTGTTTGGAATAATTTCTGCTTCTAAGACTTCTGACAATATTACAACTGCATGATCTGTATTATAACCACTAAATCCTCGATTAATAATTTCTAATTTTCTAATGTAAGCATTTTGTAAAGCTGGTTGAAATCCAAATCCCAATGCTTGTGAAGAGCTGAATTGAGTAATTGAGTCACCAAATAAGATGAATTTATCATAAAATAAACCCATTTCTTGGTAAAAATAGTTTTATTAACTGGTGCTCCAAAAGCCCGTTTTCATATCCGAGAATTTCCACTACAACGAACATGCTAAGACTCAGGGCCATTATACTATATAGTTGCCAATATTCCACTAGAGCAGAACAGGATAATGGCCATAAGATGAAGGAATGACGTAGAAATGATTACTATTACCCAATTTTACAAAATAATGAAGAGACATTAGTTCTTCAAAAATGGCATCTTTACTAATATAGATAGGGACATAACCATATCCTTCTCTACAAGAAGAAGAGGGCTAGACAAGTATACTGGCTGCAAGTGATAGCATATCTACATAACTGGATTGAATACCATCAGCTGCTTCTTATTGTTAGTACGAACTGGAAAACAGTATTATTGGCCGTATGAGAGTAAATGTACGGTGACCCAGAACTACCAACAATTATTTTTAGTGTCGTAAACTGAAACGTAAAACCACACTGAGACAGTTCAATAGGATTCAGTATGGATTAGAATTAATACAATGCCTTTTATTGCATATAGTTTAATTCAAACTCAAGATATGGATGTACCAAAAAGGTCAAATTTTAGAATTGCCTTACATTTACTAACAAATATGGATAACTCTTGTGTTCGTGACTTCTTTGAAATGATGAATATTGAGTGGTTAACTTCAGTAACTGTACTTTAATAAAAATTAACCGAAAGCAATTATCAAGATTGAAGAAGATATTCTTTTACGTTAGAGTATAACATAGTACTAATCAGTATGGTATATTCTGATCATATGCCAGCCCCGTCATAGCATCTTAACCAATTTCTCAATCAAATATTCGGCTGGAAAGCTTAGACATTATTGTCCTCGAGTGGATAAAAGAAGCTTGATTTGGCTGATAATTGATCAGATTAAGCGAAAGCTGGTCCTCTGAAAGTCCTAATTAGTACCCAATAGTCCATACCGAAGTAGAAAAGACAAGAAATTGTCATTTTGACTTCTAAATTCCGTACTGTTAGATTAACATATCACCTAACAAAGAACATAACTGGTACTTATCCTCCTGATACAGATGCCAAAATATATGAGGTAAGGTTCATACCAATCACAAGTGTAATGGCGTAGTCCATCAAGTACAGAACAGTTGTTCTGGCCACTTGAGAAAAAGCTACTTAGTAAAAATGATTCGACTACTTGGAAAACCCTATTACACTATATGAAATAAAACTTGCATTTATAAATAATGGCAACTATTGACAAATATTAAGGACTAAATCTGTAATGTGCTCTGTGTAACACTATTAACTTTTCTTCTACTTGTATGTGTCAATATAATGCAGAGAATTTTTTAAAATCTAAGAATTATAATTAATACATCAGTTAATAATATCTTGTAATCAAGGGAATTTATTTGGTACAGCAATTAATACACCAAATCATTCATAAATAAGGAACGCATGAAAGATATATTTTGCTATTATTTAGGCAGTTCTTGTTCACGGCCGTAATCTTGCCAAAATATTCGGTCTACAGAACGAAAAGATGGTATAGATCAAATCTAATTATATCTTCCCTATCTATAGAGACAATAGATAAACCAATAAGATTAAAAGAGAAGCTTAAAAAGACTCAATAAATTGACTATTACATGCCTCCCAATTACTCTTACAAGCTGAGTAATGTCTTGGAAGTTAACAGGTTCTCTTTTATCTTAAATTATACGTATTGTTCACATCATCAAATCTATTAGGATGGTGTAGTAATCTTTATATTTGGATTAATAATATCTTTAATAAGTTCATAAACAACTTTACTTGAATCCTTTATAATTAGGTAAAATCTTAACTATACTCGGAAAAATAATCGTAATTTTTATCCCCACAAAATATCCTTCGAGGTGAAACCCCCTCTTATAAAAGGTGAAGCATTTTTCTACAATAATAATTCTTTTATTAACCAAAAATGACTATTGATTATATTTGGTGGAAAGACGCTACTGTTTATCAAATTTGGCCTGCTTCTTATAAAGATTCTAATGGAGACGGTGTCGGTGATATTCTGGGTATCATTTCAACATTAGACTACATCAAATCCTTGGGGATTGAAGTTGTCTGGTTGAGTCCAATGTATGATTCGCCACAAGATGATATGGGGTATGATATTTCTGACTACGAAAAGGTATATCCTAAATATGGAGATGTCAAAGACATGGAAATGTTGATTGAAGAGACTCATAAGAGAGGTATGAAGTTGATTTTGGATTTGGTGATAAATCATACCTCAAGCGAGCATGAATGGTTTAAGGAATCCAAATCTTCTAAGACAAACCCTAAGAGGGATTGGTATATCTGGAAGCCACCTAGGTATGATGCTGAAGGTAATAGGCATCCGCCAAATAATTGGGGATCCTATTTTTCAGGTTCAGCCTGGAAATACGATGAATTAACTGGTGAATATTATTTGCATCTTTTTGCTGAAACTCAACCTGATTTAAATTGGGAAAATGAAGAAACTAGAGAAGCCATTTATCAGTCTGCTATAACTTTTTGGCTTGAAAAAGGAATTGATGGTTTCAGAATTGATACAGCTGGTATGTATTCGAAGGTTCAATCTTTTCTAGATGCACCAATAGTATTCCCGGATATTGAATGGCAACCTTGTAAAATATATCATCAACATGGCCCCAGGATCCATGATTTTCATAAGGAAATCTTCAATAAAATCCTTTCAAAATATGATGTAATGACTGTTGGAGAGGTTGGTCATTCTACTCGTGAAGAATCTTTAAAATATGTTAGTGCCAAGGAAAAAGAGATGAATATGATGTTTTTATTTGACATTGTTGAAGTTGGTGCTGATTCAGCTGATAGATTTAGATACAAAGGATATAACTTGGTCGATTTTAAGAAAGCTTTTAGATCTCAAAGTGAATTCATCGAAGGTACTGATGCATGGTCAACAGTCTTCATGGAAAACCATGATCAACCAAGATCTGTTACTAGATTCGGTGATGGATCATTCAAGTCAGGTAAAGCACTAGCATTATTACAAGCAACTTTGACTGGTACTTTATTCATTTACCAGGGTCAAGAAATTGGTATGACTAATCTACCAAGATCATGGTCAATTGATGAATATCTCGATATAAATTCTAATAACTATTATAACCAATTTAAAGAAAAGTGTGGTAAAGATAAAGAGTTTGAAGAAAAATTTGAAAAATTAATGGATAATATTAATTTATTGGCAAGAGATAATGCCAGGTCACCAGTTCAATGGGATGATTCAGAAAATGCTGGTTTTACTACTGGTAAGCCATGGACAAGGGTTAATGATAATTACAAGGAAATAAATGTTGCTTCACAAGTCAATGATCCAAATTCATTATTCTCATTTTGGAAGAAGATGTTAAAATTAAGAAAACAATATAGAGACTTATTTATCTATGGTTCGTTTAAAATTTTGGATTTAGAGAATAAAAATGTTTTTAGTTACTTAAAAGAAATTGGTAATCAAAAAGCTTACATTGTCATTAATTTTTCAGCTGAGGAAGTTGATTTTGAAAAATTAATTGGTGATAATATTAAATTATTAATCTCTAATGTTGATGATATCGATGAAAATAAATTAACTTCTTATGAGGGTAGAGTTTATCTTGTTAGTTAGATACTGTCTTTATTTAGAAATATATATAAATACAATAATTTAACGGACCTTTGGTCTACCGTTATAACCATCATCTAACTCTTCGATTTTATCATTAAACCAAAAACCAATTAAAACGACGCTGTAAATTAAAATTAATATAACACCTTTAAAGTAGTTAGATTTACCCTCAGCATAAATATAGGTAAACAAATAAATCGAAATGAAGGTAGCAATAATATCCCATCTTGGAAAAACAAGTGAAAATATTTGATCAACATTAACAAATCCTTTATAAATAGAATAAACCACCAAACTTGGGATCTGGATTAAAACGACCTGCAAAGCGTAAGCACTACCAATTTCCATTGATAAGGCAACATTACCTCCAAGAGCGAATGAAATAGCATTTAAAAATTCTGTAGTGTTTGGAACTAATGCAAAAACTGTTAAACCTAAAATTTTTGGACCAATAGAGAAGTCTGACAAAACCGAGTCAACATTATCAACCAAAATTTCAGCAATCACAGCATATATTAACGTTGCAGAAAGCAATATCACTGCTGATTTATTACGGGACCAATTTGGTGCATCATGCCCTCCTACATCATGCTCTTCAACATCATGTCCCACAACTTCATTATTGACATCTAATTGACTTGCTCTTCTGATTAATGATGATTTATCTTTTGTTGCCTTATTCTTGGAAAGTTCTGGTGAAGAATATGCAACTGGAGCCTTGGAAGATGATGCCCTAGATTCAAGGTAAAATGTTGCAGATGGTGGTAGATTGGTTCTTGGAAGTAACTTCGGAGTATCTAAGCTAGCAATACTTGGTGATCTTAGTATTTCATCCTTTTTCGTCGTTTCATGTGAAGTGGCCCAAATTAATGAAGCATGCGTTCTTAATGTAAAAAATAATCCACAAACATATGCTAAAAATAAAGCTATTGCAACAATTAACGAAAAAGGTTTAATTATAGTATAGTAAAAAGAATCTAATGTAAATGATGGCTGGATAAAACGACATTTAGTACAGTCATCTTCATACTCTTTGATCGGAGAAACTTCACATTTTTTACATTTTATTTCATAAGAGCCGTAGATTTGATAGAATAATGATGGTGCAAACATAATAACCAGTGCATATAATAACATGGTCGATGATACTCCTGCTGAACGTGGATTATAACGTTGAGTTTTACGTTTAACTGCACCGCCACACATTGATAATCCAGGTAACAATAAAACACCGCCTAAAATTGATCCTATCATTGAGCCTTCGACCAATTTACCTTTAGCTTGGTTCAAAGCAACACAATATAAGAAAATTTCTACCACTGTTGAGAAAAAAGCGTTTATAACTGCACCGACACCCATTGAAGACTGCGCTGAAATAGATGCAACAGCTTGTCCAATAAAATAAGCTAAAGGAATAATCGAAAATAAGCATGCACAGAATAAAAATAATGAATCGGTAAACCAAGTCTGCCATCCCAATTTTTCTTTCAACAAATAATAATCTAATATAACGAAAATAACTGCAGCTAATAAATTAATGAAAAAAATGTTCGTACCATCGATGGTATATTTATAATAATGGAAACCACAACATCTGTAAGTACATAAGATAATCAGTTGATGCTTACGTCTTTTTTGATTACTTTTATAATATTGTTTTTCGGACTCAAAGTCGAGCGCTAATGGATGGCGTCTTAAATGATCACATACAATATTTGTAAGATTAGCCATTGGAATCGTGAAAACGAAGAGCCAGCACAATAAGGCAATGAGATATAATAGTGGTTGTAGAACCCCATAAAAATAAATGTAAAACATAAGGCGACCAGAAGACCAATTACCTCTTCCGAAAAATCTGACTTTTATATCGCTCAAGTCTAAATCATCATCATTGTTATTATCATCCAAGGATGAATATGCATCTCTCAAGGGCCTACCTTTGTGATCCTTCAACAATGGCCTGGATTCATTACTATTGGTATATCTTCTTGGTGGTGCAAAAAATAAACGCCCTTCTTCTTGTGACCTCCATTTATGGAATTCTGAAATGGTTCTACCATCAAACTCGTCTTCATCTAAATAATTTTCATCTTTATTTAAAATAACAAACTTACCGAATGGGAATAGCCAGTATTTCCCTAATTTAAATAAGAGCTTTACATAGGGTCTCAGATGACGATGAATAGCAAATCCCGAAAACACAAACACGATTATAGTGCCTAGAATACAGATGATGTACATACTCAAACCAAAGGTTAATGACCAAATGACGTTACTAACG
The DNA here is from genome assembly GCA_031081865.1 of Schwanniomyces occidentalis var. occidentalis. Taxonomy (NCBI): domain Eukaryota; kingdom Fungi; phylum Ascomycota; class Pichiomycetes; order Serinales; family Debaryomycetaceae; genus Schwanniomyces; species Schwanniomyces occidentalis. The sequence continues at coordinate 974,223 of JARYTB010000002.1, forward strand.
TAAACACCCCAAAAAATTTTAGTAGTAGGTTTATGAGGATCAAAATCATGAATATCTTCTTCAGCTCTAGTGGCAACTGACCGCTTCTTTTTATACAACGAAGGCTTCCAAATTTTGATACCAAATGGATGAGTCGAGTTGATAGCATCTTGCCTCTCTCTTAAGTTCAAAGATTCAATCGTATTTGATGAAGAAGACGATTTGATCGATTCGACATCCTCGTTATTATCTTCACCTTCTTCATTGATAATATTTGATGGATTTCTTTCGTCCGTTTCTAGTATTTTTAAATTATCATCTGCAGTAGCTAAATTAACATTTGAGTCAATTTTAGCTGACTGATTTGACTGAGTATATTCACCTTCAGGTTTAAACAGCTTTTTAGCTTCATTATCATTGATCTCCAGAAGATAACTGCCATTTTGGCTAATCAAGCTCTTCGATTTTTTCAGATAAAGTGCTCTTAGGGCGTCATTGTAGCCTTCTAAATACTCGGCTTTATTATTATCATCCAGCTCAATGGCGTTTTCATCAATATCATTAATATCATCATCAACGGAATATATTAACTTATGAGTTGACGAAGTTAATCTCTTTAAATGTGGTTTTGATTTAAGCTTCTTTAGTTTGGTTGATGATCTATTTTTAGATGACTGTAAGCTGTTGGCGTAGCTAGTATTACGGGAACTATCCAATTGATCACTCAAAACAATCTCCTTGATTCGAGGTGATTGTATTACGTTAGTGGGACTATTGGATGACCCTTGATTATCCAAATTGGCCATGATTAGAACTTTATCTAATGAAACACCCCTGAACAATGAATTTTTACATTCATTTTTATTTTTTGTTATATTCGCGAGCAGAGAGCTCGACTACCTATATAGTATTCAATCTCCTAATCTATATCCTTTACCCCTAAAAGCATTATCACCATTACCAAACCATGTTATACCAGTAGAACTAGCCTCATTGCTGCCAGATTTAGAATCACCAATTGAGCTCCTGATAGTAGCTTCTGGGCGTGGGTAGAATGCAGTGGTACGCTTAGTATTATTAATTGGGTAATTTAGTAGATTATATAGCCATACCGGAGCTTTTAAATAGCCCTTATCAAAAATAAAATCTTCTATAAAATCATTTTGGTTGAGACTGTCAATTGAGGTATAGTTGTTGCCAACTCTTCTTCCGTTATTAGAGGAAGTTAAGAAGCTGGCATATGAACCGGGAAATAAATTATAAATTGGCAAGGTATCTGATTGAATGCACTGGTATAAATAGCCACCAAAAATTCCAATAAATGAGTCTAAAAAGGAAGAATAGCCATTAACAATTAGCTTGAAAAATAAGTTAAATAGTGGTAAATAATAAGCCTTAATTGGAATAATACCTAAAAAGTTGATTAGTGAGTTTTTCAGGGACCGAGACCAAATATATGTAACGCATGAAAGCATCATTTGGTGATGGACTGGGAAATGGTGGGGATCAAACACGCTGTACACTAAAGTGCATACAACTATGATTGTGCCGGTAACCAAAGTGAACCAAAGACAATCCGCAAAATTACCACGAAACTTCCCTTGGTAACTTTCTAAATGATTTGCAAACGTGTAAAAAAAGTAAATGTCTAATATGGCTTGAAATGGTTGGTTTATCAAAATACCAACTGGTTGTAAAAACGCAGTAAAAAATCTATAACTTTGCAAAATGAGCCAGATTATGGATCCAAATATCTGGGAAGGTGAACCTTCATGAACCACACTTCTTACATAAGAAACTTTTTCTAATAATAACGGTAAATAACAAATTAAATCATTAGGATGAATTAGTTTTAATGAGTTGGCAAAGCAAACTATAACCGTTGATATAGTAAAAAATCTTGTAACAGGAGGTATATTTCTTATACTATCAGCAAGTGTAACGGATTGATTGGCCATTATCTTTCACTACTATTATACGTATGTATTATGCTGTAGTTGATATATCGTTGGACACCATCAGCTTCATAGAAATATATTCATGTTAAGAAAATTACACAAAATTGGGCATCATATAAAGCAGTTTGGAACCACCTTCTGGTTGTAGACTAAGATATGCCATTAAGGCTCTTGTTTATATATCAGAAGTTCAAAGACAGGATCTATAATAGTACTCTATTTCAAAAAATCATTTCACCAAGACTGTTGAGTTAATGGGACAGCGGCTGTCGCTGTTCATAACGAATCAAGCCCATCTGCACAATCCACCACCACCATCTCTTCTTGATCTCCTCACTTTTGGAAATTAGTAATTTGAAATCTATAAAAACATGGTATTCTGCTAATTTTGTAATATAATCTGTTAAATAGAGCTTGTTATCCAATCTAAGGTGTTAAATAAATATTGTTTTCTTTTGTTGATCCTTCTGCATTTGCTAAGGTCGTCTCGCAGCCTTGTTGAACAATAGGTTCAAGTACTAGAAAAAACATGTCAAAAATGTAGCGAATATATAACAATCAACTGTTGTATTATAATACTAACATTCACTAATCTTAATATTTTTAAAGGTGTCGGTAAGTATTCTCTTAGGTGATTTGTTAGCTGCAATTCACCAAAGATTTTACATTGCAGTATTCTTTTTTCTTTTTTATTTCTTTATAAACTTTATATATAAATATTTATAACCAAATTAACCTGACCAAGTTCCTACCGACATCCCATAGCCATATACCATAGGATAAAAGTAATAAATTGTTCTAAATACTATGGCAAAAGTGTGTAAACCTCAGCACTGAGTTCCATACTTAGTGTATGTTTATGTATGTGAAGCGGTCTAGAATTTACTTAGCGAGAGTATTTTAATATGAGTTATGAAGATGATTAGGTTTGCTACAAAAACGAAACGAATTTAACACAGTTTTTATTATCCATAATATATATAAGCGATGAAGTTAGTACGCTTTTTGATGAACTTACCCAATTCTACAAATCAGCCCGTGACGGTTGAACTAAAAAATGGTAATTCGATTAATGGTCAAGTATTATCTTGTTCACCTCTGATGAACTTATCTATGAAAAATATCAAGTTAATACAACCACATCAAGATCCCCAATTATTACAATTTATAAATATCAGAGGTAACCAGATTCGACAAATTCTCTTACCAGATGATTTAAATATTGATAGTATATTGTCAAAAAGTGTTATTAAGATAAAGGGTCAAGGCTCTGGTCCCGGTGCTAAAAATCCTTCTACATCTACCAGAAAGACCAGACCCTTCAATGGAGGACGAGGTGCAAGAGGTGGAAGAACAAGAGGCTTCTAGTCTACGTGTACAATTAGTCTAGGTAACTTTTATATTATATAATATACTATATACAAGTATGAATATTTTATAGAGAAATTATAATGAATTCGAACTACCACCAAGTTCTCTTCTTTTGTTCTCTCTTTTCTATCTGTTTCTTAAACTTAGGTCTTACAGCAATAATTGATTCATCCATTTTATCAAGAGCTTCTTCTCTTTGTTTAATCTTTTCAGGTAAATCCCTTTCCCATTTGTGTTTTTTGTGACTTAAGACACCTCTCATCCAGTTCTTGCTATAGTACTTATCTTCGTAGAACTTCTTTTGTGGTAATGGGGGTAATAAATCATGGATACCAAATTTATATGCCATCTTAAACAAATCTGCAGACCTTCTTAATGAAAATTTAGGCCCATGCCATTTACCAGTTTCTGGGTTTTTATTGGGTAAGAATGGATTCATATTTGGATCCTTAATCGTACCTGGTTTAGTGGCATACTCTGCAAAAGGTCTAGGCGGATATTTAATAAAAAAGTTATGCAATTTCTGAGGAAGTTTACTGAAAGCTTCCTTTGATGTTAATGACATTGCCAGCTATGATTATATATATTTTTATGTATGTATATTAGTTAAGGTAGTTGTTGATCAATGAACATCTAAATTAGTACCCGAAAATTTGAAAATTCTTACAATACTATGTGCAGGAATATATAAAGTTATATCAATTTACTATACATGCATAAATATTGACCACTTAGTATGTCTATAGACGGAGATTAGATTGCTCAAGAAGGTTATTCAGGACCATCGATGATGCATTTAACACAATCATTGCCGCTTCTGACGAGATCGTAAGCCTTTATTGCGTCCTTGAACTTGAATCTGTGAGTTATTAACATTTCATAATCAATTTCAGCTTTGTCTTTACCGTTCTTGTAGTTATCATATAAAATATTGACAGATGTTTTGTAGTCTTCAAAGCCATATCTAAATGAGCCGAACAAAGTTAATTCTTTAGTTGCAAATTCTGTGATTGGGAATTTGACTAAACCACCAGCATTACCGATCTGAACAAAACGACCGCCAGGACTTAATATAGCTACTCCGGATTGAATACATGGCTCAGCACCAGAACATTCCAATACTACGGATGGTTCAATATGAGCAGTTTGGAGGAACTCAGTAAGATTTCCGCCGGTCTTTGAGTTAAAAATATGAGTTACGGTACCCATTGATTTAGCAAGCTCTAGTTTCTTATCAAATATATCAACAAGGATAATATTCGTTGCTCCGAACTTCTTAGCAACGGAGGAAGCCAAAAGACCGATGGGTCCGGCACCAAATACTACTACATCGTCGCCAAACTTAATTGAAGCTATCTTAGATGCGTGCACACAGACACTCATAGGCTCCACCAAGGCACCCATCTCTAACGAAACATGATCAGGCAATTTGACCAAAAAGTCTTCAGGACTCTTGTAGTATTTACATAAAGTGCCTGGTGGGTTTGGACCGGTACTACTTGGAGTAGCAGCGAAACACATATGAGGACATAAATTATAGCGGCCAGACTTGTAAGCATCGCTGAACCTTGATGGGATACCTGGCTCGATTGCAACCTTGTCACCGACTTTCAAACTTTTAACGTTTGCGCCAACTTTGCTAACAATCCCGGAAGATTCATGCCCTAAGACCATTGGCTTGGTTAAGATGAAGTTACCAATTTTCCCATGGGCGTAATAATGAATATCAGAACCGCAAATACCTGTTTTCTTGACTTCAACTAGGACTTCATTTGGCTCTGTAATCTCTGGCGCCTCATATGTTTCGAACGAAATATCATCAACCTTGTTTAAAACTAATGAAGGATTTGGTGTCATTTTTCAAGTAATAATTCGAATATTGCTGTAAGCGTAAATTGTTTGGTTGGCATTACCAGTAAAAAAAAGCGGATCTACCCCATATTCATATAGTGCCAGAGATAGCTCTCAATTTTACCAAGAATCTTCCCGATAATCCAAAATCTGGTTGGCGGGATGATGGCTATTCTCAGTCATGACCCCTCCGCTTGCCATATTTTCAAAAAGCACAGGCTCAGGTATGTGTATCTACGTAGTTCGATTATATTTAATATTTTACTGTGGCCCAATAACTACAGGTTTCCTTTCCAACTTAAAGATAATATACATTTCATAATTGTATAAATTTATATAATTTCCATTTATAATATTTTTTTTGTAATAGTCATGACTAAACATCCTTTGGAATGCGATTAAGTAAATCTTTCATTAAATTATTTGGCGACACCTTGTAAAGCTTCTAAAACTTCTAATTCAATGTTAGCTTCGGCAACAACAACTTCATCGGATGAGGAGGCTCTTTTTTGCGCATCAGCAATTAATGACTTGACGGCCTGAGCATCAAATTGTTCTGGTTTAAAAGCTTCGATGGCACTGATAGTTAATTTGTTACCTGGTTGCACGGTAGCAATACCTCCGCTGACAAAATATTGTTCAGTTTCACCTCCTTTGGAGATAATTTCCAATAAACCTGGTCTTAATTGTTCAACAATTGGGATATGGTTAGCTAAAATACCCAAGTCCCCATTGATTGATGGTAAATTGACTTGTTGAACTTCAGATTCTGAGTATAAAGTTTGATGTGGTAAAGCCAATGAAAATTTCAAAGCATCTGAACTGCTAGCCTCGGTAGCATAAGTTCTTCTGACAGCGTTGCTTGATTGTCTAGCAACTTGGCGTAAGGTTTGTCTAAACATGTTTACTTATAATGAATAAGTTTCGGATGATGGCAACACTTTTTTTTTGAAGTATAGAGTAGGCAAGTTAATAGTATAAATCAATAATCTTGACCGATATCCGCTTGAAAATTTAGCGTAGCTTATTACGCGATTTAATTGGATAGTAATAGACTTCCTAATTAGGGAGGAACATGAGAAATTTGAATAATGCGAAGAAATAATAATATACTATGTGTCGGAGTCTATAAATATCGACTGGTTAGATATCAGATTTATTATATATTATCTATATTATTTATCAGATTACACATAAAAATGAAAATATTAATATATTATAATAACTAAAATAGAAGACAAAAAATTGAAGGTTGCATAGAAGAAGAAGGATTTATAAATGAGTATATAGAATATGAAAAATAGGTAAAGGAAGATGACATAAAAGAAAGTTTATTAGATAAAGATATATGTTATAAATATTTTTCAACTTACTTTATTATAACAAGAAATAGAAAAATAAGAACGCAAGACAAATCCATAGGATTTGATAAGCATGAGATAGCCAAAGAAGATGAAATAGGTCATGATCTTTTTTCGATAAGTATTGATAATTTATATTTTGAAATGTACATATACGGTCATATGCGTAATACTCATATGATTGATATAATATATCATGCAAATTGAAGAGATATGTTCAAAGTATTTACATACAATAACAATAAATTAAAAATAGAAAATGAAAAAATCAAATACATAAGTATAAATAACGAAAAAGAATTAAAAAATGATATTCTAAACACAAACAGAAGATATTATTCTGATTATTGTATAATCTTGGATGAAAGGGAATTAAACTAAAAAGCATATATCATAAATTCAAAATATATAAAGATATAGAAGAAGATGAAATTGAAGAAGTATTAAAAGATGGTTATGAAATAGATAACAGCAAGAAGTTATTAATTTATACTTTTATTGATGATATTAAAAATATAAAAGTCAAATGTATTGAAAAAGATAATGTTGTATATATAAAAGTTAAATCATTTGAAGAAGTTAAAGAAGACATTGAAAAAAAAAGTATGATGAAAATATACCATATCACTCATATTACTATGAATATTATAAAATTACTGAGAATAATGAATATAGATTACACCGAAGATTTAAATTTGAAAATTATGCTATTGTAAAAGAAATAAAACATATACCAAGTCTTTATGATATAAGAAAATTAATGGGGTTAAATTTACTACAAATAATTATTTTGGATGTTTGAAAATAATTTGAAAAGAAAAATATTAACATATAAATAGTAATAAATGATATATGGTTTGAAAATTAGATATAAATTTTATAACTGGAAATTGCATTCTGAGTTCTCGGAATCAGAAAAGTTCCAAATAATACAACTCTTTTATTATGTATCAGATATAGTATATATCTGATTAGTATATATCTGATTAGTATATATCTGATTTAGTAACTATCGGAATTAATATGTATCAGCATACATTGTACATTGGTATGTGAAAGCAAATATTGTATATCCGTATATACCAGTATATTAATATACTATTATACAATAGTCACCATTACTAGGATATAGCATGTTAAGTTATTTCGCTCCATTATACCATCCTATTAAGTACTAATCTCCTCCACCAAATTGGTTTAAAAAACTGTCAACATCAAATTCTTCGGCGTTGCCGCTATTATTGTTTGAATTTTCGTAGGTGCCCAGATCTAATAGACCCATGTTTAGGCCATCCAATATCAGCTCATCGTTACCTAGTATGTTGTTCATGTCTAAATCTAGATCAGTATTAGCGTTGTTATTGTTATTGGCGCCAGATTCTTTGTAATTGATTGAAGACAAGATGTCTGATGGATTGGGTATGTTGTTGGTATTCTTATCAGCATTAGTGGGTAGCTCGTTGAAGTCAAAACCCGGAGACATAAAAGTTCCAAAGTTGGATTGGCTTTGCGATTCCTCTTGTTTCTTAAGCTCTTCTTCTTTTGCCTTCTGCTCTCTTTCTCTTGCTTCTCTCTCTTTGGTTTCTCTCTCCTCCCTTTCTTTGGCTTCCCTTACCTCTTGCTCTTTCTTTAATCTTGCTTCCTCTTCAGCCTTAGCTTTTGCTTCCTCATTAGCTTTTCTCTTCCTGGCTTCTTCTTCCTTCAACTTTAATTCTTCTTGTTTTTGTTTATTTTCAAGAATTTGCTCTATACACCATCTTGCATCATTAAACTTCGAAACTGTATCGTCCAATATGTCATCGAACTTGTTGATATTGCCGGATAGTTGTGCAATTATACCTGGGGTAATTAGTTGATTATTACTACCGGTTATGATATTACTTTGCTTTTTGTTGTTATTTATTATTTCAAAAATGTAACCACATGACTTTAGGATATCATTAAGTGAGTTATTTAGTTTGGTTTCTAAGTTCATTATTAGTTAAGCAATCATACAAATTGCTTAGGGTATAAATAAGTCCCTTCCCTGTATTATAGTAGGAAAAATCATATATGTTGAGTCATGTGATATATTTTGAGTGACACAAAAACGCGGTATTACTCTTGATCGCGTCTATAAAGATATGTTATAAAATGGGTATTAAGTCAACGGTCATGTTATAACTTTCTTCTTAATACTTGAAAGTGCTTTCTTTGATAGTGTTATAGTGTATCCCTCATAGTCATTCATGAACCTTGATCAATTGATATTAAAACAGGGTCCGTTAGCCCATGTTTGGTTAGCTGCTAACTATGATAAGAAGTTATCTAAACAACAATTTTTAAGCACAAGCATTATAAGCTCGTCAGAAATAATCTCAACTCATCCAATAAGTTATACAGTCACTCAAGACACCGAGACGCGTGAAAGTGTTGCGTTAAGGCTATCTGGACAGTTGTTGTTAGGTATAGTTAAGATCTACTCGAGAAAGACGAAGTATTTATTGGAAGATGTTAACGATATTTTGTTGAAGCTAAAGACTTCATTCAAATATGCCAGTGGAATTAATTTGGGATCAGATATTAAAGCAAATTTGGTTAATTTAGAACCCCAGAAAACCATAGTTTCAGACCTCAAGAATATTATTTTACCTGACCAAGTTACCGGATTTGATTTGTTATATCAGGAAGAGTTAAGGTTGGATGAAGAACCAACCCGTTTATTCGCTGAGATTCCAGCCGCAGAAGAGACTTTTATTTTTGAACCATCTATTGAATTCCCGAGATATGGTGAAACTTTTGCAGAAGAAACTGGTTTAGGTGTTGAATTAGATTTTGAACTTGAAGCCCCTCAGCCAAGTGAAATATCAATTGAGTTAGGTAGAGAAGCTCCAATTTTGCCAACAGAAGAACGTGAAATATCTCTTTTGGAAGAATTTGAACATCCCTTAGAAACAATTGGAGAAATTCCAGTTAGTCTCGAGGAGCCTGAAGTGCCTCCGCCTATTGAAAGACTCCCTTACAGAAGAAGAACTGGAATAACTGAAGAAGGTGAATTAATTACTAACAAACGTAAATTACAAATTGATTCATTAGATGCTTTAGATGGCATCTCAATTCAAACGTTAAAAGAAAACCAAGAGCTTTTATTAAGTGGGCAACCACAATACGTAACTTTAGAATTACCAGAATCCCAAAAGTTAGAGCTAGTCTATGAATTAGCCACTCCAATCTCAACTAAAAGAAGAAAATTGTGGACTATAGATGAAGAATTACATCAAAGATCTCTAGAATTAGCAAGGGTGGAAGAACGGGTAGAGGAAGAAATACCATTTGAACATGAACTTGGTTTTGAGTTATCATTACCTGGTTTAGAGAGTCCAATTTCAATTGCAGAAGTGGAAGAGGAGATATTAGAACAACCTGAAATAGTTGAGGAAGAGGAATATGTTGATACTGTTGCCAAATCGACTATTCAAATAGCGGGTGAACTTAGGGAAATTTTTACCAGCAAGGAAGAAGGCACTAATTTCACAGAGCTTGTGGATATGGACTTTACTATAAATGAAAAATATGAGGATAAATTACCATTAGGTGTAGTAAGCAAAGCAGCTGTTGTTAAGACGGTTAATAAAAGAAAAGAGGCAGCTAAATGTTTTTTTGAGTTATTAGTTTTGGCAACCCATGATTGTGTTTCAATTGATCAAGAAGCTAGTCTCACTACTATTGGAGGCACTATTAATATTACATCAAGAGATAGGATTTTTAGTAACTTTCTTTAACATAACAATGACATTCTTGTATATTATATGTATATTACTATTTAATGAATAATAAGGTACGAAACTTTTATAAAATTTGCATTAGTATTTTACGTCATTGGCTTTTAAGTAATTAATTAACCCTTCATCAATTTCTATATTCACTTCCGATTTAATGGATTCAATTAATGAACTTTCATCAATCGACCATATAAGTACTGATCCATTATTAAATCCAATAATTAGTTTATCACCGCTATCATTGAATTTAGCGGTTGTTGGAAAATCAACTTCAATTGGTATCTCTAGAGCGGGATTCATTAATTTATAGTTTAAATCCCAAAATTGAATAATTGCCTTATCTGTAAAACCTATTGCAACAAATTGTAATGGATGATTCGGACGTATAGCAATATCCAAAATCAAATACTTTGTAGAAATTTTAATCAAGGGATATTTATTTGTTACCGACCATATCTTTATATTCCAATCTAAACTGGATGTTATAATCAACTTATCAGTTAACTCATAAATTGATGTAATAGCTGAAGAATGAATTTCATTATTGTCATCTTCATGGATAGATGCAATGTACCCACTATCATTCATTAGTTTAAATATCTTGCCGCTTTCAGCACCCACTACCATTTGACTTAAAAAATTTTGTTGTGAATGCAGTTCATCAGATCTGATCAATTTTTCAGTACTTAATATCGTAACCTTCAGTATTGATAACGGTTCTTTAAAGTTTGAAAACTCTTTTAATTCATTTGGTACATATAATTTAATGGACTCAAATTTTGGAGATGCTAGTATACTAGTAGACCAGACGTTAATTGTCCCGTCAAATGACGTTGAAATGACGGAGTCATTATTTTCAATAGTTGACTGATGAATTGATGAAATCGCTAATGTATGGTACGATTTTAATGGAGGAGTACTGAGCAGAGGTAAAATAGCGACACTAGTTGGTTGGGTATTTTGCATATCCCATATGACCAATTTACCATCTGCTAGCCCGCCAATTATTTTATTAGCATTCATTTTATCGAACTTGATTTGTGTTATTGGAGCTGTACAGTTTAAAAAGAATTCTGGAAAAACGGTTGAGTTCTTTATATTATATATTATCGCTAAACCCGGTGAGTCCGTAGATTTGGATGAGCTCTCTGAATATGATACAACTATAAGCTCCATAAAATGTGGTGAAATATCTATGGAAACTACTGCCCTTCCATTTATTCCAGTAATATTGTGAATTTGTTTGAATGGTATTTCTATATCCCTTGCTTTGTTCAATGTATCATCTTCTGAACCTTTAGCATAATCTATAATATTACTTATATCGATCGAATCATCAATTACTATCTTATTCAACAATTTAATCGAATCTTTAACCAGTCGATTCAACTCGTTCTCATCGATATATTTAGCTATTTTATAATCATTCTTCTTCGATGGCTGTTTTTGTTCAGCAACTTCTTCAGATTTCAGCTCCTCATCAATCGTCTCGTCTGTTGCTTGTATAGCCTTATCATAAGAAATATATTCTTTTTCACTTGCCTTGGGGATGGTGTGTTCAGCCTTAGATACCGCCAAAGTGTCAACCTGAATAGCTACGTTGAGTTGTTTAATCTCATTATTTGGAACCGATTGAAGTTTATCTATCAATTGATCTACCGATTTATTATCTTTGTCCTTATTGACTATTCTTCTCTGCCTTAGCTCTTGCAACCTCTGTCTCTTCTGTTCAAGAAGAGACTGTCTATCCATATTGATTGTTGATCAACACTGTTTCTGCCATAATGTGGATTCTGAACTACAAAAAAAATCAACGCGTTCCATGATCTTGAAGTTTTCCAAAAAGAGATAATGCTTTTTATATAGTAGATCAATATATTACATACTATTCATCAAATGAGTAATGATATGGATATTGATGATATCTTAGATGAATTTGAGAGTTCATCCAAAAGATTTCAACAAAAAATAAAGTATGATCAAAAATCAGATGAAAGCATATACAATCAGTTGGTTATGGTAATGGTAAATGAAAGAATGTCACCATGCTTATTACCATATAAACATGAGTTGGTAGAACAAGTGCTAAAGCAATTGTCAAATCAACAGCAATATTTATTAGACTCTCATGAGTATGGGGATTCCAATATGGAGTCAGGCATTGTTACCGGGGACTTTAAGTTACAATTAATGATAATAGAAACAGACATCGAACGGTTAAGTTATTTGCTTAGGTTATATCTCAGAACAAGGTTATCAAAGATAGATAAATATACACTTCACTACTTCAATGAAGTAGCTACTCAAGGTGATTCACTTTTGTCGGAGGAAGAAATTGAGTACATGCATAAGCACTTCAAAATATTGACGGATCTCTATAACAACTGTTTCCTAAAGAAAATGCCCGAGTTTTTAACGTATTTAGATGACACTAGTGGTGGGCAATCAATGATTACTGCACCAGATCTCAATCAACCAGTCTTTGTGAAATCTATTTCGAAGCAGCCAATCTTTATAAGTGGAGATGATGAGGAGTTAGAAATAGTGAAAGGCGGTATTTATGTGGTTAAGTACAAATTAGTAAAGAAATATATCGAAATAGGGGATATTATATTAATATAAATATACGCCTTAAATAATTGAATAGTCACAGCCACCAGGACATTCCACATTCGCTTCTTCTATAAACCATTCCTTTAAACATCCAAAGTGACCTCTATGACCACATTTTAGACTAACAACCACATTTAAGCCTTTGCATTGTTCATTACAATATATGCAATTCATCTGCTTAGTTGAACATTCGTCACAATACCAGAACCCGCTTGATTTATGCTTTGACTTCTCATTAACTAATAATTTTTGGCACCAGCAACAATAGAGCCTTAAGTTAACTTCATTATTTGAAGCTAGTTCAGATATCAAATCCTTTGGAGCCATCTTTATCACGTTTGCAGCGTTGACGAATAGTCTTTTTCTCCGGAGAATTTCGATATATAATGACAACCATTCTAAGCTAGTCTCCTTAGAAATATTAAACACATCATAAAATAATAATGTTAAAGTGGAACACATAATGATATCACCTTGTAAGGAAGAATAATCCAAAGTCTTTTTTAGTAAATTCTCAGTTTTCCATGGTTTAAATAGAACTTCGTTTTTTTGGCTCTCGTTGATAGCTTTAGTTAGTTCAGACTTGGCATACATATTTTCAATTGATGTTTGGTCTTCAACTTGTTCAACAACATCATCCAACCCAGCAGGTATTTCGCCTTTTGCCAAAGGCTGCGCCATAGATGGTTGTTTTCCATATGACTTATAACAGCTTGGAGTAAGTATATTAGAGGAGTTCCTTCTTGACAGAACAGACCCTTGTGAAGCTGTTCCGTAATTGTAAGAACCGCCAGAATTATAAGAATGATGCATTTGATTAAAGTAGGTTGGACTTCCACTGTTCGGATGATATATTGATAGAGATGACGATATTGATCCTGTAGCTACATTGCTTAAAACGTTTAAATTTTCATCATCAGGATCTTCATTAAAGCTGGCCCCATACATTAAGGGTCTTTTGTGGAACGATTGTCGATGATATGCATAAACCTTATTAGATACAACTGTTTCATTTTTTGGAGATTGGCCAACTTTTTTATTATCAGAAATATCGATTACAGTTGAAGGCGTGTTCCCAAATGGTGAAGACATACCACTATCATTTTCTCCTAATGACGACATTGAATTTTGCTTGTTTAAATCTGATGAAGTTCTTCGTCTCCTTGTTTTCCTACTTAATGATTCAGACAGCCTATTTTTATCATGTATTAATACATCATCTTCGTCTTCTTCATCATCTATAATAGTGCATTCATTATCTTCAGTTTGGCGATATTGCCGGTTTATTAGTAAAATGTTGCTTGAAGCAGAAGGGCTAATGCTTTGGGAAAAACTGCTACCACGGTTTTGCTTGATCGTATCCATCAAAGTATTAGTTGATAAATTTATGTTTTCGGTGAATGATTGCTTTCTGGAACTTGTATTACTAGCTTTTGCACTAGTTTTATCTACTGATTCTACACTGTTTACATTACCACCAGTTCCTCCATAATTAGTAGTCAGGGTTGAATTTGAGTTATAAGAACCAACAACATTTCCTAGATCAGAAAGGATTGATCTAGAATCATCATCATATTCTACCTTAACTTGATCATTAAATTTAGTATCAGGTTCTCTTTTGGCTAATCCTTCCTCTTCGAGACTAACTGCTAACATTCTCCAGATTTGGCAATCTCTTAATCTATTCACACTGGCAGAAATATTCGCATTCAATAAACAGACATCAATTAAGTTAAACCCATCTGGAATTGAAATTAAATAATTCGTTGACAAGGTTTCAAAAATGTAGTCATCATTAATAGGTAGTGGAAGCGAAATTGGTATTAGGTATGGTGAGGATTGATTTACTGAGAGAACTTTTCTTACCAGCTGCTGATGGGAAGTATTGATTGGAGACCCGTTTGATACACCAGAGCCTTGAGTAGATTGAGATGAGTTCCTATTCAATGTGGGTTTCAACAAATTACTATTCAAATGAGATTCAATTAATGATGATGAAACACGGTTTTGTAGTACTGGAGATGGTGATTTTCTCGAATGTGATACCATTGATGTTCTATGTAACTGAGGCTTCTCTCCTACGAAGGGAGTGGCTGAATTAATACCAACTGGTATTGTAAATTTACTAGAATACAGTGGTGAGTTATCTAAAGCAGAAACTGGAAAATCCAAAGAACGATTCTCATGATCATCAATTATGCTAGCACTTCCACTAGGAGCTCCAGACTCCACAGTCATTGATAGCTCCATATCGCCATCTGCATTAACATTGTCAACCAAAGCTTCATTCTCTGGCGCATCTTCAAAGTCAAATTTCTCTTGATTAACAAAACATAAATCGCCAATTCCATTGCTCCAAGCTACCGAAACATTACTTAACTGATCTAAGGGTTTTGTTATATCAAAGTCATCAGCAATATCTAGATCATAAGAAGTGAAGACATTTGTTTTTGATAAACTCCATATTCTTCTTGAATGCGTGGGATTTTGGGCCCAAATAAAATTTTGGAATGGTTTATGAGATTTAGTTGAGATAACTTCTTTAGGAATGAATTTTCTTTTAAGATTATAAACAGTAATTGTAGGATCTTCTTTTAAATACAGACATGCAAAATCATAATTATATAGAGAATAATTGTTAGCAGCGGACGCAAAAAGCAGTTCCCTTTCATCATAAGTTAGTTTATCGTCAAATTTAGTGTAATCATGTTGAAAATTCTCTAGATGATCACCATAACGATTTGAGTTTTCAGGATATGCTGACCATCTAACTTTCATAACAGGACCGTATGTATTTATCATAAAATCGGGACTGATTTTGTTTTGACCATGTAGTGAATCACCATAATTCCAAATACATAACTTCTGATCCCTTCCACCTGTTATAACATACTCTTTTTCAGGATGAATGTGCAAAGATAAGGCTGGTCCAGTATGAAAGTTCCATTTACGCTCTGGAGTCGAAAAATACTGTTGGCCAGCGTTTCCAGGGGACCGCAAATCATATTTACATAAGGCACCAGAATCATGGACTGACAATATAGTTAACTTATTCCTAATAGATGAATGGGGAGAATATTGACATGATCTAACTGGATCTGAATGTACATTCGACATTATAGAAACCATTGGTTTGGGTGATGGTGACCTAAGGTCCCATAATTTTATTGTACCGTCCTGGGAACCAGAAACCAATTGATGTGGCTGTTCGTAACTTGAAACAAAATCCAACGAATTTATACAACGCTTATGGTCAGATAACTTTTGCATTAGCCTGGACTTCCCATAATTGCTCACTTTGTAAATTGATATTAAACCATTAGATAAACCACAAGCAATGGTGTCACTTTGAGTCTTTATAGTATTTATATTATTAAGCTTATTGCTAGAAGGAATCCTTGAGTTTGAATAAATGGAGTTGCTATGATCAAGCATATTAATCTCTTGAGTAATATGTGATTGATCGGCGCTTAACGCTAATAGCTTTAAATAATTCTTGCCCCCAATTACTACATGATGTATCGGCTCCGGTTCATGTTGCCTTATACTATTCAATGGATAGTTTAGCTGGGATACACATGTAACTTCTTTTTCACAATTATATACTAATTTCTTTTTACTGTTATTTGATTCATTGAATCTTGACTTCGTCGAACTTATTGATGAAGTTGGCGATGAACTGCTATCAAAGAATTGTGATTGATTCAAAGTACCATAAATGTTGAAAGCAAATTTTGCTAATCCCAGAGAATTGGTATTTGTATTATTAGATATGGACATAACAATATATGGCAAAGTGTTCCACCATCATTCAGACTTGCTGGATAGTTGATATTTTTTCTTCTGATAAACGAGATTTTCACATTAAGCCGTAAATCCTTTTTCTTCTTTGTTAATATATTCTGCTTTACATATAGTTACTTGATAGATAAAGTAATTGGAATGTTTCTTCCTCTGTCGCTTATATTCATTAAGCTCTTCAAATTCCTTAAAGCAGTAGCTCAAGTAGGTGTCTCCTTGGGGTTTTTAGTTTTACTTGGATTGTATGTTAATCAATCCAAGCTTATCTATCCAGCATCACTAAACGATGGGCATGGTTACTGTGCAACACCAGATGAATATGAAATGCCAGACTACGAGTTAATCAATCTAAGAACCGAAGATAACGAAATTTTACAAGGATATCTGTTGAAACACGATATCTCATCCCTACTGTATGCCAACAAGACAATTTTGATACTATCACCTAACGCAGGAAACATTGGCCATGCATTACCTATTGTTTCAATGTTTTACAAGAACTTTGGTTATAATGTTTTCATTTATTCGTACCGTGGTTATGGTAAATCTAGTGGTAAGCCATCGGAAAAAGGGTTGAAGTTAGACGCCCAAAGAGTAATGAAATACTTGACAACTGAGGATGAACAGTATCAACAATCATCTCTTATATTATATGGCCGTTCCCTTGGAGGAGCTGTTGCTATTTATATTGCGGCAACCATGTCTTCTTCAGTTCATGCAATTATCTTAGAGAATACATTTCTATCAATTAGGAAGACTGTCCCTCATATATTTCCGTTATTAAGGTTTTTTACTAAATTCGTTCACCAAAAGTGGGAGCTGGAAAAACTAGTGCCTTTAATTCCTTCTAACATTCCACTTCTATTGCTAAGCGCTTGTAGAGATGAGATTGTTCCACCAGATCATATGGATCAGATCTATGCATTATCTAAAAGTGAAGATAAAGTGATCTACAAGTTTGAAAATTCGATGCATAATGACACAGTAATTCAACCTGAGTACTGGGATAGAATGCAATCATTTATACAAAACAAAGTTAATCCTGTGGGATATTAGCTTACCCATTGGTTGATTCGTAAATAGATTGACGTAAATTTATATGTATACAAATATGATAAAAAAGTAATAAAAAGACAAACTGAGTACCTCATAAGACATTGTTGCAGAAACAACAAAATTATAATGGAAAGTGGAAATCTAGTGTGGAAATATCAAGAAAAAATCTTGAAAACTTTTCTTCTTGCATTAACTTAAAGCATATTATAATAAAATTTGTGGTTCGGTTCCTTTCTTATTAGAGTCGTCATGAGACATAAAATCAACTTTTTGATCATCGCTTAACTTTAAAACTTTCTTTAATCTTTCACCAACGGTTCTCAACTTAATTTCATCACAATCTCTGGTCCAGATACCAATTCTAATTGCTTGTTTTCTGATGTTTAAAACGATACCATTAACTTCACCTTCATCATCTTCAATAGTTTCACCTATAACAGACAATAAACCACGTAACCATAAATCATTAATAGCTGCACCAACTTCACGTTTGTTGGTGAATGAATATTGCCATCTACCACCTTTTGCATTCTGTTCGTCTTCCCATTCCGGCTTGATTCCTTCTTTGAATAAATGGTAATCAGATTTCAATGGTAATTGGTTAGCTGGCGGAATTGAATTGTAGATACCCCAAAATTCTTCGACTGATGAAAAGGTGATAACTGGCTTCAATAAATCGTGCCAGTTTTCATTCTTATTAACTTGTGGCTTAGTGTACCATAAGGTCCATCTGTTATTTAAAGGATGCTTAGCAGTAAATTCTTCCTTATTAGTTAAGACAGTATCTTTGTTTTCTAAAGATAATTCTTCAGTCTTCCTTGTTAATTCTTCAGACATCTTTCCTAAAACCAGTTATTCTGTTAGTACTTATCCTTCTACCCATCAATCGATAAAAGATGATAAAAGTTGCCGTACATGCAACTGAAACAAATTGCTATCTAAAGGTGAGAATTTATGATGTAACCACTTCATCTAACAATATTACGTCTTCTTCCAAAAACAACTTCACCTAATATCAACCCTTCTCATAATAGATTTACAGGACACATACCTTATAGCTTCAAAGTAGTTTATGAAAGAACAAATTTTACTTCGGCGTTATATTTTTTATGTGAAATCAATTATACATGTCTAAATCCACAAACTTGACGATGGTTTCAGCGAAAAAAATAAAAATTTACCTAGCGGGTAATTTTGAGAACGGCCAACTATGCTACTATAGTGTTGATACGCGTAATCTACAGCACTAACATAAGAGAGTAATATATGTTCCTATGAAATGTTTGAAATGTCATGAAAAGATCACTTGTATCGGAGACGTAAAATGGATCAACCATTACCCAAATGTCTTCAGGGTATGTTTATATAAAAATAGATGGAAAAAAATCTAAAAAAAGAAGAATACATGGGAGAGAAATATGCACCCATATTCACTTGGGTGCATCTTCTATTTGGCTTCCCTTGTTCACATGTTTGCATACCTTATACTTCGAAAATATAACCATTCATTGATAATCAAAGCAATGCTCCAATTAACAAGAAGGCAATACCAGCAATGCCAGAGTAGATATTCTCAGGTTTGAAGGAGCCAACTGCCCCATTTTGACCAATCGTAGTCCTGTCATATGTTCTGACACCGCCAACACTACCACTATAAGTACCTAAACCAATATCTCCGGATTTGACATATGAACTTTCTGCAGCAGTGTAAGTGTGAATGAACGTTTGCGTAAAAATCGATGAAGGAGTCGTCACGACACCGTTGGTAGTGATTGTGACCCAGACTGCAGTAACAGCTGTTGAAGTTGAGGTCATTACACCATCACCTTGCATGTCTAAGGCACTAGCCAAGGTCAACACTGAAAATATACCTACAAAAATTTTAAAAAATCTCATCGTTAATTCGGTTGTTCTTTCTTATGGGATAATTAGGTAGTTATTGTGTGGATTAAATACAAAAATGAAATCTAATGCGCTAAAGAAGCTGTCTGCCCTCAACTAGAATTATATCTTTCTAAACCCTATTTTAACAAGGAAAAGGATATTAACCTTTGTAACTTCGTATCTAGTGCAAGATTCAACGTGTTTTTGTTGGAGCAATGTTTGGTCACGTGATTAAACAATGTTAGTATCATAGCCTCCAGCTCTTCTCAGCACCACACTAGCAGCTAACTCTTGCTAGCAGCCTAACTCCAGCGCTCGTCACTTTAATCGCCTATACAATGTGAACCCAAGGAACATCGTAGCATCGTATAGGTCAGATACGGATATTCCACTGAAGGCGAAAAACTACGTTTCTAGGAACATGGATATACACCGATGAATCTTGCACATGTGGAAAAGCTGAGCTCATGAGATTTCAACAAGAAGCGGATCGATTCTTATCGGCCGTGTGATACACTTAACAGAACTTTGTATTCAAGATGGGCACTGAAAGGTACGTATTGCAATTCTTGTATATATCTCATTAGAACATTATATAATGATTTTTTCCACATTTACGTGCTACAGTTCCAATAATTCCATGTTCTGACTAGAGTTGCAAAACACTACTGGTCATGTGTCATGTGGTGTTTAACCGCAACAAGAAGTATTATTCTTAATGTAGAAGACAATATCGGGGAAACACGCAGATGATCCAGTGTTAACAAAATTTTTGTGATGATAAACCTGTTTCATTTTCCATTTATTGGATTAATTTAGTTGCCTCATTGTATTTATCTTAGCGTAGTATTTTGGTTTTACTTAGTTTTACTTTTCTGTAGTTAGCCTATTAGACGCTATAACAAACTTCGAGAATAATGAGAAATCGGATGACATTTTGTTATGTAATCATGTGAAATGCGGCTTAAGTTTTGACAAAATTAGAATCCTCATACTAAGATGAGGTCTACGATTTTTTTTTTTATAGCACCAGTGAAGCTATATATCAAAGCAGAGCTAATATAGTTACTTAATGGCGAAGAAAACGTTGTCAGAGCAGATTGCTGAGTTAAGCAAACTGCAAACGGAATTTGATATTGAAGATAATGATTTACGGGAAGATGTTTTTGAGCCTCAAGACGATGAGGATGATTTGAACTCAGGTGTTTCAGAGGATGAAGAGTTAAGAAAAGAGCATTACGTTAAAGTATCTAAGTCAAAATTGCGAAATAATAATGATAGTGTATCTTTAGGTAAGAAATATAGCGGGAACGTTACAAGTAGAAGTAATTTGTATGGTGAAGAAGAAGACGAACATGCATCGAGCTACTCGGAAAGCGAGGAAGAGGAAGAGGAGAATGAGGACGGAGAGATTGAAGGTGGTGAAAACCATAGCGATACTAATTCTGGGATGTCGTTAAGAAGTGAGTCTGAAAGTGAGAGTGAAAGTGATGAAGCAGATGACAACGAAGATGAAACTCTAAACCATAGAAGATCGATGTTGAAGGAATTAATGTCAAAAGAACGCAAGCATATTGTTAAAAGGTTGTCACAGTCTGCAACAAATGATGCATTAAAAGGGTTTGCTATTTTACAGCAACATAAGCTCTTCGATTCAATAATTGACAGTCGTCTAAAGATTCAAAAGTCGTTGACTAGTTCTAATTTATTACCATTTAATCGGGATATTTTGGTTGCTGCGGATCTACCAACAAAAAAAACCAGCAAATACTTGAATCAAGCACAAAGTAAATGCTATAGTCTATTAGATAGCATTTTAGCCTTGAGGTCGAAACTATTAACAAAAGATGCGATTGTTTCGGAACCATTAACTAATAAATCAAAAAAGAGATCGTTAGCAGATTACTTAGAGGAAAATAAAAAATATGACTCTGTGTTGAGTAAATACCGTTCAGGTGTTTTAAATAAATGGTCCGCTAAGATTCAAAATTCCTCGGGCTCAACAGCAATTAATGCTAGTAAATTTAAAGCGATCAACCAATCTTCTGAGCAACAAGTGCTCAATAATTTGTCAGATATGGATAGATTAATTAAAAGAACAAAACTCAATAGGCGTCAAATCAAACCATTAGGTTATGATTATTATTTGCAACAAAATGAAGGAAAACCAGATTCAGCAGATGAAGATGAGAAAGCACATAGCAATCCAGATATTCCAAATGAGTCTGCTTCTAATAATAAATCGAACTTATCAGAAATCAATCAAATTTTTGATGATGAAGATTTCTATCGTGTGTTACTTAACGACTTAGTGGATAAGAAAATCCAGTCAAGTGATCCTACCTCTGGTATGACTATTACATTAAGAAGTGTTCAAAAAGCTCAAAAATTTAAGAAAAATATTGACACGAAAGCTTCCAAGGGCCGTAAACTTAGATATCATGTTCAAGAGCAAATTGCCAATTTTGAGACACTGAGAGGTGGATGGCAATGGGATGATGATCAAATTGATGAATTTTTTGCTTCCTTGTTGGGCCAAAAGATTAACATGAATGAAATAGATGAAGTTGAAGAAGATGTTGACGAAGCTGAAATTGTGGTAGGTGGAGATGATTCGATTAAATTATTTGGATAGTCTATATAGAGCAAGTAAATAACACCTTTCATATAGACATCTATTCAAAGGTCTTAGTTTTACTTTCTAAAACCTCTTTTCATTTGGTAATCCCAGATGCATATTTGCATCCATATTATTAATTTTTTTAGTCTCAGTCACTTTTTATGAGAGTTCCCAAATTGTTAGGAGAAGATATGGTACTAGATTCCTCTAATTATAACCAGCAAAATTTGAGGCAAAAGTAAAAGTCATCATCCTTTTGTCTAGTCAAAGTAGAACTAATCAGAACTTAGTTGCTCTTATTATATAGTCATCATAAAGGTTCTAAACTTTTCATATTCTTTATTAGCTACTATTGTTAATTTTAATTGATATTTTATCTGGATTGATCAATTAACTTTAGAACTTTGGAACTTTAAACTAATTAAAAATGAGAAATTTTAATTTTGGAAATTGTTAAATTTTCAAATTTCAATTTAATTACAAAGAGTAGAGTAATTTGCCATTTAACCTTGAGGATTTTTTAAAGATTAAATCTATTTATTAATGGCTGTTGGAAGGATAACAACGCTTTGTTAAAGTAGAATTGAAAGACTGCCTAAGTTTGAATATATGTTTTTCAACCCAAAACATACAAGTTAAAATTACTGGACATCGAAGTTCAGAGAAAGATGTTTTAAGAGCATTTCTTACAGCTCCTTCTCTTGATTTGATTTGAAGTATTGTTACGTCATAATACATTCAATCAAAATAAAAATGTTCTGTATCCTCTGTTGGTGAAATGTTTTGCTGCTAATTCACACTTTCCAATATTTTACATTTTCAACATATTAACATAAGCATTTAACGAAATTGTTTTAGTTTTTATTTTCAAAAATAAATAAGAATTTCTTAGGGAAAAGATTATTCGGATCGAAATCACGAGTATTTTAGATTTTAGGGTGTTTTATTCATTTTCTGATAAGGTTTAGTCTTTTTTTAGTTTTTATTCTTTAACAATTTACATGGCAAGTTGAATACAAGTAAGTAGTAAAAATGTGGTTGAATCTAAATGTGTATTAAAAATAAAGTGGTATACAAGACTAATAACCATGCTTCTGGTGATTACTAGGACATTCATGATCTGTCTTTATTTTGAAAGGATCTATCAAGATATACTGTGATATAATTATTCTGCTTTTCCATAGGAAACTTGGTACAAAGATGAATAAGCCAATACATAAATAATCCAAATTATTAAAAGTTAGATTTTTATTAACTCAAAGAAGTGTAGAGTCCAAAATTTAACATCATTTCGAATACTAAATAATCACTATTTATGTTAGTCGTAACAAAGGAAAGAAAAAAAACATAGAATCAGTAAAATAGCATATCGTTGGATTTCTCAATGATAATATTAGCTCCAGCAGTGTATTCAGGCCTTTTTTCAAATTTTTCCAAAAGAAACTCCTTCATAGCTGGATTTCCGCCAGTCTTTTCTACATCTTTTGGTGTACTTCTGCCTATGTGATTAGTTTCTGCAATACCTTTGGGAAACCCTGGAAAATCTGGGCCAGCTAATCCTTTAAGAAATGCTTCTCGTTGCAAAAAGGCATAAGCAACATTAATTTGACATAATGGTACCGAAGGGATATAAAAGACAGATGAATCCAGTTTTCCTTCATGAACTGGATCAACAGCATGAATTAAGTCACAATGCCAAAATACCATATCGCCTGGCCCAACCTTTGGAACCCAAACCATAATATCTTCTAGTTTCAATTCTGGATGAGAGAAATCGTTAAACTCCAATGATTTTCCAGGTGGTGCTCCCGGAAACTCTGAATCAAGTTTGAGTTGGTCCAGACCATCAAAGAAAGGTTTTAACATATAGTATGCTGTAACTTCCTTAACTAATGGTGCAAATAATATTGTACCTTCTTTTGGTGCAATATCAGATACAGCTAACCATCCTTGGAAAGTTCTAAAGACACTACAAGTACCTTTTGAATCATGTAGATTCATGTTAGCCGTGATTCGATGAGTAGCATCGTATGGGTCAAAATCTTCCCACCTACCCTCAAATATTGGAGCATAGCAACTACTATATTCTTCATTTTCCCATCTCTCTAATGATCCTCCATCTGCATGTGGACCAAGAGAGAAGAGATCATCTCCTGCATTTCTGATACGTAAGCGGTCGGCGTAGGAAACATTTTGGTCAAGACAAACTTCAGTCTCAGGTAAAGAGTGCCACAAATTGTTCATGAAAGCTAAGGTAGACATCATGTTGGGATGCGAGCGAGCTTTTATCTGAGGAGTAGACCAGTATAATTCAAAAACAACTTTTTTTTCTTTTGGAAATCCCTGAGTATGAGGGTTTTCCTCAATGTAATTAATGGCATCAGTCTTCAATTTTATAGCTTCATTGGTTGGGATAACATTTTTGACTACCAAAGAGCCTCTTTTTAAGACTTCTTCTCTCTTTCTATCTGTCATACTTAAGAGGTCGGAATAGTCAATTGTGGGAATGATCTCCAGCCCCTTTTCCTTTATCTCCTCGATTCCCTCTGCTAATGCCTTCTTTAATCTTATCCAACTTGCTTTGAAGGCCTCTGGATCTTTAATTAATTTCCTTTTAAGATCAGCATACTTTTGGGGAAGGACTGTGTCATCAGACTTCTTGAGAGATTGAAATACAGAAGAAATGTCACCCTCTCCCCTTTCTTTAGCTTTCGCAATATCGCACACACGGAACTTTGGGTTTCCCAATAAATGTTGATCAATTTTTGTGAATTCATCTTTTGAAGGCATTGTAATTACTGTTTAGTTTGTTATTGAATATTATTGTATCCATCAAACTGGGAATAACTCTGCCTAATATACTACCAAGGTAACTGTATATTGGTCATAAGAACCAACTTGAGAAGTTGCGAAAAGAGCCTCCAATGATGCCCCCTCCTCACTTACTATATCCGGCGATCCATCCGCAGTATTTTCATATCCCTATTGGGTATCCCATCCTGATACATAGTACAAGAACTTGCTGAACATTAATAACCAAGTCTGAACTGGAATATAATGTTCCGATCCTTACATTTCCGGCGGTGACAGATTATTTAGTAATGTCATCAAATTTTAAAGTTTGTAGCTTTTCTGTTGCTAAAAGAAAGGTACGTTTAATAGATCATCTAAGTGGAAAATGGTATATTAACAATAAACTATTTGTTAGCGTGCTATCAATGCCTGCAAGCGATGTAGGAAATTCCATAGGAAATGTGAAACAGAGGTAGGTGAAAGCAAATGCAAACCATGTGCTGCAAATGGAGGTGAATGTATATGGAATCGCTCAAATAGCGAGGAGAAGGGTAATGTTCATTCTACGTATAAAGCCAGAAGGCTTGATCTGGAGGAAAGAAAAAAATCTTATGAAAAAGTCCTTGAACGTTATTTAAAGAATAGTACTCAATATGTTTGTGCTACTGAACCATTAGCACCTCTTTTGAGTAAAGATGCCTTTCTATGTTTTGAAGGAAATGATTTTGGTCTTTATTATCCATGGCGGGGATTTGACTATTCTTATGAGAACAAAAAAACTGTTGACAAGGATTTAAAGAATTATATCACCTCTAGAGGTGGATTTGTTGCTCCTCCGATAGAAGAACAGAGACGATTGCTTTATTTGTATTTAGATAAAGTTTATCCAGTTTATCCAGTAATAGATAGAAATTTTACCAATGACATAAAAAATATACCGATGTTATTATTAAATGCTATGCTATTAAGTGCTATAAAGTATGATACACTAATAAGTAAAGCTGAAATAAGATCAAGAGCAAATACATTTTATGAACGCTGTAAGTTATTAGAACTTGTGGAGAAAAATAAAGTGACCTTGATTCAATCTTACTTATTACTATCTTTGCATGAAGAGGGTATTGATGGCGCCAACAATGCTAAAAATTTTGTTACAAAAGCGTGTGCACTATGTGATGAGTTGGCAATAACAAATTTAAGTGGATCTAATAATGTGTCAAATTTTCTGAAAAATATCGATAATTACAGAACCGACTCAACGTCCAAGTACTATGGAAGAAGCTTATTTAAGCGCTTATTTTGGGTATCTTTGTGTTGTGATAGATTTACAGCTGCAACTAGCGGAAGAGCGATGTTTTACAATTTGGCTGATATATTAGTCGATGAGATTGCTATACATGATTTTGATGAAGGTGACCATCAACTCAGTGATTTTGAAACTCTAAAGAGCTGGTGTAGTTTAAGTAAACTTGTTGATTGTATATTGTGCACTTTATATCGGCCACCGGAAAAGAGAACTTTGAATAATAGTTTAAAAGCAGATCTATTAGATTGGAAAATACAATCATCAACAATATTGAGAGAAGATTTTGTTAGTTTCTTAAAGATTTCTCATTTATATTGTTGTATGTTGTATTTTCGTTGTCAAGTTGATTTATTCACGCTAATGTCAAATGATGAGCAGAACCTGGCATCCATAACCATGGAATCAAATACTTCCCTAGTACACAAGTTTTGTTTCATGATTATAGATTTGGTATCGATAGGAAGCATTCATCACATTATAGTTGTACATGCTTTACTACATGTCATTGCTCTATTAAAGCTTGAACTCAACGCAAAAAGCCAATTTCAGTATTCTAGATTGGAAGGTACAGCAAATGACGTAACATTTGTAAATTTGATGAAAAGAGCAGTTTCCCTTTTAAGTACTTTGAAAGATTTTTGGTGGTATGCAGATGTCTCTGTTCATCTCTGCAATCCGATTATATCTGAGATTTCTAATGGTGACTCAGCTAATGATGAAATATGAAACTCGCTGCTTGATTTGAAAAGTCATCAGAAGTGTTAATGATATCAAATATCAAGTGATTCTTGACCAAGGGATTGAAAAATGAAGCAATATCACGGAGTTTTCTACCTTTTGTTCGGTAATAGATATACTAATATTTTATTTTACAAAGCATATTTTTTAAAAGCAATTAAATCGTATGGGTAGCGGCTTATAATGGATGTAAATGATTGATTGGTTAGTATTATTACAGGACTCCATTATATCACTAAACGATTTCACAACGTCGAACCCAAGTAAGATTAACGAGTAGCGCTTAATAAGTGCTACATTAGAAAAAAAAAGATTTTACTAATGGTACATACCTAAAGTTCATTTCTAAAACGTTCAAACAAAGACTGTTAGTGCTATAGAGATAATATTTCATTTAATATTACGATCATAAAAGCCCAAGGTTATTTAATTTAAAGTTAGCGGAAATTGGATCCGTACTTGAAAGCTAATTGATTTGTTTACAGGGAGTCACCCCAAATTTTATTTAATATTGAGTTAATCAATGAAAGATTAGAAGTAAACAGGATCATATATTTTATTTGGGAATAATTGTGGCTCATAAATGAAAGGATGATCTGTGTACAATTTGTTGATAATGCAGTCCACAATTATATAGATTGCAGAAACATAATCATTGAACATTCCAATCTGTAAAACTAATCACAAACTTTCTAAGTAGAGTCCTACAAAATTTATTTCATACATAGTGTTTTTGATGATTTGTTTTTCAATCACTTCTCAAAGTAGTATATTGAATATAAAAATGTATTGTGTTATTCTATCTGCTGGCTTTGACTTTATCGGATAGAGCCTATTTAAACTTGTCTCCAGAAATTGCCATATCCAGCAATAATTAGATTCATATATCCTATAAACCTGTTATCAATCGACTAATCCAGCTAGAATTGAAAAGCCGATATCAATCCGAATTTATACCTCTATTTACTGATCTTCTTTAATTCGGTCATAACTTCTTGCTTTAGGACATTTTGATCTAAACCAGCTTCTTTCATTTTCTTAAGAGCAAAAGTTACATGTTCGGTATATCCCAAATGAGCAAAAGCAAAAGCAATATAAGCCCAGACATTTGCAGAATCCTCATTATAAAATGCCGATGACTTGAGATACCAAAGGATTCTAATTGCTTTAGAGAAATCGTTGGCAGAAAGAGCCGTTTCAACTTCATCAAATGCAGCAGCTGTTTCTGCACTGCGACCACTGATAGTAGCTTTTGTTGTTGCATCATCGAATGAAGTGTCAAACGAACAAGGTGATTTCTTGTTTAGAACAATCTTCTTACCAGCTGGTAATGGGTCTGGTCTAGCCTTGACAGAGCCTGAAACACCTTGATTTATTTGAGCTTTAAAATTTTCTGGAATATTAGACATGTTTTATAGTAATAGAAGAGCTATATTATATGTATGTTTTGACTGAATTGAAAAGACATAGCTAGCAATATATCTCCTATAATTGTTGAGATTTGAGTTCGAGAAAAATATTTCAGAATATTTGGCCTCGTGATTCTTTTCATTTTTTTATGAATACAAAGCTGCTAACTGAATGATATACAATAGTACTAAATGGAACCTAATATATATATTAAAACGGTATATTCTCTATATAACATTTTTCTATTACGAATTTAGGCTAGTAGAATAGATGACTTTAGTTGTATTATTGTCATGTGTTCGGAGCCGTATAACAAGTTCATACCTCCAAGAAACACGGGAGATAGGAGATGTAGGTACAATTATTACTAAGATCAGCAAATAGAACTAAAAGAGATTTTTATATTGTGAAATTATGCTGTTAGAATATCTCAGGTAGTTAATGGCTATGATGAAGATAAGGTAGCTTCATATGTCTAGGATAAAACAATAAAAATTGAGGAAGTGTATGCATTGATTTTTGGGAAGAGAGATTGATTAAAGTTGATTAAAGTTCAATGAGAACATTCTTATACAGCTAAAATCTTCTCCAGATAAAAAGGAGAGAATTAAAAACCTTGACATAATTTCTTTTTTTTTGTTTTCCTTTGGGTTGCAGGTTGAATAATGCCAATACTCGGTAAATTGCTGCAATCCTTGTAGCAGAAGTATGTGTATGCACTAGATAAAGTTATCGGCATGGTCAAGATATATTTTGGCCTGAATTTTTGTTTTCCTAATCCTTTGTGTTGGTTTATATTGTTATCCTATTTCATTTCTTGTTGTCGCCGATCGACTGTTTGGAATATCTGGGCGTTTACGGCATATTTTATAAAGAGTCATGAGTTGTGTTTGAAAGTCTGTTAAAACATTGGTAGAAAGTCTATGGTGCAATTGATATTGATATCAGTATTTGGTAAAAGCTTAAAACATACAATAAGTATTACTTTTCCAGAGAGTCAAAGAATGTATTGAGGAATTCAAGTATTTGTAATTCTCCATCTTTGATTCTTATTATTAATATGACCCTCAGTTTCCACTTGGTAAAATAAAACATTTGTTCAAATGAATGTTGTATGTTTTAACAGTTGCAGATATAGGTTCCCTTGAATTGAATCTTGGTAGAGACCATGTCGTTGCTCTTATAGTTTACGTAGGTTTGTTTGCCAAATTCATGCCGTAGTTTGGTCTTGGGCGTTAGTTGGATCATCTATTTGATCAAATGTGTTCATGACATGTTGATTACTCACAAATTACTCGAACTTTTGATATTTTGTATATTTGCATATACCCACCCGGTATTATTAAATAGTGGTTACATGTAGCATCTATCCAATGTGTGTGCTTCTTTATCAACTTCTCTGTTGTCAACTCCTCAACTGCTACTGCTTCGACTACTAAAAATTCAAACATTGAAGTCTATGAGATTGACTTGCTTAAGAGTTCCAAATCTATTATTAATAAGTTGCATAGTGCAAATAAGAAAAAGATTTGGTTCTAGATTGCTAAAAAAATATGTACTACTACATCTTCATTATTGATGCTACAGAAGACGTGAAATCCTTTGTACTCTTTTCTTGTTTTAAGTTTCCGTGATTCTTTCCTAATGGGTCCTTTTTTCCTAGTTCTAAGGAACTGTGAATATGTCTACGTATTAATATTATGTAATACCTAGTTTGATATTCTTCTATAATCTGTTCAAATAGGACACTTCGCTATCCACTTGTGGTGATTGATAAGAGATAAAAATTATACACGACCTCATGTACCTCTCAAATCTCCGGCCATGTAAGATTCTACCGTTTATTATCTGCATAAGAGTTTCAAATAAATATGCCAATATTCGAATTAGATTGCTCATAATAAGCTCAACAGGTTAAGGTGTTATTGGTAATTTGAATTTGCTTTCTAAAGCGTTGAAAGCAAAGTATCCAAATATCGTTCTGCTTTAGTAGGTATATGTCGGAAACAGAATAGTAAAAATTATTCTTTTTCTAAAATTTTGGAACTTTGACATACTAGCATATATATAAAAAAAGGTAACCAGATAAGATTATTAGGTGCAACACTTTTACCTTTAGCATCCAGTAATTTATATCGAGAAGGACAGAAATATTACACATAAACCCACAAACTATACTCCTTGAGATTTTTCTTAATTAAATATGCTTCAGTATTATTTATCAGAAGACAGAAAATGAAGATGTGTTCAATTTTTTATCTACTCGTTATATGATACACACAGCTAAAATTCCTAAATAGAAGTTGTATATAGGTTCGAAAAAAATTGCGATAAGATCTACTCGTAATATTTAGACCGAAGCCGAAAATGCGGAAGCCCCATCAAGGTGATAATTTCGAAGTGCTTATCGAGAGACCTTCTCTCATATTGGCCAGAATATCCGTTACATAGAAACAAAGAGCATAACAACTAGAACTAATTTATTTAATGAACATGGTTGTCAAAAAAAAGAAAATATTCTCGGAAGGGGTTGAATAGGCTGCTCCAACCATTGAAATATCAGACGTAGGAGGATTTGAAATTGCTTTCAAATTAATGTATTTGGTACAATCAGGTTAGTTAGTGAACTACTATCTATGAGAAGTTCGAGAAAGGGAGTTATTGTCTTTACAGGTTCTACTACAGGACTAAATACTATTCCCTTAGTATTTTATTTTTTAGATCCCTAAGGCGCATTTCAGGTTGATGCTAGTATTCTAGCAATAGGGTTAATATAGTAGCTTTTGATTTTAAGATTATTAAGGTTATTAAAGCTTTCTATAAAGATTGGAAACAAGCTTTGATTAGATTCCGATTCAATTTATTGGAATGTTTTCGATATACTATGTAGGAGAGAAGCCGCCACCAGAGTAGATAACAAAAAAAGTGCTGCCAGAGGATTATACCAAAAGGGTAGTTGACGACTTTGAAAAAGCGTCGATTTCCAAAAGCAATTAATTACAACGTGCCTTTTAGAGGCAATGGATCTACTAAACCTAAACTGTTAGCGTAGCTTGGTAGCTTCAATCGGCATTCTATATTGAATGAATACTACTTAGTGCGATTGGGTTAATGGAAAAATTGTGAAGGTTAACTCAAAAATATAAAAACAATAGTATATATTAGCGTTTCAAAATAATGAAAATTAACAATGTTTCAATACAGATTGAAACTTCTAATCAAAAAATAGTAAGGACTAAAAAAATTGCATTGGCAAACATTGGAGATAATATCATACAGCCAATACAGCAATACATTTATATACAACAATCATCGTTGATGACAAGGTTCCGAATTTAGAACCAACATTGAACTCTTCCATAATTTATTCTTCATCTAGAATGTAAACTACTGAATTGGGGTTAACAGAAGTTTTAAAGAATGAAAACTCCATAAATAAAATCTATTGATGCAATGGCCAGTGTCATGAATTTTATGAAACATCCTCTCTATCCTAGTCCACGCTTAGCTTACTTTAATAATTAGTTGGTTTAATGTATTTTCTAAATATTATCTGGTTTTGTTAGACCATCTTGGCCATTTACTTATATTAATTAGGTCTATAGGGCAAAATGAGAGTAGTTCTAAGAACGGTTTCTACATAAAGGTGTCTAGGATGCTTTCTAAACATTTTTCTCAAGTTACACGTTCCGAATAATGGATAAAAAAGGTCAAATATTAGGAATATTATGAATATCCTATTAATTATCTCAAAGATAGTGTCTTCGATAATATTTATGCTTTACGGTTAACGTATCAACAACGTCTAATTGGTAACGAGGAAAACAAAGACTTCTTGAATTGTTTTGATTTTATTTTGATTTCTTTTGACCGGTACTATGGCACGGCTAATTGAGGCATACCAGTAAAGAAATATTATCTGGTTTTCGACCAGCCTAAGTCAATTAAAAGAAAATGTTAACTGCTCATCTGTTGAATCCATTTTTAATATAATAATTTCATAATTATGTAAAATATTGGAATTTTACTCTATTTGTAACTATTCAAAACAAAAATGTGCTAATTAAATGCTTAATTTAACTAATTACCATTATGTTTTTGTTAATGTGGCTGCTCACTGTGACGATTGCGAAATTGCAACAAAAAGACTATGCCTCTGAGGCATTTCACAGAAAGGTATATCTATAAACAATTATAGCTTAAAATTTTTAGTATTAATGATATAGTTGACATAATATTAAATATGAGTTTTAAAATTAGTTTTTCAGAATTAGATGATCCTTTATATGCTAAAGAGCTTTAAGAGCGTGTAAAGAAAGGTCTAATTCTTGATGCTCATGCGTTGGATGAAGAAAGCAAGAAAATAAAGTATCCAGAATATTTAGAGCCATTCAAAGCTGAAGATGAAAATAAATATAGTAATTCCGAAAACCCGAATGGTGCTAAAAATGATAAGGGGCATTTAGGGAATCCTTCATTAAAGAACTTGTTTCCTGAGGGCACAAAGTACACAAAGTTTGACTTATCGCCAAATTTTGGAACTGAGATCGACGGTATTTAATTAAGTGAATTAGATGATGCCGGAAAAAATGATCTAGCGTTATTTTTAGAGACCAGAGGCTTGGCTGTTTTTAGAAATCAAGATTTTAGAGATAAAGGTTCTGATTTTGTTAAAAAATTTGGTGAATACTTCGGCCCTTTACACATTCATCCAGCCGCTTTCTCAGCAGACGCTTTCTCAGCAGGAAATCATCCAGAGTTGTTCGTTATTTATAGAAAAGCAGGCGGTCCAGAAAGATATAACACTTTCTTTGCTAACACTACCGGCGCCTTTGGTTGGCACTCTGATATCAGTTTTGGAAAATATCCTGCTTCATTCAGTTTCTTTGTTGTTTTAGAAGCTCCTGAAAGTGGAGGAGATACAGTTTTCATTGACTTGAGAGAGGCATATAGAAGGTTATCACCACCTAATCAGAAATTCTTAGAGACATTAACAGTTATTCATTCAAATTATTATCAGAATAAATACTTCAAATTCGGTAATAACGTTCAAAAAATCAAAGCAGATTATTTCACTGAGCATCCATTAGTTAGAATACACCCAGTTACTGGTGAGAAAAGCTTATTCTATTCAAGATGTTTCATTCAAAAAATTAAAGGTCTTAAGCCAACTGAATCATCAGCTATCCTAAACTTTTTAGATCAACATGTTTTGAGCAATCCTGAGATCCAAGTAAGGGTCACTCACAGGGGAACTGATTCTAGAACTGACATTGCTTGGGATAACAGATTTCTATTACACACAGCTACTGTTGATTTCTTGCAACATGATACTTCTGCTCGTCATCATTTCCGTATTACTGTTTTAGGAGAAAAGCCATATTTAGATAATGATGATGATAAGGCATCCAACGGTGGCAAGGTCGGCTCTAATGGCAAAACTAATGGAGTTTAACAAGGGACCAAATATGGATTCTTTGATGGCGTAATTTCCATGACTCCTTTATCCCTCTTTCTGTATATGTTTATTCAAATAGTACTTTAATTAAACTTTTGAAATTTGTAACAGTAACTAAAGCAAACCTATTAAGGTTAGTTCAATCTTGGTTGTTAGAGTTCCAGATAGAATCAACATTATATAGAATGTCCACCTAAAATCTAAGTTAGAACTTACTATGAAGCCAGACTCTATAGGACCCAATCCAGATCCAATAAATTGACTAAGGGTATAGAATGCTAATGGTAGACTTATTGTATCTTTTGTGAAAAGATCTGAAATGGTTCCACTAGCTACAGCCATAAATGCACTTCCAAAGAATCATGACATAAATCTACCAAAGAGCATTCCCCCCTATGTTGGGACTAAAGCTCGTTAAAAATTGGAATGCAATTGACAAAGATAATCCTACTACATAAGTTATCTTTCTTCCACGGAATTCACTAATTGGACTTAGAAATAGGGGGCTAATACCTAGACCCCATATAAATAATGATATACCCAAAACAAATACTTCGTGACTCACTCGGAAATGTTCAACTATGGTGTCCGATTCCAAAGACCAACATGGCGAGGTCATGGTAATGACCAACCCTGTAAAAGATATAATAATTGTAACAAGCCATATTCTCCAAAGAGGTAAATCCTTCATGCTCGACATTGGGTCTATTGTTACTAGCTTTTGTTGTCTGCTCTCTTCTGTCTTTGCTT
Organism: Schwanniomyces occidentalis var. occidentalis; assembly: GCA_031081865.1. Lineage (NCBI taxonomy): Eukaryota > Fungi > Ascomycota > Pichiomycetes > Serinales > Debaryomycetaceae > Schwanniomyces > Schwanniomyces occidentalis. Next base: position 1,008,933 of record JARYTB010000002.1, read on the forward strand.
CTATATCGTATCGATTCTGACTGCTCGATACAGTAGTACTCAGGCCACTATAGCCCACAGAAAACCTTGTAGTCAATCTCGATAAATCCTCCAATCCTTCTTGGATTGCATTCAAATTATTCTGCATGATAGACTCCCATATACAGCTTCAATTTTGGAATGACCAATATAGAAATCCAATGTAAAAATAAACACACTTGCCTTGATAATTATTAAAGTAAAATTTTGCTCTCTCTCTTTTTCATATATGATATATTATGTATTAAATATATATAAGTATTTAACCATAATTAATAGGCAATCTAAAATTACTAAGGTAGCTAAAGCAAAGGATAGTCATCAGTCATGTTTTAATGTACAGAAAGCGGAAATAAAACGGCCGAACGGTGAATGCATTATAGCTGCTCAAAACAGAACAACACAATACTGTTCGAAGTGGCAAAAATTCACTAATATGATATACATTAGTAATACTAACTAAACAATTTACATTATTAAAGGTAGCTTTACTAATAATAACAATTGTTTCATTGGAAAACACAGAAAAACGATAATAAGAAGGAGGATATGATGTAATGTATTCCTGCACATAAATAATCATTAGCAACACCAGTTGCAAAATAAATAGTTGATAAAAGATACTATTAAAAGTACTTTCTGACTATTATTTCCGACAGGTGTCTAGGATGAAGCCTATATTACTGGAACATATTCATTCATTGAAGCATGGTTGGCTTATCTATTAAGAGTCAATTTTTAACACCCTCATCCTAATGTACTTCCTTAGCTATCCTTTTAATGTGTTCTTCTGTATGCTTATTTAAATTGTTAAAGGGACTTGTGGAACTCATCGGCTATTAGTTTCATAGAAATGCTAGAAATTACTTTTTTCTGGTTTAGCTGCAAAATATGGGAACGTTGGTGGCTAGTCAGCTATCGAATCCGAAATACGATCAACAGCGGAAAAAGTATATAATTAGTAATCCACTTTGGGATGTTGTTAGATCTGGTGATCACGGAAATGTTGCGACCGGAAATATGACATTACTAACTAGTATGAAAACTACAAATCATCAACACCATAATAAGAAGGTTGAAGATAATTAATCAGCAAGCCTGATGTATATATACCTCTTCAGAAACGATATCTTAGTAAATCGAAGTTTATAAATAATCATCAATATTTAATCAGTTTTTATTTAGTAAAGCCCAAATAATATTCAACTATGACTGTATCTAAGCCCTCCGCATTGAAAAATACAGAATTATTCAAACCTTTAAAAGTAGGTAAAAATGAATTATCGAATAGAGTTGTTAATGCACCTACTACTAGATTCAGAGCTTTAGAAGATCAT